>OY757263.1:2206707-2604496 GCA_963584085.1 Pyrausta aurata | reverse complement strand
CGGATAAAGCTGTTTGGATTTTACAGTTTAAGTGCAATCGACTTTAATATGGTTAACACGATTTTTAGGAAGTGTATGTTTATCTTTCTTCAAGTTACAAGAAAGCAACAGCTTAAACTTTCTTGTAGAAGGACGGTAGGTATGATAGTCGGGATGTAGAAATACGTAGCGAAGTTTATACCGTGAAAGTTAATAGCTCTTGTCCTGCTATCTATAGGATATGAAAGTTTGTGTCTTCTGTCGTCAAAAAGATGAGGAATAAACTTCAACTGAACATTTCCTATCTGCCGACCGATATTACGAGCACAGAGAAGGGTTTGTTTGAATAATGGCTATGCCTAGTGTCTCCGTCTGCAAAAACAACCGCAATCAGGCCTAAGAGCACTAAAAAAAAGAGTGGCTCTGAAAAGCGAAGCCCTTTGGTGGATACTAACGAGAAAAATTGCCCTGCGGCTGTTTTCGCGGCGCCTACCTAGTTAGAGCGCTGTGTAAACTAGCAAATATTTCCCCAACCGCACAAATGAGCTATGAAGCCATCTACTTTGATGATCTTGTGTGTTAAAACTACACTCTGCAGTCACAAAATCATTACGTGTAAGTCCAAATCTCTGATATTACGCTGTTAATAGAAGACGTTCATAAATCATTTACTTTGTAAGGCAGGTAATTTCCATGGATTTATAACTTTACAGCTTGAATCAAACCTAATAATGAGTAGTTTTCCTTGAAAACAAATAGATTAACAAGAGACACAACGCGACTAGTATGACCAAGGAAAATATGCAGTTAACATGTGCATTTACATCATGGTATAATACCTATATGAATGATTTAAAAAAACTAAGCGATATGATTCGTAAATCGTATAAAATATAAATGTACCATAGTAACACTGCATGATAAATGCAAGATTGCAGAGAACTCGTGTTCATAAATTCACACGAGTATAGCAATGAATTGTTCATATCTGTGGAAGTTTTCAGCTTATTATGTAATTTGATTACTTTGTGCACGGGTATTGTTCGCACAATTATGTTAAATATCTGTGCAAATCTGGTGAGAAAACAGATACTGTAAATAGCAGTACAATACTATTGAGTTAAGTAGATTGTCAGTCAGCAGCCACAAAGCTAATCCTAATTGCATTTTATATTCAGCATCAGCTTGTGAATCGTGATAACATGATCAGTTTTAGTCGATTTTTCTCAAAGAAGATATACTACAAATATTACAAACACTGTTAAATTATTTAATACTAGCGGTTCCAGCAAACTCCGTTTCGCCCCCAGCCCCGTCCCGCCCCGTCCCCGTTTTATGGGAATTTTCTTTGCTATAAACCTCACGAAGCCTGAGACCTTTCCAACAAATGCAAAACCGTGGAAATCAGTTCGTGCCTTCTGCAGTTATAGCGTCAGGGAGGAAAACCCGACTTATTTTTATATAGTAGATTTACGAAGGCAATAATAGTAATCTACATAACACGAAACTTATAATAAGGGTAGTAAGTGGTGACGTACCGATATAAATATTATACAGAATTACAGACAGGTTAGAAAGCTTGCCTCATGGGGATTGCATGATAGCACGATAGGGCCACATTTTGGCGATATAAAGTTAATTGATGGCCTTTCGGTGGGCGACATTAATGACATCATACCTAGTGCAGTATACTTTATATGTTACCTACTACATAGATATACGTCGTCGCGTCAATTGGAAAATTTCGCGATTATAACATTATGATTCCATTCACTTAATAATTCTAATTAATTCACATTACGACTCAAATCCAGCCGGATATCCTGTACGGGGAGTCTACACGAATCACTAAACCACGGAGCGCCGTTTCCTTTTCGGCAATGGAATCTTTTAAAATCACCGCCTTTTTGCGTAAACACGAGCTGCTGAAAAACAAGAGACACTTTCGCTCGAATTCCATTTGTAACCGTACACCGAGCGGCTGCGTCGACTGTCGGCTGTCGTCACAGCGATACGCGACCCGTGCGAACGGGGACAGTGCAGCCGGCAGCAACCGCTGACCGAGGTAAAAAACAAAGTTTCAGGCTATAATATCATCCTAAAATAGGCATGCTACCAGCTCCCGTAGAAAGACACCAATTGAATATTAAGAAAAGCTAGAAACGCCGTTACAAAATTCAAAGAACTTCTTTCTATACACAGATATACAAACTGTGTGTAGGAGACACATATCCCCTATTTAGGGAAAGACAGACATAAAAATAGTTGCAGAAAACCTCATTCTCTCTGCATACAAAAATCCAATTACAGAAGTATATTAAGAACTCAATTGAAATATCCCCAACAGATTAACTGCCGAGTCGGTAGGAAACCCTTGGAGATTAAGTCCTATAACATTACTCGAATCAATTACATTCTCCAGCCAGGAAGAACATCCTCCTTCGCAGTCACCTGACTGTTACGAAATTACATTTCCCTTCTCGGTTTCACACGAACACAGCTATATGTGAAAATAGGAAGCCGGCTTAGAATGAACTGCACACGTCAGGTCCCTACGCCAATGTCTAATTGCATGTTATTTAAACTAGAAATTATTTGAGAATTAGACATGACATAGAAATTATTTCGTAGATCTGTTACTTGGTGATGACATATTACTGGCAGCGACTGAGATTGGACTAATCTTTATGATAATCCACGGAATAGAAATAATATAAAAGAGAGATGTGGAAAATCCTTAACTATTGAGTTAACCATACGAATTCTTAATCGAGCTATAAGTTACGTTTTATTACCACTACTACATAGAGTCAACTCGGGTCTGACTATTGGAATTCGAAGTGGGGACGTGACTGATGTTCGTGAATAGGCTTTTTGTGCCTACTTTATTTTTATTAGGAACACGCCTTTCCACCCAAATGACGTTACATGCGAAAATTGTGAATAAACCAGCGATTGATGAGATGGGCGTATTGTTGTCTCAGTGAATGGGATGACATTGAATTGAGCTTCATGGTGTGTTGAATACCAAATCAGACGTGGCAAAGGGCGTTTTTTTTACGGATTTAGTATCCGCTTACGATCATAAAACAAGGCATTAGATAATTCTTCTTCACAAAACATTGTTATTTGTAATTTTGTACCGCGATGAGCTGCAATGTCAAAATAAAACGTATTCCCTCCAGTAGCTCGCAGATGGCTAGATTAGTCATAAATAGATCCCAGCTATAATGCGCATGTGGCATTTTATGATCATTAGAAATTAGGTCACCATTTGCAATAGTGTGCGCCTTTGCAAGTTTTTGATTTCAATCAATATGTATTATTTAATCAAGTTAAACACGACAATCGTGTATCATAAACGAGTCTCGCATGACCTCACATTCACGGAAACCGCGGTGGTTACACAATAACAACAAAACATCATCATAACCGAATGAATACTTTTCCCGCGGAGTCAACAATGGGTTACAACTCCGTGCGCTGATTATATGGGGGGTTAGCAAGAAGTGCGTAGTGTCGCCAACGCAACAACTCGCTGCCTTCCCCTCAACAATGAAGTTGTAAATAAATTGCTTTACGATTGAAGCTACACAACATGCGTTTTACATGTATGCATTTTATCTACTAGAAATAATAATGATTTTCTTGGGGAAGGTCCTTAGGAGCTGAGGGCTCTACCTAACCTACCTACAATGAGTTTCATACTTTTAATTTTGATTTAAAGTCGGTCATAAAATTGCCGATGTGTGAATTGTTTTATTTGCCTCTCTTACAAGGTGTAGAAATGAGTAAGGTTGTTAAAAATACCAAACACTTTATTCTTGTCATATCAAAACATTCGTACGCAACCCATAAGTATGAATGAATACATGTAAGTTACTAAAAGACAATAATGAATCTTTCGGTTCAATTATTTGTAATAATAAAACTATGGAGGTATAACTTTCAAGTCTTACGGAACGAACATGTTTGTTAAATGCTAGTTTTTAGGACCTAGCTAGACGCTTGTCGACAAAAAACGTAACGTTTGAAACTGCAATCGGTGGAGGTAGAGGACACAAGTGTACTCCACACAATAGCAATGCGCACGATCAATGCAAATAAGTGTAGCTAGGTACAGCTTACAGCACACAGGCAAAACGTGTGAAACTATGACGCGGTGTGAATTATTACGACTATTATTGCCTCTTGACACATGTAAATAGCTCGTAGGAAAAATAGTTACATTGGACTTATCATCGATCTAACAGACAAACGTTACAATAAAACAAAACAATAATGATACAACAAGGAATAAGTATCAAAATGTAAGTCCATTAATTTCTTAAAAGAAATAACAAGTAATCTAGGTAGTAAAGGTATTTTTCCCTTGAAGTAGGTACGTATTCCATTTACATACTGACAGAGTGCTACATCATATTTAATTGAATAGCATTGATGAAACTAGTCTAGAACAGTTAAATCCTAGCGTCGCTTTATATGTGTTTTATAGATGAAAAAAGATAAGTAAGAAACACTTAAGTGCATTTTTCTGAATTATTTCTTAATTGTTTTATGTTCTCGTAAATAACATGAATCATCACAAATGACGCCTGGTGTTTTGCAGTGAATACTTTGTCATCTGTGCTCTGAGTTTTAGCAAGTGGCGTGAGAAGAAAAATATCAAAGGAATGTTAAGGCCGTCTTATTCCGTCAAATTATCTCATAAACCCCACCCCCTTGTTAAAAGTGCGGGGCGCTTCCCCCACCAGCACCCCCGCACAAAACTTTTTCTGTCAACTTTGTCTTACAAATCTCGTGTATAATTAAGCCATCTAGTGTTTATTTAAGGAACAAAATTTTCTTGAATAAGATACTTCATGCGCTTTTGTAAGTAACATACCCACGCCATCTAGCAGAACCCCTAAGAACTTTTACAAAATGGTTTCTTTAGTACACCATACATGCTTTTTAGTCTAAACGTTTATCGAAAGAACAAGGAACGCAAAGAGTGGCATTTCATTCTCACACGACTGGTCAGCACTTAATGCCAGCAACCTGTAACCATTATAAAAACAAGAAAGAATATCCGATAACATTTATTATATTCTGTATTGCACTTATAAGATGTACAGAAAATAGGTACAAGAAGTCACAATGTGAACAAAGGTGGGCTTATCCCTAAAAGATACCTCTTCCAGCCAACCCATAGGTGTAGGAAATGTAATGTAATAACATTTAGGTGGTTTATATTAAGATCCTTTTTGTCGACACAGTTATAGTCTCAATACTATCTTCCATCAGTCTTCCAATTGATGATGACTGAAGACCATTACAGATATGGCACTTCAAATTTAGGGTTCCGTACAAACCAGTAGGTATATAAGTCAAAGTTCACCCATCACGAGAATTTTGTCATGGTTTTTTTTTACACACTGAAATTCATAACATTTCAAATCATCATCATCATTCTCTTGCCCTGTTCCCAGTTTATCTAGGGTCTGCGCAGTATGTTTCACGCTTCCGTTTAACATTACAAATATGGAAAGCTAAATTAAAGACAAAGGTTTCTTTATCGTTTCAGTAATCCTTTAATAATATCAAAGTTTTTTATTTACTAGTCGTCTCCCGCGACGTCGCCCGCGTATATTTTGGATGTCCCGTGAAATGGATCAAGTAAATTAATGGTTTAAAGTAATTACTATCGAGGTCACCCACACCACGCTTAAAATACTCGCTTAATATCAGCCTGAACTATAAAAATGACTTGACTATCATGTGTTAGAAAGTAAGAAAATAGTAAGGCAAAAGTAGTTAGTAGTAATCTCTCATTTAGATGCAATACTTTTTTCGGCGAAGTTCACTATCAAATATACTGAGCATTGAACTTGGCTATCATTTTTCACATTGATGTTTTTGTTGGGATATCATAACTTTTTATAGAAATATTTATTTGCTTATTCATAAATCATTAATACATATTTTGTGCAAGCTTCCATCCACTTAATTATAACGGTTTCAGACCCTACAATTAAAAAACTTTCTTTTGTTTTCAGATTTTTTCCTTCGCTTACACATTATTACCTAGCTAGATGCCATATTTCAACTGTCTAGGTTTGTTAATTAGAGCACCGCACCCACACAATTACTTTGATAAACCATATATGGTTTTGCCATGTTTGACTTTTTGTAGTCTAGCTTATTTACTTTTTACTATAAAACCTTTTTTTACTATAAAACTGTAATTTGGCATGGGTTTCTTTATATCCTAATCACACCGCCTAATATTTTTGAGACACCTCCCTACAAGGAATGAATTATGATGAGCATGAGTTCCTACACCGAAAGGGCAACACCAGGGTTTATCTCATAAATCGTGATAGTAAGACAGTTGAAATTTTCAGGTAGGATGTATTCATGTTGCCGTTGAAAAAACAAAAACTTAAAAAACAGTTTTTTTTTCAGGTTGCTCTCATACAACTTATCTACTCTGATAATGATAATAATGAGGGGCTGCCCCATTATTAGGACTTCATATCTTTTGTATGGGACTCCCTGACAACAGATATGATGTTTATGCCATTTTCATAGATAATGGTGCGGAACCCTTCGTGACCCCGAAGCGCCATTTGGCGCTAACTACAAGATTAATAGAATTATTATGTGTCACAAACACCAAAGTTGTTTTGGATATTCAGTAACAGCAATTTGAGGAACGGTTATAAAAATAAAATTAAGACAGTCTCCACACATTTTCGACAGAACAAAATTGAAAAAATTATTCAGATTTGACATTTCTGAATGCAAATATAATTGGATTATACTGAGTAATCTCCATGTTCGTCGCTCAAGTCCATGTCACCAAATAAGAGATAGATAGTCAATGCATTATTACTACACGATTCAGAAAATGTGTACGTACGTACGTAAATAACATGGAAACCTGAGTTCCATACACGAAGAGAGCTAGACCGACCTTAACTTAACCTCCAATGTTTGTATTTTGTCACAGGAGTCTAGATGTAAATAAATAAATAAAATTAATATAGACCTATCACCTAATAATTTTCTCCCTCCCTCAAATTCATATAATATTTTCTCGTCTCCAATATACTAGAGTCACCAGGGCACAGCTTTAGCATTTGAGATTACTGCTAAACCTACAGTTATGGTTTAGCTCTGATTTTTCCAAATAGAGAAAATGTTCAAAACTACAATAATTTGACATGAGTGTTTTATGCTTTTTGTTTATATTGTTACTATAGAAACGGATTCATCTCTACGATTGGTACAAAAATATAGTTCATTTATTCACAACAGTTATATATGTCGCTACAGCCTTTCTCTTTTTATTTTGCTTAACACGTAGAGGTTGGGGGTTCCATCCTCATGGCATTGAGGAGATTTATCCGCATGGTGATGGTGTTTTTGATACTAATTTTCTTTTTGAAATTTATTTTCATTGTTATGTAGTTTTTTAAATAGGATTTGCTACTTTAAAAAAAAACCTAAAAATTTAATTAGTTTTTATTTTTAATTTTTTTTATTTTAAATGTTAAAATGTCCAAAACTTAAAATAAATACTTATTTCGTTTTCTAAAAAAATATTGTGACTATGTAGAAAAATATTCATGATACCCCCGATTTGAACTCGCGACCTTTGATTAGTATAAGACTGGTGCTGATCCAACTGAGCGTGACGCGGCGCGGCGAAATTAGCTATTATTAGTTCTTAGGTGTTTTACGTAATTAAGTACGCAAATAAAATTGCAAAAATTGACATAGGTCCAGCGTTCGCAGTGGCGTCAAGGGGAATGAGGAAATGGTATCTCGTGCTTGTCATTTGAATAAAAAGATAGCGCTATTTCTGCTTGCATGTATAGAACAGAGATGACACGACGATCAACTGTTGCGTCAAAGTCGTTGCGCGAATCACCATCGTCACAAGTGTGAGAATCACTAAATCAGTGTTTTATGAATGAAAATGTTAATAAAACTGGAAAAAAACGATTGGACGCCCTAAACATCTTTGGTGTCTAAAGTAATCTTAAAAAGACAATTGGAAGAATTTGCTGCTTGTAAGAAAGAATACAGACTAATGAAAAAAATGGACCTTTCTTTGCCTGATCATAACACCGATAAAAACTAAAAAAAAAACATTTGATTCATAGCTGAGATCTCACTTATGTGGTCAAAATGTATATTCTTATAATCCTCTGTTCCTCACATCTGTGTAGCTTGAGCAAATCAAGATCAAAAAAGTCGAAATAGGTCAAATAAAGTGTTTTTAGATATTTCGTTATTCTGATCTAAATAACAAACATTTTGAAATCATTTTAACATGTATATGTGTAGAATGGAATTACCTACTAAAATATGTGATTTTCATAAATATAAGTCCAATAATTTGAAAACTACATAGAAAATACGAAAAAAAAGGGGCCCACTTCTGAGGCAATTATTATCGAGCAAAGTAATTACAATCGTGTTTCCAACCACAATCCAGCTTTCTAGTAATCTTCTTCTATAACATATATAGATTCGAGATTTAAATAATTAGTGTTTCCATGTTTAAACTCAATCGAAACATCGTAAAAATGGAATATCTAAGCCTTAACTACATGCAGTTTCGCTTGGTGTACTTTGTGGATTCCGTACAAAAATAGATTTATAATGTATGACATCGTGCTGCTGCCAAAATTATTTGAATATCAGCGTGGACATTGACATTCTTCGAGGCGACAACCAGGTAGAGTAAGTAA
The DNA here is from genome assembly GCA_963584085.1 of Pyrausta aurata. Taxonomy (NCBI): domain Eukaryota; kingdom Metazoa; phylum Arthropoda; class Insecta; order Lepidoptera; family Crambidae; genus Pyrausta; species Pyrausta aurata. Next base: position 2,595,773 of record OY757263.1, on the reverse strand, counting down.
AAAAATTATGTTCAAGCCATAAGTAGCCAAGTTCAGTTTTTCATACGTAACAACGCGACGAGCTTCAAAGCTGTCATAGGTATTATAATCTTTTTTTATTGTGTGTAAGTATAATTTAATTTACCACATTTTTCTGTTAACCTGATGAGCATGCTGTGTGCAAGCGCCCTTTGGAGCTGCAATATAATCTTACAGACTAATTTTGTATACTATTAAACGGTTGTATCTCATTATTCTCTGTTTTTGCACCAAAAATAAACGCTCAAATATATTATTAGCTCAGCGTTGATTTAGATAAATCACAGGTACGAAGTTATTTCTTTCTAGAACTTACAATTGAGATCTAACAATGCAACAGCTTAATCGGACATCTTATTATTAATCATGCTGATCCTACAATTCTGTCAGTACATTGTGCATTCTGTGCATGTTCCTTTGAACGTGGACAGACAGCATTCAATTCATATCGGACAAGAAGCAACCATTGAGCCGTAGTGTTATCAATACGCGGCTTATATCATAGGTAGCTCATAGTTAGATCACACGTGGTCGCGTACATTGTAATTAGCGTTCGCGTGAGTCAGCGGGCGCGGTGCGCCGGCGCAGCGTGCATTATCTCCCCGCTACTGAATGCAAACAAGCGTTTTCATGAGGCTAATTAAACGACACGACATAAATAACCATGGAGTACCACCTCATTGCTTAATTAATGCCTCTTAAACTCATGATAATAGGATTTACGACTTGATGTCACATTAATATTTATTGCCGCTGTAAATTCTAAAAGGTTTTGTAATTCTGCATAACTGATAGATAGTAACTTTATTTTTTCAAGCATTTTTTAACTGGAACTGGAACTAATGTTTATGTAGACCTAACTCACCTGTTGTTATGTATTTGATAAAACACTATTAGTCAAAGTGTTCATCGGTGTGTGGTAGCCGCTTGCTTGATTGATAATTTTGACATAGTAATAATTTATCAAGAGGCGGTCGTGATTCAAGATCAGCAAATGTAAACCGAAACTGCTCATCATAGTGACACGCGGACTCTTCCTCATTAGGCCAAGAAGTTATTATATCTAATTGCGCAACTATTGAGGTTAAGCGTAACGTAACGTAATTAAACAGCGACTAAGAAAACCGTGAGACCAAATCGGCTATAATAAATAATTCGTTGACATATCTAACACAGATAACTACAAACAATACTCACGCTGGCACACATAGAGCTTTCTACAAACGTTTGCATTACTCAGCAAGTAATCAGTGATATTACAATTTCGTGTGACATAGGTTGCTGGGTAGAGAGCTCTTCTCAAAATGAGTATGTGAATAAGAGTTGCAATGGGGGAGGTGTGAAACGATGACAGCGTGGGAGGGGCACGGCAGTAGGCAGTAGGCAACGTAGTAGGGTGTGCCAGCCCCGGGCTTTATGCCAAGTACAAGCGCCACTGCATCGTCAGTCGTCCAACTTCAGCGGGCAATACGAAATACGAGCACTAATCCCAATTCCTTGGAAATAAGGCGGATATTTCAGTTACATACATGCAAATGTAAAATAGTTGTTGTGTCGTGTGAATGTCTCGCGCGTAGTCTAGGGTTTTCAATGTGAAGCATCTCAAAGTCCACCGTGCAAAGAATTCGCGTGGCATGGAATTGTTTGTAGTGTTTGAAAAGAAATGTATTTCGGGGCTACCTTGAGCTTGAGAAAGTTCGCTCATGTCGTGCTATCTTACTGAGTATGCGAGTAATGTAGATTGTAGGCGGATAAATGCTTCTTAATAAAATGTGAACACCTACATTTTCGTGCGTATGACGCGTGTGCATTTACGCGTCGTTTGCTAATATGTTTGTTATTGTCATTGGGACAGGTGGGCGTAGCTGAATCATAGTAATCGTTTTATTGACAGATATTTAAAGAGTTTTATCTTTGTTCAAACAATTCATCGGTAGCGATTTTGCATTCTACATCCATGTCTAACTGATTGCAATTTAATTAGTAACTAAACTATCAAACAGAATACATGATTTTCTTATGATATTGAGTTAAAACACTATAAAAACTACAAGCATAAAATATTTTTACAACCTATATTTTCTTTTAGTTGGGTTAAATAAGAATTCTAAGAAGAAATGCAAAGCGTTCTAAGAACTCACGTTAAACTTTACTGTTGACCATGCTACTTCTGCTAGCCGAGAAGTTTTCACGCATAAGTCGATCGCAGCAGATAAGAGCATCATTGATCTTGCATGAAATGGCATCTTGTGGTCGGAATGGCCCATTTGCTCTTATCTCAGGTCGTTCGCAAATGATCCGCATTGCTTGTACGTCAGTAAGTTTATAATTTTTGCAGGCCGAATTCGTATACAGATTTGATACATGATGTAAGTATCTACAATTTTTTTTAATCAAGACCAAGGACATTCTTCATTGTTATAGGACTCACAAACACAGATATTCAGTACCAATTTGCTATTATAGCCCTAAAACCAGTACCATTGTGACTTTATGACGATTCATTAGCAAAACATGTTTGTGTAGTTAATAAAAACAGCATTTATCATGTTCGCGTGTTACGGCGAGTCATCTAGGCGGAGCCCTATTACTAGCCGGCATCGCACAGAACGCCAGTCACGTCGGCTGAGCGTTTACCTGTACATGAGAACGAGAATTGATACCATCCAATTTCACTAATTGCTTACTAATTTGCGAGAAAACAATACCGTTGTCCATTAAAAACGTTGTTAGTTACAAACAATATGGGGATTCTTAATTTATTTAAGTGCGAAGATAATGAAGATTATTAGTGTAGGTGTAGTACGTAATACAAAATTGCCATATAATACGACTGCGTTGAAAGATACCATAAATCAAGAGTGCAAGTAATGGATGGTTCTTTATGGTAATGGTAATACCACCGGCTCGTAATAAGTAGCAAGAACACAAAATCAATAATCCTCCGCTGAAAGCTCTTACAACATTGATTATGTAGAATATTTTAATAAAATCAGTCAGCATATCAAATGCAAGCGTAAACAAGGACGAGCAGTCAGTTGCATCCATTATATTGGACTTGATGAGGTACAGCAAAGGCCAGAGTTTACGCATCTTAATTTTATTTATCCTTGCATTATGCAGTCATCATCATTATCATCTTATTGAATCGTTCGTTGAATCAAACTACGTACGTACTTGTTGCATCTATTTTAAGAATTGCTTATTAATTGAGACCATTGTATTATTTGTTTGTATATAACAGACGTAAATATGATTCGTATCACGATTAGAATAGCGAATTTAAGTAAAAGTTGACCTTTGCTTACTTATCATAAATTGATTTTTCAGCATACATTTTAATTGGTTTACTCACTTGTTTGCTGGAAGTTAGTAAGTAGTGGGTGTATTAAACTGGCCATTTTGACATGAAACTAGCACGTATCAACGAAACACAATAAGAAATACTCGTATATCATCGACGAGCTGAACGTGCCATTAACTCTGCAAATAGCCGTCGAACAACAAGTAGGTAACTAAGATACTAAGTTATGCAGTGCATTTGATAGGTACGGGGCGGATCATCGCAGAGAATAGAACATCACAGCGGTGCCAAATATCAAAGGCGGTGAGTAAGATCTGCGGGCTGTCCCGCCTGTGACTCACGTCACGGGAGCTCGACCATTGCATCTGGAGTAATTAGCCACAATCAGTGTGGGTGGACCGCCAAGCAGGGCTTGCCTGTCACCAATAATGTTCCCAAGAGACAATACTGTGCACAGATGATACAGTTATTTATTGCTTAGCGCTAAAAGCCAAGGTAACCGAGTGCTGATAAAGACAATGATTGTTCATGGTTCATGTCTCGTTTTATGGTCCTCATTTAGACAGGAGGTGTGGTCACAACAATATGTCATTTAATGTCAAATGAACGACTCTTCAAGGCGTATCTACCCTATATATTTTTGTTTTAATTTTGAGCTCAAACCCAAAATACTTTATAGACACAAATCGCATCCACACAATAAGCTCTTTTACCACTACTGATAATAAATTCCTGAGTATATCTTGAGACTGCATAAATTTGAATAATGCATGTCCCCGTCCCAAGTAGCAACTGTAGCTTTGAACCGAAGAACCGAGCCCTGGATGAGTCAGACATTGTCGATTGTGCAACAGGAATAATAATAATCGCTTCCAGCGGGCGTGGATGGGAGTGTCACCTTTAGATTATCGCGAGGCGAAGGCGAATGATCTAACTGCACGTTATGTCATCAAATGGACCACTGTTTATTAATATGCCTAATGGATATTGTATTGTAACTTGTTAACAATGGAAAAAAGTGTTAATCAATCTTAGCTAGTAAACCTTCTTCTACACTTATCAAGTATAGCTCTTGATAAGTGTAGCAAATGCAATTTGGTGATAAGAAAGTATTTTGGTATAAAACATTCGGCTTTCCTAGGGAATTCATCAAATAATGTAACGAACCACCAGTATACAATTCGAAGACCGCGCGCTTCTAAAGATCTGAAAGTTTATGGAATGATGATCACGGCACGACAGTTCTTTCTTCACTTAAGGTGAAATTCACATTTCATTTCATTACAGTCAAAGAAACACAGCAAAAAATAAGAGGAGCGTTTCCGACGGGCACTGGACCGTCAAACAGCGGCAAGTTCCTAATTAAAATTTCATCAACGTAATCTTTTTTTGATGGTCCTAATTAGTTCATTTTAGTCTGAATTAGCGCGAAAAAGCATCGCGCTTCCGTATTTTGAGATACTCGTCACCTACTTAGATAGTGTGAATAATAATGTATGAAATCCACAGACAGAGTAGGTCGTGCCGAATCAAAACATCGACGGGCGAGTGTAACGACCGGACCCGTCCGCTGATTAGATATACAACTACTTTTATTAGCCACGCAAGGGGCGAACGTCACTTAGGCTACTCAGCCTGGGATGATGTTCTCATTAAATATTGCATTGTAGCTATAATGGGTAACGCCCCAATCTGCTATCTCAAAAGCGACCGACACTTGTCTTCGGTCACTTCTGAGTTTTGAATGGACGAAAACAAACAAAGAAATGCACTCGGGTGTTTGAGCGAAAGTAAATTATTCATCTCTGCGTAGAGTTGGTTCATGGTGGGATTGTTACGCTATCATCTACGTATATCAAAAAATATTAGTTTGTTGTATTATTTATTATATTATGCAACTTAGTAGCAAACGTACGCGCGGTACGCCCAGTGTTTTGACCTCATAGATAAGTGATTTAGGGTCTTGTTTACTACATCGTACAATATAAATAATATACAAACACACCGTGCAAGCACAGAAACATTTTAACAAACTAAAATTGCTTTTAGGTCGTATAATAAAGCGTAGAATCAAGTTTAGTTTAGAACATAAATTCAGTTAGCAATATTTGATTGACTAACTAGTACAGATTTGAATAAACACTCCACGTTTATACAATGACAAATTGATTATGGTCTACTTATGGCGACTGGACGAACTTGTTATTCGAGTTTGTGACAGCATATTCTGAGTTATAGTATTTTTCATAATATTGCTAAACTAGCAGATTTGTGTGAAACCCGTTACTCGAATGCATTGAAACTCGCGACCTTGTGTGTCGCTAATCTTTGGCTACGCGATGCCGTTGGCCAGTTCTCTCTCACCTTGACTTGCAATAAAAATTATAACTTGTATTACTCACTTTATAGTGTCTATTATCTGTACCTACACTACCACGTATTTTATTATCCACGCATTTTTATACAAAAACTGATTTAATGAGCAATTTATGAAAGTTATACTTGCAGTAACAATTAAAAAGAAATCATGAATATTTATTCTTCCTTATCAAAGGCACATAATTTATTTATTATAACTATTTTGCATAGAACATGCTACCTCACATGACAAGAGAAAGCACAATGTTAAAGTTATGTGCTGATATTAGTAGAAACCAAGAGACTTTGTTAACAGTGATATTTAATATTGTTAAGTAAATGGTTTTGCTCTATTTATAAATGTGTGGCAATAAGGAAGTAGGTGTTATGTTAGTGACATGAAATCTCAACTATCAATACATATAATTAATTTGCTATAGGTTCAAACTGAAGATTAATCACAAAAAATAATATTCCACATTACTTTTATAACAGATTTGATAAAATCAATCAAAATAGGAGTTACTGCCTCTATACATGGCAATCAATGGCACTGACTGCAATAAGAGCATAGTGATGATTTTCAATCATTGACATATTTTCTAAAACATTATAACTATGACTATGCTGCTAAGCTAACATACCTTGCAGTCTTTATGCCTATAGCACCAGGTGCACCCCAGGAGAAGACCAACCGCGGTGACCAACAGCGCCAGCGCCGGCACCGCCGCGTAGAGACCGCCAGGGGCGCCCCAGCCCGGGGGCGCTGGCGCTCTGCTTCCATCTGCGGTAAACAAACATATTATTAAGGCTCATATTGATATAGCAAAGAAAAATAGGAAGGCAATACAAAAAATGGTCAGATGGGCTCTAGCAAACAAGAGAGAAAAGCATGGAAAGGCAAGGGCTAGACGAGACCTTATGTCGAGTTACAAGTTTTGGAGAGAACACCTGTCGTATTATTAATCTAATCTTGACGACTCGTTTGGTGCAGTGGTTAGTGCTCCTGACTACTGAACCAGGGAACGAATCTCGCAAGGGGCAAATGTTCGTGTGATAAGCAGTGAGCACAAACATTTGTAGTAAGTCATGGATGTTAATGTATTTAAGCATTTATGGGAGACGCCCTCGTAATCGTTGTTTGGTACTAAGTAACACAACAAAGAACTTATTTCGAAACCAGACGATTGGTGTATAATGTCTGGCGCATCTAAATTTTAATCTATTGCATAAAAGAAAGTAGTGTTAGTTACACCACCTATCCAGATCAGGATAATGACCATAAAACGGGACCGGGCGGGGCGGTACGGGGCCGAGGGAAAGCAAGTTTGCTGGGTGTCCACTAGTCTATTTACAAACAAATATTATTGTAAATATTTTCTTAAATAAATAAAGGCTTTTTGAACGTGATATAGCTTAAGGTTGTATATAAGCGCCAAGCCAGATCTCTTATGGTGGATACTTATAGCAACGGCGACGACATATCCACTGACATTCATAAAGCCGGCTGACTCACAGTCAACATCAATGGAATATCAATCAAGTCTTGCTGTCAAGATCTTGCTGTGTGGCTGAGTAGATGATATACGCCGATAAGCTAATATGTTAACTTTGTCCTCTAGAAAAGAAGGATTTATCGGCGACTTTCATATATTAACAAGTTTCTTAATTTAATTCAAATAAATTGTTATTAAAATTCATTGTTTCTGAGATACATCGAATCGAACTCAAAATAAATCAATAAGTGCATTCTCTTATTTTGCCTGAATTACATTATTAAACCTGAATCTCCGGTAAAGAAGAAGTTTTTAAAAGCATTTTAAGGCTTACTTAAAAATTAACAATAATTAAGAAAAGATGTACACTTGTTATGTTGAGCTTGAGGCAAAAATCTAAAAGAGACTTTGGTTTTCTATTTAGAAAGTTTGAAAAGGACAGCCTACTATGCCTACTTATAATTTAAAACAAAATCACTTAGCATAGAGTTTAGTTAGTTCTTCTAGCCCCATGTTTCCTACACAATATGCATGATCTATTGTTAAACCAGATTTGGCTTATATCATTTCAAAGCCTTGGGTGGCCTTTTTACATGTTTATCATGAACATACGCACAATGGCCCAATCAAGTGGCTAAGTGCAGAAAAGACCCCAGCCAAACTAACTAATTAACATTTTTATCCAGTAAACTATCTAATTGCTAGGAAAGGATAGGTAGCAAAAAAATAAATAGGTACACCATTAGCAAACAATAATAATAATGCTCCGTTTACAATGATGTGGCAAGTACATAGCTGGGTTCCTAAAAATTTATTGTTATTTGACAACAAGATTTTTTTAAACCAAATATCACTAAAATACTGCACAAAATTATCATTGCTTAAAGTTAAATTCGCCTACACAAGCTTTACCTACTTCTTTTTCAAAATATGATCTACCATTAATTGAATTTGAAATCTACCCCCAAGCCCTCAAAATACAAAATGAATGTCTGTTACCAGTTTTAAGACATTGTTTTCAAGTATTTTACTACATAAATGCGTAGTAAAGTTCTCTTATCCCTGTGCCAAGTTTGTAGAGCGTTAACTAATCATAGTAACAATGTTTATTTACAGAAAAACATGATATTTTTGTTGTTGAAGTGACTCACCGTAAGGGTAGGTTTGCGGCGTTGGTCCAATTGGTAATCCATATCCAAAATGTGAGCCGGCCAAGGCCACGTAAAACACTACCCATAACAAGCCCATTATTGGAACATTATTTACACAGCCGCGTGATTTTTCGTTTCATTATTTATCATTTTAATACATCACCACAACACAAAAAATACACGGTCCACGACAGATTTGCACTTTGATAAATATTTCACTAAACTACCGGATATTTACATTGAAAATTGAGTGTAAATAGCATGTCCACTGTATATATTGATTTTTGCACTTAAAACTTAGTATTTTATAATATTTTCATGCACATTTTACAATAAAATTGCGCAACCCACAGCTGTACAGAACGCCATTTTTGATTTTTCTGAACCGATGTTGTCACAACACAAGTTTACTGAAAATAATCGTACCATATTCATAGCATGTCATTATCCTGGTAACACTCAAAGGGTCGATTCTTTAAAACTCTTTTCGTATTTTTCACAACAAAATTCGGTAAGTTCGGCTCGGTTAAATTTATTGCAATTACTTCTACCTTACCTACCGAGTACACCGACCGACTAAAATAGAGAGGCATTCAAGTTGACCTGTATTTATGTAATATTTAAATATGAAGAATTGATGATCTAGTTATGTTATGCTTCCATCCAACCAAACACGTACTTAAGCTTAGTTTCAATTATGTATGTGTGTATGTATGTCCGACGATTTCTTGTAAACTATATTTAATATCGAGATGTTCTTTGTAAGTTTACTCAGATATGTTCTCATTTAGGGAACAATGCAAGTTTCATCAAAATCAGTTCAGTAGATTTTGAGATATGAGTAAAAACCTGAACGTCAAGAACGGCCTTCAAACTGACTAAAAAGGAACAACTCCATTTGAAGTAGTTTCAAGGGTTCCGTAGCTGAATGGCAAAAACGCAACCCTTATAGTTTCGTCAAGTCTGTCTGTATGTCCGTCCGTATGTCACAAACACTTTATTTATAATCAAACTATTAGCATCACACAGCTGAAACTAGGTAGGTATATGTATCTTGTAACCGCATTTTGATTCAGAAATAAAAAGTAAAAAAATATATATTTAAGGGAGGCGCTCCCATACATGAAACTAAAACCTAAAAAAAATTACTCCAACCTATTCGTGATCGTGACCCCATCTTACTTTTGAACTAACAAAAATTGGTTTGAATGGGATCAAACAGGTAGTTTTTGAGATATTATAGCACATTTTCAGCAACCGCAAATATAACTTTGTCTTTCATACAAACACTATGTAAAACAAAGTTATTTTTGGTGTTAAAAAATATTGTTATATTTTCGCTAGGTGGAAGTAATTGTATGTAATTCAGTGTAAGGGTGGCACGGAACCCTCAGTGCACGAGTCCGACTCGCACTTAACCGGTTTTTTTAATCAGATTTTTAAAGGTGGATTAATTGTTGAAATGACTTCTTTTTTGCACAACCTTAATAAATGATAAAAAACTAAAAATCATTTCATGCTTTTAGTGTAGTTTGTAGTTGTAGTATGTACAACGAAACGACCATTTAGTTTATAGTTTATATACCTAATTCGTTTTCGGGACAGTCGAAAAACTAAACAATGACAGAGTTCCGGACATCATTGCAGAATCGGCTACTTGCTCAGCCAGCGCAGCTCGGCTATTTGCTGGGCTGGGCTACACATACACTCTAAGGGCTACACATACTCTTACTAATCTGTGCTGGGCTTATTTCTTCTGTCTGGCTGCTGTCACGTCTGCCTGTCTGTCATTCATTCTAATCTGTCTTCTGTCAAAAATAAAAATAATAGAAATGTCGGAAGAAAGAAAATTGTTCTAAATCTAAAAATGTGTCAGACTAAACATTATGTAAATAATTATGTTTAGTGCGAAAAATATTTATTGCCCATAAAATTCCTGATGAATGCTCGTAAACTTTGATTTCAAGTAAAAAATAACCTCAAAACACATGTACGTTAATAAAGTATCGTTTAGTTACCGAGTAGTTAGCCTATGTAGTGTGCGCAGTTTCAAGAACAACAGCACTAAAAAACTGTTGGAATTTCTAGCCGATATGCCGAAAGCAAATTCTGCACGAATAGCAGAGGCTCAGCGCCAAAGGCAGCAAATAACTAAAAGAAGTGAAAAGTATGCGCCCAGCACAGTTTATCTTCAAGTGATCGGTTCAGGGGCACGAGGAGCACCCAATACACTTTATATGTTCACGGATCAGAAGCGGTAAGAATGTAGTTACACTAACATATTTTTAAATAAAACTGTCAATCAATAATGATCTTACAAAAGGATCTTAGCAATTTCATCATCACAGGCAGGTTTGCATGTCATACAATTTCATTTCACATGTATCTTCCATCTGGAGATTAGTAGTATTTTTCGTAGTTAATATATTTTTTAAATAATTCCAGTTATTTATTCAACTGTGGGGAATGCACCCAGAGATTAGCTCATGAGCACAAGGTAAAGCTGTCTCGCCTGGACCACATTTTCATAACTAGCAAGACATGGAAGAATATTGGTGGACTGCCTGGCTTGTCTTTAACATTGCAAGATGTTGGAGTACCAAATATCACTCTGCACGGACCGGAGGGCCTGGTATTCTTTTTGCAATACTTTGAACATTTTATAACATTAGTTAAAAGCATCAATATTTTGCAAACTGTTTAATGTCTTTATAGGATGAGCTCTACAATGCAACAAGAAGATTTGTGATAATGAAGGATATGAATGTAACCATGGCAAAATGCAGTCCAATTGAAGATTTTGAAGACAGTGTGATGAGTGTTAAATATGTTTTACTGTGAGTGTGTTAACATAATCACTTTTGTTATAAACACATTTTATTGTCACAATACATAATGATAAACATGTTTTATTATTATTTCAGAGGTCCCCATGATAGTTTATTAGCAGGTAAAGATTTGAAACCAGCTGCCAAGAGACCCAAACTGGAACCAAACCAGGACAAAGAATTTGAGGAATTCATCCATGATGAAACAGACTATTACAAGCCAGAAGCTAAAAACAATAATAGTAAAAACAAGAATTCAAGAGATAATAGGGTTAAACTTAAAGGTAGCCCTGAGAGAGGTAAATGTATTACTGTGTTTGACATAAAACACAACTTTTTTAGCATCTAAATACATTACTGATTGTTATTTATATTTTTTTTAGATCCAATCAAGAACAAAAAGACTGAAAAGGTACTACATGATTTGCACAAGAAAACAAACTCTACTGTTGCCTATATTTGTACATTGAAGGTAAGAGCTTTATTGGTATTTATTCAGATGTTTCTTTTTGGTTTGATTTTCGCTTAACATGAAGAAACATTAAGCAATAAATTCATTCATTCGTAATTCATTCACCAGAAACGCCTCGGCACCCTGGACCTTGCGAAGTGCGTGGAGATGGGCGTGAAGCCTGGCCCGTTGCTGGGGCAACTGAAGAGCGGCCTCGACGTGGTGCTTCCCGACGGCACTCTCGTGCTGTCCAAGGATGTGAAGACGCCAGATGACCCCGGCCCGGTGTTCATTGGTAAGAAGTGACAACGTCGCGGTGTTCATTGGTAAGAAGTGACAACTTCCCGGTGTTCATTGGTAAGAATTAAAGCGCTTTCACATTAAGGCGACTTTAGCAGCGCACCGGTCGCGCTGTTGATTACTTCATGCTAAAAACGGCAGCAATTGCGCGCGGGTGGCCACTGACTGTTTTTTATGTAAGGGCATCCGCTGCTGACGCCTTAATGTGGTAAAGACGCACTTACCGTTACTAAAGAGACGCAATGAATTGGCCGTGATGCCTCTAATCTTATAATGAATACCTTAGCATCTACTCATTCGTCAAGACATAACTGATAGATTTTACTAGCAAAATTCTTGCTACCTAGTAACTTCTAAAGACCTGACTAAATTAAACATTCATTTAATTTCATACTCATGTTATCAAATTCTTGTATCTAATATATTACTTTCCTATTCCACAGTGATTGAAGTCCCGGAACTATCGTATTTGAAAGAGGCGGAGTTCTCCGCTCACTTCGACAACGGTGTCAATCCGCGCGAGAACATTCCAACCCTCATCGTGCACTATACCCCACCTGAAGTGATGCAACACCCTACGTAAGTGTTCCTTACAAATCGTTATATGAATGAATTCGTTAAAGCTTTCGTTATTATTTTTATTTCGGCTACCACTGCTCCATCGTTAGTAATCTCGCTCATTTTTTGTGGAGACATGACTCAGAATATTAATAAACTAAACCAATTAATTACTATTAATTTGTTAATATTTGCACGTCTGCTTGCAGGATGAATAGGTTTACTTTGTTTGCACTTAAAAATCCCATTTTATGTATGTATTCTCGCAAATAAAATTACTGATTTCTGATTACAACAAGCTCTCTGGAAAAGGTTTTAGATCCTTGCCTTAGATGCTGTCTCTTACTCATTTGACACAGAGATTTCTAAACAATGACGTGACTGACAATTGACGACGCGTTTGGTGTAGTGGTTAGCGCTCCTGACTATTACGCCGGCCGTCGCGGGTTCGAATCCCGCAAGGTGCAAGTGTTTGTGTGATGAGCACGAACATTTGTACCTAAGTCATGGATGTTATATGTATTTAAGTATTTATGGGAGACGCCCCCGTCATTATCGTTGTCTGGTACTTCGTAACACAAGGAAAAAAATTCCTTACCACGAAACCAGACAATTGGTGTGTTGTCTGGCGCATATTTATATATTTATTTATTATTTAATGCAGTCCTGAGTGCTAAGTTCGTGTAATAGACAGGTGTTTTTTTAATGCAATTTAGACGTAAAGTACCTTAAATACTTAAGATAGAAAGTATATCAGTACCCTTCTTATACAGGTACCGCGCATTCATGTCACTTTTCGGAACGACCACCCAGCACCTCGTACTCAACTCTCAAAGCTCGTGTCTTGGCTCCGAAGCCGTGCACCGGACGCAGCACAAACTGCATCTCCTCGACCCGGACATATTCCCTCTGTTGAGGGACGCGAGTATACCAGCCGTGTGGAACTCCCAGCCGCCGCTGCCGAAGACCGATAGCCCTGTCAGACTGAAGGGGCTGGAGGAACTTAAAAATAAGGTATACTTAGTTGGGGTGTGAAATGTTGCTTAGTGCTTATTTGCTCTTCAACATCAATATAATAATACACATTGGTTTGTTTATCAACACACTTTTCTGTCTAAAATGTGTGGATCAAAGCTTTCATTTAATTAAACAGACTTCCTTAATTCAATACCTGAGCAATCTATCGTCATGTTTCTATTTGTCGATGAAATCTCAAATTACTAAAGTATGTAGTAAGAAATTTAAACATTATTGTGATTTAACGTGCAGAATATAAATATAAAAATATTAGATCTTTTCATCCGAGTCCTATCTGTGTCATATCTATCTCTTGTGCTTTCCGGTAAAGCGGCATGTATATTCCTATCTCCATTGTCATTGCGGGCTCAAGACTCGTTTGCTGACGCGTCGAATATAGCCTCTAAATGGAAAACAGCTGCAGTTTTTACAATGTCTATGCCACTTATTATCATCACAAAAAGCTTCCGCCTACGCATGTCCGGTGTCGGTGCAATACAAGCTAATGTGTTTAGATCGCGCTCGCCCAGTTCCAGAACATAGTGAACATGGAGGGGTCGTGCAAGGGCGACGGGGGGCAAGGCCACGCGACCGGAGACGAGGAGCAGAGCAAGATCGAGGCGATCACAGGCCGCACGCTCACCATGTTCCATTTGAGACCCAAGAGGCAGCTTGACAGGTGAGTCATTATGACTTATGGCTGAGTCAGAGGCTCGTACTAACATAGTGAACATGGAGGGGTCGTGCAAGGGCGACGGGGGGCAAGGCCACACGACCGGAGACGAGGAGCAGAGCAAGATCGAGGCGATCACAGGCCGCACGCTCACCATGTTCCATTTGAGACCCAAGAGGCAGCTTGACAGGTGAGTCATTATGACTTATGGCTGAGTCAGAGGCTCGTACTAACATAGTGAACATGGAGGGGTCGTGCAAGGGTGACGGGGGGCAAGGTCACGCGACCGGAGACGAGGAGCAGAGCAAAATCGAGGCGATCACATGCCGCATGCTCACCATGTTCCATTTGAGACCCAAGAGGCAGCTTGATAGGTGAGTCATCATGACTTACAGCTGAGTCAGAGGCTCGTACTAATATAGTGAACGTGGAGGAGTCATCAGAGCAAGCTTGAAATTATATTATGCCGCATGCTCACCATGTTCCATTTAAGACCGAAGAGGCAGCTTGATAGGTAGGTAGTTTACTACTTATAAGTTCTTAGTTTATTTACCCTGATCATTAGTACTTAAATATGTTCTTATCACAGAATTTAATACTTCCGTACCCCAACAAGTAACGCTTATAGCTTCACCATGTTTTTTTTTAATTATTGATATGGGTTTGCTCTTGTCTCTACCTAGACTATTATATACCAAAGGCATAGACAGGGACGAAGATGAAGCGAGCTCACCCAGAAGAAGCCTGTTCACTCTTGTATGTACTTTGTATATCTCTGGATAAGTTCGTTTTATACGTTATAACAAAAAAATCTTATTCTATCTGTACCATCAGCACGATCCTTGTAACTCCCGGTGCGATAGCAATACTTTTCGGGAAGAATTAGTATGCCCACTTCTACTGACTATAGACAATAATTCTTACAAAACCATTTCAGATCCGCCGAGCCGAAACTCCACGTTCAAGAGTACATCCAAGAGACGATGGACGTGGACGGCTTAGTTGGCAGCCTGGAGCAGTTCCGAGGGCAGGTGGACAGCCTGCGCTACAGGAAGGCGGAATGCAAGGAGTACCCCAAGGTCGTGTTTCTCGGCACCGGCTCTTGTATACCGAGCAAGACACGGAACACGAGTGGCATGGCGCTGCAGATTGAGTGAGTACATGGTTTTTGCTTGCATGCAGAAATGACGGGTAGACAGCGGAGTACTTAAATAATTAAATCTTTGCCCTGTTGCCATTTTACCTGAGGTAGGCACTAGGGCGCGGTATATTTACAGCAAGGCTCCCATTTTTGAAAGTTGCTACTTTTGATGAAATTTGTGATTATAATTTTATCCAATACCCATTAGTGTATATTACATTACATATACCTTTATATGTGTGATTCTGATCTATGGTCAAGTCCGACTTTCTTTGAAGTACGCAGTACTCTTGCAGAGTATAGATTATTTCTTGCCTCCTAATAATATATCCTTTAAATGAATTTGTAACTGAACTATGTGATGTGCAATAAACCTGTCTCTTTATTTGTATCTAATAATTAATGTTCAATTTCCTAATTTGTATCTAAATATCTTCCCCAGCGAAAACCGGTCAATGCTACTAGATTGCGGCGAAGGCACGCTCGGTCAACTGGTGCGGTTCTACGGCGCGAGGAAAGTGAGCGGCTTCCTCCGTACCCTGAAGGCTATATACGTTTCGCATCTGCACGCTGATCATCATATCGGTACGCATTCTTTTAGCGATAAGGCCGCCTTAGTTGTATATTTACTTTGAGCTTATAAACTGTAATTTACTTTGTGTTGTACAATACAGAGTTATATTATTATTATTATGAACGGTCTAGTGGAGACTAGACCGTTCCGTCACCGACCAACACCGTCGCGTGTCAGCACCGGCAAAATACGCACTCGCTATCCATATAACGGTGAGACAGAACGCTGTAGATCCGTTCAGTGGGCAAAGTAGAGCGTATCGTGTTGCTTTTCGTGTCTGATACGCTACTAGCACGGTCATGTTAAAAATATAAAATAAAAAATCTAAAATGTCATATAAAAAAATTCCTCTAAATTTATATCCTCTCATCATCAGGTCTAATCGGTGTACTCCTGGCGCGGCGGCAGGCGTGGCAAGAAGTCAAAGCAGAGGGCCCACTCGAGCCATTATACCTGCTGGCGCCGGGGCAGATCTACACGTGGCTGTCCACCTACGACCAGCAGTTCGAGAGGATCAGAGGCGACTTCACGCTCATACCCAACCAGAATCTTGTAAGTTCCACTTATTAGTAAGTCATTGTAACCTTACATACTTACTGCGACTTTTATAATAATAATAATAATAAATGGGTCATGCCCCCTAAAACCCTACCTTACGTCCGAGCCGAACACCAGGCCACGTCGGGGGCGGACACGCGTACTGATGAAACTTACGCGGCCAACAAGGCAAAGGTAACCCATTCAATATGGAGCTACGTTCGAGGAAAGTTTTGAGTATTGGACCGCTGCCCGGGGGCAATCGCCGGGGCACACCTGGAGCCGGTGCTGGGTGTTCCAGCATGCGAACCATCGGCGACGAGGAGCTGAGCAGGCGGGCTCTCGTCGACAAAAATATTACAGCCGAAACACCCCAAAACCCAACATCCCCCACATCTTCAACCTATAGCCTTTTCCCTTCGCCGAACTCTTCATTGAATTCATGCGAAAGCCCGATTATATCATCCCCAGTATCTAAAATTTCAGTGGATGTTGCACAGGAGACAAATTCCGTCTCTAAAACTGTGCCCACCACGGAAATTACAAAGACCCGAATGAGATGGACAAACGAACATAATGAAGCCATACTTAGGTCTTATTATCGCATCACAAGATTAGATTCTTTAAAAACCACCTACAGAAAACGACTACATGCAGATTTTATAACAAATTTTCCGAGTCTTACACACGTGACAGAGCAGAGAGTAGCTGATCAAAAACGTCTTATATTTAACAAACAGTTAGTCACCCCAGAAAAGCACACGCAGATAAAAAATGAAATAGCAGAAGAACTGCAACTATTATCTATCAGTACTACAGAAACTATTCCATCTGGACACTCAAGTGCTTCTACGACCAACGACCTAAATAGTAGAATGAGATGGGATGACAGTTTGAACACAAGTCTCATGAAATGTTACTACATAGTCACTGAACTTGAAACTAATATGACAGCTTACCGAACCAACTTACACCTCAAATTTACAGACGTACACCCGGAACTTGCACATATTTCGCAGCAGAGGCTCTCAGATCAAAGAAGATCAATAGTTAACAATAGATTACTTTCTGAAAGCCAACTAAAAAATATTAGGGACGAAGTAGCAACTACACTATCGGGACAAACCAACCAGCTACATACAAGCTCCGAATTTCTAGACAATTACTCATTGGCTAGGTCAAATATTTTAGGCACACAACCTACAGAAATATTAAATTGCGAAATACAAACGACAATACAAACAGAATTAAACTCACAACACGGCAGTAACACCGAAAATGATCCTAATTGTACAGCCCCAACTCACACCATCATTAATGCCGACACCGTGGAAGAAATAGAAGACATTTTTAAAGACGCTTTAGAAAACTTCTGCAATACTGAACCTACAAATAGACCATACATACCTAAACAAAAAACATCCAAAAAATTATTTAAAATAGTAAATTACATCAATACTACCATACTACCCAGACACATTAATGATAACACTGATTTTAAAACACTGCAGTGTATCTTATATTCTGCAGCCTGGACTGCTGCTAAAGCAAACGGATCGAAACTCTCAACTATACCAATACAACGAAAGCAACAAACACAAGAACACAGAAAACCAAGATGGCAAGTGAGGTTAGAGAAAAAGAGAGAGGAGCTAAGAGCGAAAATAGGACAGTTAACTCAGTTTATGAATGGAAACAGGAGTGAAGCACTAGTTAAACAAATAGAGAAGATTAAAACACAATATAAAACGCACTCAGTGCACGAAGAACCTAACACAGAACTCACACACTTTTTAGACACACTTAAACAAAAGCTAACAGTCATCACTAGCAGACTTAATAGATACCAGGCATGCACACTACGTAAAACTCAAAATTACCAATTTCTTACAAACGAAAAATATTTTTACCGTAATCTTAGAACATCTACTTCAAATAACCACTCTACTAATGACACACGTACACCAACACCAGAAGAATTACGTAAATTTTGGGCGGAAATATGGGAAGTGCCGAAGAATCACAATGACAGCGCCACATGGATAACAGATGAATATGACAAAAGTAAAGATATCACCCCAATGGAATTTGACACTGTTCCCTTTGACATATTTCAGGGCGTAATTAGAAAGCTACATAATTGGAAAGCTCCAGGCTCTGACAATTTACATAACTTCTGGTATAAGAAATTTACATATACACACCATTTCTTGCACAACTACATTAATCAGTTCATTCAAAACCCGCACACAATACCCGATTACATAACGACAGGAATAACACACATGATCCCAAAAGATTCGGAAGATTTATCCAACCCAGCAAAGTACCGTCCGATCACTTGCCTTCAAACCTTATATAAAATAATAAGTTCATGTCTGACGGACATTATTTACAAGCATGTACAGGCAAACAATATCTTAGCTGAACAGCAAAAAGGGTGTAGAAGAGCTAGCCAGGGCTGCAAGGAACAGCTGACTATAGATTCAGTGATATTGCGCCAAGTCCATAGGAACAAAGCCGAACTCCACTCTATGTATGTTGATTATAGAAAAGCCTACGACTCCGTCCCTCATTCCTGGTTGCTAAAAGTACTAGACATATATAAAATTAACCCACTTTTAAAGACATTCCTTCAAGTTGCCATGGATAAATGGGAGACCAAATTAAGAGTCGCTGAGTTGCAAACGGACCCAATCAAAATAAAGCGAGGTATCTTTCAAGGGGATTCCTTGAGCCCACTTTGGTTCTGCCTTGCACTTAACCCACTTTCAAATATTCTTAACAACACTAACATAGGTTATCCCATTCGACACCATGACACTAACATAGAACAACTACTTACCACTCACATAAACCATCTGTTATATATGGACGACATAAAATTATATGCAACCACACACAATGACTTGAACAATTTAGCAAACCTCACAGAAACTTTTTCTAACGACATTTGCATGGATTTTGGCATAGATAAATGTAAGATTAATTCCGTTAAGGCTGGCCATATTCTACAACACAACTATTATGAGTTAGAAACTGGACAACAAATTAGCTCACTAGACCAGAACGAGGTATACAAATACCTTGGATATAATCAGACTAGACAGATTCAGTACAAAGAAACGAAAGATAAGTTGACACAACAATTCAAACACCGATTAAATTCTATTTGTAAATCACAGCTATATTCACGAAATTTAATAAAGGCAGTAAACTCATTCGCAATACCCATCCTTACTTATTCTTTTGGTATTATTAACTGGACGCAGAAGGAGTTACTAAATATTCAGAGAACCATCAACACCACCATGACAAAACACAGAAAACATCACCCACGAGCATGTGTACAAAGACAAACTTTACCTCGCTATGAGGGAGGCCGCGGTTTGATCGACGTCACTAACTTACACAACAAGCAGATCACAGCACTGCGCAAATACTTTCACCACAGAGCAGAAACATCACTCATACATCACGCAATAGCTGAAACTGACACGAAACTCACCCCTTTAAACCTTGCAGACACAAAAACCCAAATTAACGAGAAACAAACAGATATTACCACAAAGATCAACGACTGGGCTCATAAATCTCTCCACGGAAGGCACCGCAAGGACTTATGCCAGAATAATGTCGACAAGGTTGCGTCGAACGCTTGGCTAAGCTGCGGTGAACTCTTTCCAGAGACGGAGGGATTTATGATTGCCATTCAGGACCAAACAATAGAAACCAGAAACTATCAAAAACATATCATGAAGAAACGAATACCAACCGACCAATGCAGAAAATGCAATGGTGGGTCCGAGACCATACAACACATCACAGGGGCTTGCAAATCAATAGTTCAAACCGACTATAAGCACCGCCATGACCAAGTTGCCAATATAATCCACCAAAAGCTAGCACAAAAATATAACCTTATACCTCAAAAACTTGTCCCATATTACAAATATGTTCCGGAACCTATAATAGAAAATCAGAACTATCGGATTTATTTTGACCGTGCCATACTCACAGATAAAACCACACATTACAATAGACCCGACATCACTCTTCATGACAAACAGAACCAAACCGCATACATAATTGACATAGCAATTCCGAATTCGCATAACGTACAAAATACTATATCAGAGAAACTTTCAAAATACATAGACCTTAAAGACGAAATCAAACGCATGTGGCGACTTTCTAAAGTTATAATAGTACCGATAGTTCTATCCACAACTGGCATCATCCCCACACAATTACACCAATCCCTTTCAACACTTAACTTGTCAAAGTATACTTACATACAACTCCAAAAAGCAGTTATTCTCAACACTTGTAGAATTGTAAGAAAATTTCTACAACAGGAAGCCACTACCCAGTCATTCACATCTACTAATTATTCAGTCAACAGACACCCTGACCACTCTCTCCCAGACACATCATCACACGCATCATGCACACTACAAACTACAGTAGTAACCACCCGATCAGCTACTCCAGCGCAGCTGCAAAACCGTCAGCTTACTATGTAGAGGCAGCACTTGGCTTTGGCCCGTGCTGACTTGAAACCCCGGCAAAAGCTGAGAAATAAAACTGTACAAAATAATAATAATAATAATAAAACGTTTATTTCAGACCAAATTAAAGATCCATACAGATAGTTGATTAGTAACATTTAACTTAAAATTATTGTTAGTACTACTTAAAAATAAAAACTAAAACTACCACATATAAAATAAAACTGCGAAGTGTTCAGTCAAAGAACCGGTTCCTGGATCCCTGCACATGGATTAGTATCCAGTGCCTAATTATGGAACACGTTGGCTTATCCCTGGTCACCATCGGAATGCTGTTGGGGCTCTTAGCATCACGACTCACGCAATCAACAGATTTAATTTGGTATCGATACTGTTGCGCGTTAGTATATCGATGCAGTCGCCAATATACAGTACATAATTTGTCAATGTCCAGCCTCTGCATCGCTACTGCATCGATACTATCGCGCGTTAGCATTGCGACTGTATCGATGCCAAAAGTAGCGCAAGTGTGTATGGGTTGACATTTTGCGACTGCATCGCTACTAAAAGTCAAAGTGTGCAAAGGGTCTTATATATACACAAATAGCTATTGTGACAAAATCAGCTGACAAATGAGCATTTTATTTAGGCAAGGTTAAAATCCTTTAACATTTTATTTTTCTACGTAAAACATCATGCCCTATACATACATAACTTCTGTTTTCATGATATAATATTTGATTTTGTTTTATTTTATTTAGGACACAATTGTACAATCCTCTTATTCCGTAATCTTAATTATTGCACAAACAACAACTTTATCCACATATTGCGTGTTTGAACAAACAATCTAGTTCTAAATATTGTGCGAATCTGCAGTGTGTTCAGCTATCGCCAGAAAAGCATAAAAGCTCTTATATAACATTTTCACAGTCAGAGTGAACAGGCTTTTTCTGGGTGAGCTCGCTCCATCGTCGTCACGTTTGGTCTAGACTGGAGACAAGAGCGAACCCATTTAAAAAAAATTTATTGCAAAATGCTTTTATTGATATTTTTAATCTTGTTCTATTACCTTCTTTACAGATGAAAGAATCACACAAGCAAAACGCGGACATGGTGGCAACACTGGCTAACATCGGCGTCGAGCGAATCCGCACGTGTCTCGTGTCTCATTGCCCCAACGCGTTCGGTGTTGCCATAGACGTCGACGCTAACCACCGCATCACATACTCTGGCGATACAATACCTTGTGAAGAACTGGTCAATATCGGTAAGTATTATACTTTGTAGCTAATGTGGCAATACTGGCCACCAATCGGGAATGACCGAATGGAATGATGAGTCAAAAAATCTTATTATTTGACGGTAATTAAATTAAAATTACATTTTCAAAATGTTTTAGCCTATACATGCAGCTGGAAGTCGTCGTAAATTAATATATTTATGTTTACTTGACAAGAGGTAAATAAATATAAATATAAATATAAATATGCGCCAGACAACGCACTAATGGTCTGGTTTTGAAGTATGGAATTTTCTTCCTTGTGTACTACTGGGGCATCTCCGATAAATTCTTAAATACATATAACATTCATGAATTAGGTACAAATGTTGTGCTCATCACACAAACATATGCCCCTAGCGGGATCCTAACCCGCGACCACTAGCTTAGTGGTCAGGAGCGCTAACCACTGCGCCATGTGTCGTCAAAGAGATATATAGATAGTGCCATCCACGAAGGCGCGCCCCACTCTTTTTTTGATTGATAAAGGTGCGGGGTGCGGGGGGAGACACGCGCGTCAGTTGCGAGCCGGCCGTCATTCAAATATTCAGACTCGTCACGAAAGTGGCTCTGCTTAATTTATTTTTAAAATGTCAAGGAAAACCCAGTGTGTTGTACTAAAAAATAAACCTGGTATAATCTACTGTCATTACTCATGATTAAATTTACTGAAAGAATTATAATGGTAACTTAAACACCATAAACAATTTTAAATAAAAAAACCATGTGGTAACTTATAATATTACCGGGATGTACTTTATCGGGGAGGGCTATAAAACATTACGCTAGGACCTACGTGTATGAAGAAAAAACAATTCAGGCGTATGAAGTCCCGGTGGACTGATGGATCTCTTAAAAGAAAGTTTTTAATATATTTTTTAAATGTTATAAAACGTTCTTACGTATTTCGTTTACGTCAATAGTAAAAATGATGCTTGTACAGTTTAAAAATAATATGTTACTTTTCTAGTAACTAACCATACCTACTTAAAACCATATCCAAGTAGAGCATCTTTCCCTTTGAGTGCATTTTTTGAAGTGTGCTTGTCATTCATTAGTCTGTAGTGTAGTACATAAGTATATTTAATTTTACTTTACTTAACACGTGTAACCTAATTTTATAAAGATATTTAATCGCATTATTAATCAATAAATGAACAGTCTTTATTCAGAAGTCGTGGTTTCAATTAGTCTCCTAATACCTCCCGTACATGGCGACCCTGCCAGGCGCCACGGGATCGCGCGCTCGGTTATTTGACGCGGCTGACTACCATATCGAGAGTGGAACTTTTATTAAGCAGTGTTAATTATTTAAAGTGGACTATGGCTGAACAAGTGAATAATACGTTCGCGTACGAGTCGGACGACTTGCTGTCTAAACCAAGTGAAGAAAGTTTTTCTGTGAATTCAACATGGGTAACGGAAAATCCAAGGAAGAGATAATTATTGCCCAAAACGCTGCAGGAGGGTCCAACGAAGCTACAGCGACCGATGTAAAGTACCATATGTCCAGGACGAATCTCATATTAACATGCATTCTCTTTATCATTTTTGTGGGCATACTCTACGTCACATACAAGCTGTATAAAAAGTGCCATTATCGATGGATGACGCAACATATTAACAGAGTGGCATTAAGAAGTTCTATTTTTCGACGGCCCCCGGCTCCAGAAGTGTCTAGTGGTCCCAACTGCGCGTATCGGGTTCCGATTCCGAATAAATCTCCCCCTAGTGTTGTGTGAAAAACGTTAAAGAAATAGTGCGCGATACCTCCGGCAAGTGTTTTTTTTTACGTGGCGTCAACGAACTCGTTATAGTTAAAAATGAACTCTAAGTATTTAATCATAGTGTTATTACTCGTATAATTAATCAAGCATAAAATATAAAACACAGGTACTGAAATATGAATATGAACTACGTTTTGGTGGTAAGTTATGGCAATTATTTTACAATCATTATATAGTGAATTAAAAGAGATTAGAACTTATTTAATTAAAATAGGCCCTAAGAGGAGGCAAGGTGATATTTTAATAAATAAATTAGAGGCGGCTAATACAGTATATGAAAAATATAATAATTGGATAGATACTTATAAAGGTGATGATTCAGACATATTACATTTTTGTAATAAGTTTTTAGTTTTGTATGAAGAAATTGTGGATTTGTGTCAAAGTAAAACATCGACAAGTGACGAAATAAATACTACCATGTCGACCTTTGAATTGAAAACGGCTTTAAGTTTATTGCCCTGTATGACAGATACAGAGGCCAATACAAAACAATTAATCGATAACATAGAGTACTATGATTCTTTACTGGAAAATGAAAAATGTAAACAGAATTTAATTAATTTTGTACTTAAAAGCAGATTGTCTCAAGCTGCGAAATTAAGATTAAATTCAAGTTATCCAAGTGTAAGTGCATTAATTAATGACATGCGAAATGAACTTTTACCGCGAAAGGCTGCAACTGCTATTTCGACTAAACTGGAACAAATTAAACAAAAGGATTTGTCTATTTCTGAATTTGGCAGGCAGTTATCTGAACTTTTTGTCGATCTTACGATATCACAAGCCGACGGTAATTCGAAAAACTATGACGTTTTAAAACCATTAAATGAAAAAATCGCAATTAAGAAGTTTGCGGACGGCTTGCGAAATCGTAGGCTGAGCACAATAATTGCAGCTAGGAATTTTAGCTCGCTGAAGGATGCCATCCAGGCCGCGCAGGACGAGGAAGGCTCCAGCGCATCAAACTCAGGCGAAATCATGGGTATGTCTAAAAATAATAATTCTAATAATAGAGCAAGACGGAACAATTACAGAGGTGGTCGAGGACAGCACTGTTCTCGATTTTTCTCATCTCAAAATCAAGGACGAGGCTTTAATAGAAACCAACAGCGGGTGTGGCATCAGAACAACTCGACAGTTTCAAACCCAACGCGAGGTCAACATTTTAGAGGCAGTAATTACCGAGGTTTTCGAGGTAATAACTATAGAGGTTATCGTGGAAATCAAGGGAGACAGTTTCAACGCAATATAAATTTTATAAGCGACACGCCACAGGCACAGACACCTCAAAATGTAGAACAAAATTCAACATCTAATTTAAATACAAATCAAACATTTTTTCGTGACTAAAAAAGAACCTACTATAATGTCGTGCGATAGTGATTGCTTTACATCATTCTTAGTTAACGGAAAATCATTTTCTTTTTTAATCGATTCAGGTGCTTCTTTGTGCGCTATAAAACAAAAATATGTCTTAGAGCAAAATATTCCATTCCATAAAGAAAGTGTAATGATAAACGGGCTCGGTGGCAAAGTCCAAGCAATAGGATACGTCTATTTACAGTTAGGCATTGATGAGTTCATAATGAATCATAAGTTTTATGTTTTTAACTCTTTGCCAATTACGGCGAACGGTATCATCGGACGAGACTTTTTAAGAAGGTTTAGATCAGTGTTAAATTTTGATAAAAATACTTTGATTTTACGAGATCATTTAAATACGTCAGTGACATTACCAATTACAAATAAATGTCTTAATTTATTAGAAATTTCAGCAAGATGCGAGTCAATTCATTACATTCAAACGGATTTTCAAGAAGATTGTTTAATATGTTCAAGCGAGATTCAAGACGGAGTTTTCTTAGCTAATGCTATAGTAACGCCTAGAAAAGGTATTATTCCAGTTAAAATTATGAATACAACGGAAAAAGATTTGGTATTATCAAAATTTAATATTGAAATACACAAACTCAGTGACTACAATATTTGTGTTTTTGATAAAATTGATAAAAACGCTGATAGGGTAAAACAATTATTTTCGATTATGAAATTTTCTCATATGAATAAAGAGGAACAGAAATCAATAGAAAACTTATGTGCCAAATATGCAGATATTTTTTATTTACCAGGAGATAAATTAAGTACAACTGACATTTACACTCACACTATATCTTTGAAACCTGGCACTAATCCTATATTTTCAAAACCATATAGATTGCCACATTCTCAAAAATCTGAAATTAAAAACCAAATAGATAAAATGATGGAAGAAGGCATAATAGAACCAAGTAAGAGCGACTGGTCAAGCCCTGTATTATTAGTACCAAAAAAGGTAGATTCTACAGGTAAAAAGAAATGGCGATTAGTAATCGACTATCGGAAACTTAACAATTGTATTGAAAACGACAATTTCCCTTTACCAGACATTACTGAGATTTTAGAATCATTATCAGGCAGTATTTACTTCAGTCATCTAGATTTGCACCAAGGCTATTACAATGTAAAATTAGATGAAGACAGTAGAAAACTCACAGCATTTTGTTCGGGACAGTATCAGATGACGAGGATGCCTATGGGCTTAAAAACAAGTCCTAGTTCATTCTCTCGCATGATGAATATTGCTTTATCAGGTTTAAATTACGAAAAATGTCTTATTTATTTAGACGATTTAATAGTTTTTGGAAGAAACCTTGAAATTCATAATAAAAATTTACAGGATGTTTTTGAAAGACTAAGAAAAGTGAACTTGAAACTAAATCCAGCGAAATGTGATTTCTTAAGGAAAGAGATTTTATATTTAGGACACGTTATATCTAGCGAAGGAATACTACCTGACCCTGAAAAAATTAATACTGTAAAAAACTACCCCCGACCAAACAACAGCGACGAATTAAAGAGATTTGTAGCGTTCGTTAATTATTATAGGAAGTTCATTAAAAATTTTGCGGAAATTGCTCATCCGCTAAACGCACTTTCTAAGAAAAATGTACCTTTTGTTTGGGATCAAAAATGTCAAAACGCTTTTGAAACTCTTAGAGACAAAATTATTTCACCACCTATACTGCAGTATCCGGACTTTTCCGAACAAAATCATTTCGTTATTCAAACTGACGCATCAAACTACGCAATAGGTGCAATTTTATCAAACAAAGACGGGCGTCCGATTGCTTACGCTAGTAGAAGTCTTAACAAGGCTGAGAAAAATTACCCTGTGATAGAAAAAGAGCTATTAGCTATTGTTTGGGCGGTTAAATATTTTCGACCATATTTATTTGGAAGATATTTTAAAATTCAAACAGATCATAGACCTTTGATATACCTTTTTAATATGAAGGATCCGTCTAGTCGACTAATGAAATTTAGACTTGCTTTGGAAGAATATGAGTTTGATGTAGAATACGTAAAAGGTTCGAACAATGCAGCAGCTGATGCATTGTCTCGAATATCTTTAAATGAATTGAAGGAAATGCATGAAAGTGTAATCAATGTTCTGACTACGTGCACAAGTCAAAAAATTGAATGATATTTCGTCTTATCCTTCGGTGGATACGGCACCCTCAGATGATTGGCCTGATCAACCAAAAATCGTGGGGACCAATATCAAACCGAAAGATTCAGTACAATTAACGTTTATTGATATCAAAAACTATAAAAAAATGAAAGAATTAAATCTAATAAGTGTAGAAAGTGAAGTATTGTGTTATATTGAGGATAAAAAGACGATATTTATAAAATATTTATACTCTCAATCGCGAATTTCACGAGCTGAGTTTGTGAGAGAGTTAGATAAATTATGTGCATTTATAAATGTAGAGGAAATATGCATAATTAGAAATAAAGAAAATGAAGATTTTGTAGAAAAGTTGTTAGAAGAATTAAAGAAAACAAAAGATAGGTCCGGGCCTCGTATATGTATATTAAAAGATATAGAAAGAATCGATGATAAAGACGACCAGAGAGTTATTTTAAATGACTTCCATCTCTTACCTAGTAGTGGCCATGCTGGTATGAGAAGAATGTCAAATAATATTAGAAAATATTACTACTGGCCTGGCATGAGTAATGATATAAGAGAATTTGTTAAACGTTGCGATAAATGTCAGCGGCAAAAGCATTCAACACCCACTAAGGAACCAATGATTATTACGACGACTGCGAATTCGGCATTCGAAAAAATATTTTTAGATCTTGTAGGACCGTTAGAAACGGATAACGATGGTTTTTCGTATATTCTCACTTTACAATGCGAATTAAGCAAATATGTTGAAGCTTATCCCTTAGTTTCCAAGAAAACCGAAGAAGTTGCTAAAACTTTTGTCAATAATTTTATTCTTAGATATGGCGTTCCAAAGGAGATAGCCACAGACAGAGGTAAGGAATTTATATCATCTACCTTTCAAGAGGTAAGTAAATTATTACAAATTAAGCAATTAAATTCAACTGCATATCACCATCAAAGTATCGGTTCATTGGAAGTATCTCATAAAAACTTAAATTATTTTCTTAGAATACATACAGACAATCATCCTGAAACATGGAGCCAATGGCATTTTGGTGTTTTGCCTATAATACTTCAGTTCATTCAGAAACGCAGTTTACGCCTTACGAGTTAGTGTTTGGGAAAAAGTGTATTCTTCCGAGTAACCTATGTAAATTAACAGAACCAATTTACAACTACGAAAGTTATCCCTGCGAATTAAAATATCGCTTACAATTGTCGCAAAAAGAAGCAAGAGACAATTTACTTAAAAGTAAAATTATAAGAAAATCTTATTATGACAAATATGTTAATCCTGTAAATTATAAAATTAATGATTTAGTATTAGTTAAAAATGAAGCAACCAATAAATTGGATACATTGTATTCTGGTCCTTATAAAGTTATTAGAATCATACCACCAAACGTAGAAATAATGAAAAATGGGAAAATTGATGTTATTCATATGAATAGAACTAAATTGTATCATACTTAAATATAGTCATCTTAATTAAAATAAAAAAATCTGTAGTAGAATAAGTTGGTAAAACTTTAAAAAAAAAATACATAAGCATGCAATGTATTTTTTTTTCCATTGGAAGGGAGATGTAGTGTAGTACATAAGTATATTTAATTTTACTTTACTTAACACGTGTAACCTAATTTTATAAAGATATTTAATCGCATTATTAATCAATAAATGAACAGTCTTTATTCAGAAGTCGTGGTTTCAATTAGTCTCCTAATACCTCCCGTACAAGTCATTATGATGTTCCTAATTCAATTCAAAAGCTTGCACACATGAACTATAAACGATTTGGACGAGTGGTGGGGCGCGCCTTCGTGGATGGCACTATCTATATCAAGTCTTAATCATAAAATTTTTTCCAGGTCAAAACTCCCACCTACTCATCCACGAAGCGACCATGGAAGACGAGTTAGAAGACGAAGCGCGTACCAAGATGCATTCTACGACATCGCAAGCGATAGAAATGGGCAAAAAGATGAACGCGCGGTACACGGTGCTCACCCACTTCAGCCAGCGATACGCGCGGCTTCCGAGACTAAGCGCGCATATACTGAATGATAATAAAAGCGTCGGCATCGCCTTCGACAATATGCAGGTAAATAAATATAATAAAACAAGAAATCTATAGGCTGGTACCAAGATCGGTCACCTTTGCGATAACATTAGCGACGATTATCGCTAAAAAGCGATCTCGTGGTACATGGGGCTCATCCAATTCAGCCAGCGATACGCGGTCTGCCGCTACTCAGTGCGCTCATACTTAATGATATTAAAAAAAAGCTCGGCATCACATTTTACATTATGCAGGTAAATAATTATGATTGACTGGTATCAAGATGATTCAGTTTTGCAATAGAACTAGCAACAGATATCGTTAAGCTAGTGACAATATGCAAGTAAATAATAAAATAAACTATTAGCTGACGGCCTAATACGAAAAACGAAATCCGTCAATACGATCATTGTTTTGCGGATCCGAAGCATTTTTAGTATGCAAACGTACTACGAAATGCTTCGGATCCGCAAAACGATAATCGTATTAACGGATTTCGTTTTCCGTAGTAGGCCTCCTGGTACCAAGATGAGCCAGTTTAGCGATAATTCATGGCGACGAATATTGGCGAATTAGTTATAACGTGTTACATTGGAGCGTTTATCTTTGTTTCACACCGTAATCGACATAAATAACTAGTGTGCTTTGACTCTTTAATATCCAATTAGACATTTCCAAAGGTTTACCCTTGTGTAAGTAAGGCACATGGAATTAATATTTTCTTATTTTGTCAACAGATAACAATGGGCGACCTGGATCTCCTACCGCACATGTACGCGCCGCTACAGCTGATGTTCGCAGAACACTGCGTCGAGATGGAGTTGAAGGCGGCTCACCGCGCACGGCAGAAGGAGCGCGCCTCCTCGCCCAACTACGTCGGAGGGGGTATGCGCACATACTCCACCTCTAGCGCTCGCGCCGACGCCGACAACGCCGACAAAACCCCGCCGAATGCCGACACCGTCGCAGCGAACGCCGACGCAACCCCCGCGAACGCCGACACAGAGATGCTGGCCGCCGACAAAACGGACGACGCGCCCGCGAAAAAACAAGAGACGATACACAACGGTAATAGTTAGCCTTTGTTTTGTGCCTGTATTTTTTTTTCTTTAGTCTCTTAGCAAAGATTACTGTTGGCTGTTAAAAATGTGACCGCGATCTAATCGTAGTTCGGAGTAAGTTTGTTTTGGTAGTGACGATTTTAATTTTACATATTTTTTGGATATGTATAAAGTACATCGTTATGTAATAACCTTCTACTTGATCTATTTTTTTTGCCACTGTTTGTATATTTATAATTTATATAAATCGTTACGACGACTGAGCTAGTATGATGAGTACTGAACATAGTATCGAATAAAATATTTTTGGACTTTATCAACGTACTTGACTATGTTAGTGATTGGTTAATATGTTACTTATGAACTGAGGATAGGCCATATTGAGTATGCTTATTAAGTTTATTGTAGTCCGCATAATTGTAACGTTGTAAATGTATATTATACCTTGAAAATAAAGTAATGTTGAGTATTATGTTGTTTTATTGTTTTCAATTAGACAAATGTATCATGTACTTAGTTGTATATCTTCTTTTGCTTTTAATAAGGGAACTCACAAATATACGTTAGTTCAAGTTAATATGTGTAAAACAATTTAGATCATCGCAAAGCTGTTCACCAGACAATATATTACTCTAAACAGATAATATCTTTTATACTATTTTGTTATATATGTTACTATTTTGCTCTTCATTTACAACGCACAAAATACCCCTTCCTATAAACCCATAATTTCTTTACCCAAAGGTTGTCTGGAAGAGATCGCTTATAGCGATAAGACCGCCTAAATTGTACATTTCCTTTAAACAAATTTGTAAATTCACTAATTTTGTGTGCAATAAAGAGTTATCTATCTATCTTCTCTCTGAACAGCTTGCCTAACAGCAATTATTAGTCTATTTAGAAATCCATTGCAAATAAAGAAACTTATTACTTTGACATAGTAATAAAGATTTTAGCGACTTACGCTGACCGTACATATTACAAACGCTTGCAGACAAAGTATCGCCGCGCTCTCGGTCCTCGAGTCGCTCGCACAGCCACAAGGCGCCCTGCCTCGCCACGGCGTCTGCGCCCGCGCCGCGCGCCACGTACAGGGAGAGCCACGCCTCCAGTGAGTCCAGTTAAGCTGCGTATTCACTTGGAAATATATATTAATATACCGAGATATACTCGATATCGCTCCCCATAGTTTACAATGGAACCCTTCTCACTAAGAAATATAATATTTTATATCCCGAGCTATAATATGTTTTGGAGCGATTCAAGAAAGATATATTTTTCGCCCCCCGTACGCCCCTCCGCCCCCCGCGATGGTAGACAATCCCATACAAAACTAAGAAAATATATATCCCTTAGTGTGAACGGGTGAAAGATATATCTCGGGATGTAAAATATATCGTATTATATATTAATATATTATATCCCACAGTCAAAAGGCAGCTTTAGAGATATGTAGTTACTTATCATCAGACACGAAACAAAGACCCATTTGAAAGAGGAGCAACTCTGTCTGGGACCAACAGGCATAGCAGGTCAGCTTTAGAATTGCGCCGCTATTCTGATTAATAAATGCCCAGATGTGTAAGTAAATGATGAGGCCTAAACTTGAGTGGTCAAATTGTCTGACACGTCCTAGAAGCAGGGGCGCTGCTCACGGCAATTTTTGGAACTGTTCAGAAGTAAACTAACAGGACAGGTCTCTATAGAAGCAGTGGCGCTGCCCAAGCGGATATTGTTGGCACTTCTCAGATTAGTTCTCGTTACAGCTCTTCGAAAATCTGTTTTTGGTTAGCACATAGCACTATTATGGAATTCCATTCCTCAACACGAAATGTGCTACACTGACAAAAGTTGATGAATGATGATATAACGTTAAGGCATAGGCATGGTCAATATTACGTACTTTCGTTACAGGACTAAGGCAAGAAATAAAAGGCATGACTGTGAGTGGTACAGTCCGACCAGGGCCTCGAAGCAAGTCCGCATCGCCTAGAAAAGCGGCTACTCAGCCCAATACACGTACGACTTTTTTTTTTAATAAAATCTATATAAAAAAGCTTAAGAGCGTGTTTGTTTGTTTCAACGAGCATATCTCGGGTATTCTTAAAAAATATTTTTGTGCTTAGCTCGTTTATTTTATTTTTATTTAGGACAAAAAACAATTGTACAATCCTCTTAATAAGATATCTTAGTAAGGATGTTTAACATTATTGCACAACCAACAACTTTATTCACTTTATCACTTTTTTTTATTGGGGAAGGCTTTATGCTATAAAGCATCACGATGCGACGGGAGGGGAGGGAGCAAACTCAAAACGCGCGGACGCTGTTGCGGGAGACCGCTAGTTAAGTAATAAAGATGAGATAGATACAAAGTTTTCTTATTTTGTACAGGGACGAACAGTAACTGTCCAACGCCGAAGGAGCGCCGTCTATCAGACACATCACCGGATAAAACATTAGCTAAGACAGCCGCACGTTAGTATCTATTCTCGTTTCGCTTAAAACTAAGTCTATAGGTAGACCGCGAAATTTAGACCTCGCCTGCGGGGCAAAGAGGTGCGGGGGGAGACGAGAGCGCGGTTAGTGAGCGGCGCGGGTGGGTGTTTCCGCGACGCCCGCACCTCTCGCGCGACCCGCTATCGCCTCCCCCCGTGCCCCTGTGCCCCGCAGGCGAAGTGCCAATAAAGCGGTTTACCTATAACCTTTTATCTAAGAAAGACTTTTTAATTTACGACTTTGTTTATTTCTATTTTTGAAGGTTTACAAAACACTACCACTAAGAACTGTGGTGGACGTCTAGATGAATCTCCACAAAAGTCCTTACAGCTCATCGCTAGTACACGTAAATATTACAATTTTTGTTTTAATTTTTAGTCCGAAATAGCAAAGCCTATGAAAATATGGTAGCGTGACTCACAGAACATATAATAGTAGTGTTTAGTTAGATTATTAATGTGATTTTATGTTGTTGTATCGAAGTTTATTTGTAACACGTTTAGTTTAAGGCACGCAAGTCTACATTCCTTTAGAGTTTAGAGTGCTTACTGCTTATACATACTCTGAGAAATGAACATAGTTAGTTAGTAAAGACTAGAACACTTTTAAGGTTGTAGGTATTAACATAACTCATCGTTACTATACTTATTCGCAGCTCGGTCTATGAGCGCAACATCGAACATGAGCAAAGGGACGCCGGAACGCTTGAAACCTATTACGGCGAATGCTTCACCCGGTAGTGTTGTTGACAGTAAGTTAATTCAAATTCTCAAATTGTATAAACATAATTATTTTTACAAATCTACTTCATAAGGACATCCGGTTCGAAGGACCACCTGTAAAACGTTACTATTTATTTACCGAATTCAAAAAAGGAGTTTCTCAGTTCGACTTGTAGTATGTATGTATGTATGTTTTTAACTCAGGATCATAACATTATTTCGGGTAATTTTCTAGCGCGTTCCAAAACTTCAAATACTGCCAAATGCCAGCCGGCTAGCGAAGATTCTATGAGAAACCATGGAAGGAAAAACACTAAGAGTAATGTGCCTCCAAATGGTGGTAAAAATTATCTTTACTTTATTTATTTCTATTCGTTTATTAAAATCATTGTGCTTATTTTCGATTGTGAAACAGGAAACAGGCCCAGGTGGATGGTAAAAAATAACACGCTTAAAGAATCTACGATATTAAGTATGATGTTGCAATTTATCCTAATAATTATCTCGTAGCGTTACCGACTTTGTAGCTTTACGTTATCAAAGAATGTCTAATAAGTAATAAATTCATAAATCGACGTTAGTTTTTTAATTTGACAGGGCCTGTTGTTGGATATGGAAAACCTTTGGTTACAAACATCACCAAGAGACTCACAATCATGAGAGAGTTGCCTACACGTGAGTACCGTATCGTATTGCAGTAACGACAATATTACGACAGTGGCAAGTGAGTGAAAAAGAAAACTCTTTACCTACATTACATAAAGTTGGTAGAGCGTTATCTTTTTCACTCATTGCAATGTAACAACCACGAAACTTTAAAAATATATTCTTTTTCCACAGCTTTAAGTAATGTTAAGAATTCTAGATCGGTTACCAATAGAGGCAAGTCACCAGCAAAACCTTTGCGAAGTAAGTTGTTTAATTATTATTGTTGTATTAGTTTTAAATCTATATTAAATTTAAAACACAACCTTAACATCTTGTTTATTGTCTGTAGCGGACAGCAAAGACTCGGTATCGTCAGTCCCTGGTAGAAAGTTCGACTTGATGAAATCCAAATTTCGTGAGTACGCTTTGACGATAATTAATGAGCGGGCTTGATATGGGCTCTGTTTAACTTACTCAATATTATATATGAGGGTGGGTGGTTCTAACTCGTAGCGGTGCCTATTTCAGTAACAAACTCTAAGTTAGAGGTAGTGACGAGCGTCCTATTTCATTTAATATTTTGGCGGCTTGCACACTTCGTGTCCTACCTGTGCCCTCTACAATGGATCCTACAATTCACAATAATCGCTGTTGGTGTTTTGTTTTGGACAGCTACGAAAGGGGCGACTGAGAACAAAGCACGCACCTCCAATACAGTTCCCAAAATTAATCCAGAGGAGACAGTTGCTATGATGAAGAGTCCCGTTACTAGCAAACGTTAGTTTCATTCAACATTTAGAATAAATTTATTTTAAGATTATTTAATTGTCGAACGGAAGTATTCATTTTATTACAATATTAACAAAATATAGATAAGGTACGTGTAGGCGAATTATACATATGATCCGGCTCGAAGGACCAAACAAAAGTATTCATTTAATTGAAACTACACGTGTCGCTTACTTCTCTTGTCGAGCTTGTGGCTGATTTTGCAGCTCTTGCATGGGTTTATTTAACTATGAAAAGATATTTATTTCTAATATTGCACCATAAACCGTCTGAAATACATGCAAAGGCCATTGAAATAAGGTGCGGATTGGCGCATCGCATTAAACATATGATCCGGCTCAAAGGACCAAGGGTTACCACTGGTGAGTTCAAGAATTGACTGATTTGTTATTTATTATTTCAGAATTAAGGAGATCTTCAGCACCTGTAAATAAACACAGGAGTCCCATAAGAACAGAAGAGGAAGGTAAATGCAGCTTTTATACAAATATACTATTTTTTTGCCTGCTTGTATCAACAGTTAAATTTATTTTAATATTATTTATTAATACATATTTTTAGATATATTGAAAAGTCGGGCAAAATATATGAAAACACCACCATCACAAAAGAAAAACAGGAGTTGGTGCCCTGGTATAGTCATATTCTAGTTGCTTATTATTTTCAATAAATATTTTGATAATTAATCAAAGTTTTTGTTATATTTTCAGGTGCATATCATTCTCCTAATAAACCACCAAGTAAAGATAGACTCTCAGTATCTTCTTCACCAACCAAATCCTTACAAGGTAATTAGATTTAAATTATTTTGCAAACATTTTGTGCTCTCTCTCCACCTACATTTGACTTTATGAAAATTTTCCAGATGGCGCAAAAAGTAATAAAAAGGATCTAACAGGTGTCAACAAGCCTAGTCGAATCCCTAGAAGTATCTCTGATATTAAACCACAAAACACTGAGAGGAAAAAAGAGGAAAAGAAACCTTTAATAATGGATCCTCTTCGGGATATACTGAATGAAAGACTAAAGCAACACAGCAACCTTTGCAAAGATGTGCCAATTTCTGTGATAGCGAGGCAAAGCTGTGAGTGGAATTTTATACATAAATTTATCCATGACCTATGTAAATAAAAAAAAGATATTTTTCCATTTTTAACGCAAAAAATATTCTTTTTAGCTGGTATGCACAGCAGAAGCTTTAAACCCCAACTTGAAGATATCAAAAGTTCTTACATGTTACTAAATAAACAATCTCAAGAACAAAATAATAAAAGTAAAATGGAGAAAGGTAATTTATTTTCCTTTAACAACTTAAGCCTATGATTTTTAAAGGTAAATTTAAATTAGACTTTTTGTACCATTATTTTTCTTATTAGGCTTTACACTTTGTTTTAGCAAATAAGAATGAGTTAGTGTCTGTACAAAAACCAAAACCATTCAGTGAGGAAATTAGGGTACAGCAATTGATGAATGCTAGACAGAAATTTAAGAGCAAAAGTTTTTGGAATGACTCTAGTAAGTTTGGTTGGTTAGAGTAAATCTTTTAATTTTCATTCCTTGTTACTTTATACTGCTTGTTTGTTGCAGAATATGACAAGATAGAAGGTTTAAACTGGATATCATGGAAATAAACAAGAATTAATTTATATCATCTGTATTTTTATAAATTTATAGTGATAGTAACACTCAAGTGGTGTCTAATGTTAAAGTTTACGAGCATATAGATCAATTAAAAAAAATTGAAAAATACTTCACTGTTCTTTGGAACCTGCCCCCTTTCCATCTTTATCCTTTTGGTCTTTGTCATCCTTCTCATCCTTATCTTTCTTGATGGTGGACATTGCATTTCGAATGGCTTCACTCTGGGGGTCAACCCCAGGAAGGTTTTCTAGGACACTCTGTAGAAAAGCAGGGTCATTCATTACTTCAGCATATTCCTCAGATACATCCATGCTCTCTTCGGCTGCTGGAGCATCTTGCTGCATGCTCATTTGCATGGCCAGAGCAATTTGCTCTTCCTCTGACAATTCCATAGCTTCACGGCCCAGAGACATGGCAAGGGCTCTCTCCATACCACTATTTTGAACCTCTGTAGCCTTCCCTGTCTCCCCCTCAGCAGTGGCTTGTTGGCGGCGTGATTCTTCTTCTTGGCGCTGTCTCTGTTCTTCCATAGACACGCGAAGAGCAAGTGCAAGCTCTGGATCTTCATTGGGATCAACACCAAACTCAAATGGTGACAAGCCTGATCCTGATGGGCCAGCTCCATCTCCTCCGATCAAGGGGCTTGAAATTAAGGCCTCTGAGAGAACAACACAGCCCCCAGCTGGTACAGACACAAGATGACTGCCACCAGTAGTATTGTCCTTTCCATTCAATGTGTTAACAAAGGTTGTTAGAAGAGGGTTATTTTCACCATCTTCTCCAAAGGAAACAATGTCACAATTCACCTTTTCCTTCTTCAGTCTCTTAGCCAGCTTCACCAGCTGTGACTCATCGGTGTGGATAGGAGATCCAACGAATACAACAATGCGCATTTTATGGTTCTTGCCTTGACGATGCTTCAGAGCCAAGTGGGCGATTCTGATACCAGTCAAGAGGTTTATGTCGCCGTTTGGTTGCACACGGTGCAACTTAGACAATATGCGACCGACATCACTGGTCAAGGTGGCCAGCACCTCCACGTTAGCTAGAGTCAGCAGGCCAACATTATTCTCGGGATTCGACCGAGTTTTGGAATGACATACCAGGTTTACGGCATCTTGCTGCGCTTGCAGTCTTGTTGGAAGGAAATCTCCATTCCTCATGTAGTCACTGTTGTCGACACAAATCATAGTACTTTCCAAGACCATTTTAGATATTTATTTGATATTTTTTGGTCAAAGGAACAATAAAATTGCAGTGCTCGGTGAAATGAAATTTGCTGTATAATCATAGATTACGTATTTTGACAGTTTGTTTCTAATTTACCAACGTCAAAGCAAGCAAAGCCAAAGACGATGAGTAAGGTTAGGATCAGTGTTGCCAAATTATTTTTGTGGTAGGTAGGCTACATTTATAAATGCAATGCAAGTATAGAAAACCGTAAGAAATATTTTGTAACACCGGAAGTAGCACCTCCCTAAACTAGAGGAGATTATTGTAATCTATGGTTTCACAATTTGACTGACAGCTGATTTGGTTGGTTCGATTTTTTACCAAATTATTTGGAATTTTGGATAAAATCTCCGAAACTATCATGGCTTTCGGTGATTATCCAAAGGAATATAACCCATCTGTTCATGGGCCATACGACCCAGCCCGGTACTATGGAAAACGTATGTATTAGTTCGATAAAAAGTTTTTTTACATGCCCTTCGAATTATTGCGATTATGTAATTTAATTTTTGTTTTAGCCGATACCCCGTTCGGACAGGTCAAGTTGAACGAGCTCGGCTCCTGGTTCGGCCGCAGAAATAAGACCCCATCTGCTTTCATGGGTGCATGCAGCCGAGGTAATAAAATATAGAATTGATCGTCTTTTTGAGGTTATAAGTTTTACCATTAGGAATTTCCTTTGGTAGTTGTCTTCCACTTTAAATAATCATATTTGATGTTTTTTTATGATTCCCCATATGACCAGTTTGTCAAACTCAGATTAACTATGTAGAGATCTTGATTCAAGAGGTTTTTCATGTGATGCTGCTAGCTGTTTAATGTATTTGGATCATAATGTAAATTTTTTTTTTGCTTGTATAGCCTGGTGGAGTTGGCAACACAAATACATGCAACCTAAGCGGGCTGGCATTGCCCCACTCTTCCAGCTTCTGGTTGGCTCCATGACCTTCTTCTATGTGATCAACTATGGAAAAATGAGTAAGTATAATAATAATTATTAATCAAATTCAGTTAATCCTGCATCAATTATTGTTGGTCAAATTATTTATTCAGTTACAAAAATAAACATTGTGGGATTTTGAGTTTTAGTAAAAAACATAAAGTACTAACTCATAACTTGGTCTATATTTTGTTTCGCTGGGTGCTTATCATCCTAAGGTGTACATTTTCTTTAAAAACACTTATTTCAAGAGTATGATTTCAGTCACTGAAGCTTATTTTATTTAATCTAGTTTATACTACAGTTGACAATCAATGTTTTGGGTCAGGATTTAGTTAGTATCATAGATCTTGAAAAAAGTATCTAAGTATCTAAATAGATGGTTTGTGGTACATAAATAAAATTTTGCCTTTTCTTTGTTTGCAGAGCAACACAGGAACTACAAATACCACTAAAAGAAGATGTTTTGTGATAAAATTATTATTTGTAACATGTATTTATGATCATAACACCTGCATGTAAAAGTAATCTGAACTAGATCATTTGTGTTGTATGTAACAGCTGCAATAAAAATATTAGTGAAAGAATTCAGTTTTATTTTAAATTATATCATTGATGGTGACACCTATTTTAAATTGATTGGCCAACAATCAACTTTTTATATTGATTAGTTTAACTTTTTATATATATTATTGATTAAATAAATCAATCTGTGAATAAGTTGCAAAAAAAAACATCAAATTCATTTCTAGTAGCAGCTACATATACTGGTTAGTTAGGAAAAAAAAATATTACAATAAACCAGAATAAAATTAATGATAATGTTATATTCTAGGTATGGACTTCTTACATTACAACGAAAGAAACACTCAATATTTGTTTAAAAATATTTACTTAATTAAACAATAATAATAATTTATTCATTTGTGTACACATGCATTCTTCTCAAGTACACATCTTGCAAACAGTTCAAATGCAATAATTTATTAATCACTAGGACCACACACTTGGATCTTCAGTTTCTCTTCACTACATGAGTGGTGAAGGTTGAGTGTATATTTCACATGGGCCCACAAATTACCTGAAAATGGGAAGATAATTAGTGAGGAATTAGATAATTTTATTTCAAAAGCCTTGTAATATAAAATTATCTTCCTATCTATTCTATGATAAAATATTCTATCAATTTATTAAGTGCAAGGCTTTGGGTAGTCATGATTGTTGTTTTTGAATATCTTTAAGCAAAAATAAGTTTCAGTACCTAAAAATGTAACTAACAGACAATGTTCTAATAAAAAGTTACCTATTTATTATTGTAATTTTACAATTCAGATCTGCCCATATATTTGGGCTTTAGTTCTTCTATCCTCTTGATGAAGTCTGTCTTTTCGATGCATCCATCGCACACTTCGTCCCAATCATTGAGGATCTTTTTGAGGTCACGAACTTTCAACTTCTTCAGGTCCACATTGTTCAAGTCAATCTGCTTGTCGAATCTGAGGTCACAGATCTGCGCATCCTTTTTCCTCAACTTCTCACAGATTTTATCGGACGGCATAGACCAACTCAGGGGCTTAGAGAGCTCTCCCAAAATACCGGTAGCTGATTCTTCCAGACCTCCTAAGTAGTAACAAAACCGATTTTCCTTGTTCTTTGAACCCTTACAGAACTTTTTAAACTCTATTTCTATCTTCTTGGGATCCTTCTTAACATCATCTGTTAACGTGGCTGCGAATTTGTCCACAGTTTTCACACAAACCTCGCATTCGCCTTCCTTCAATGCGAGTGCAATTTGCATCACCGTTGCCACGATTAATAAATGAAACACGCTTAGTCTGCACATCTTTGATTGATCACTGTTCCACCGTATCCTAAAATAACTTAAGCAGTCAGAAATAGCAGCACTTATTGCAGAACTAACGAAAATTTGAATGTAATCTGATAGAAGAATCTCGTCCATGAAATGCATGAAATGAAGACGTTGACAGTTTTACTTGGCGAACTGTGATTGGTGCACGTTGGCCATTTTTGACAGTTGTTGGCTAGTGTTGCCGTATTAGAAAAATGTTTTTTTTTAACCCTTCTCTGCTTTTTCTTTTAACACCAGAAAATTAAATTGAATAATCGATTTCAGTTCAGTAGACTAAAATTTCGAGTTCAGTATAGTTTTATTCTCTGGCAACTCCTGACTTTCCGTCAAAATGTGACGTAAAAGTTGTCATGGCAACTAAACTTGTTTATTTTGTTTGAGTCTTGTCTCCTGTGTTACTTTCTGTTTTATCAATAATTTTAATTCCTCCTTGCCATTCTACTTCTCAGAGGTGATCATTTTTACAAAGACGTAGTGTTTTCTTGAAGCTGAAATGGCTGAAACCAAACCTAAACTCCAAGATAACCCTAGAGGTGTTTTGGAGCAGTACATCACCGCTCTTCAAAGTGAGTCAAAAATGGTCCGTAAACAGGCTTTGTTGAGCATTAACAAAGAAATATTTGAAGAACATGCTAATCAAGATTGTGACCTGACGGTTGTCTTTCCCGAGATCTACGCGTATGTGCTAAAAAGTTTCTCTGATGAATCGGAAGCGTGCCGAGATATTTCTGCAATGATAATGTCCAATTTCATCGAGCGATTGCCTCTCAATGATTATTATCTAACGTATATTTTACCTGTGATCGTCCGCCGCATCGGTTGTCCTGAAATCGTCGAGGAGTCCGAGGAAATTCGCTTAGTTCTTGTTGAACTAGTGCACAAGATTATTGAAAAGTACAAATTAACACACCTGCTAAGTCCCTTCATCAACGACTTCACCAGTATTTTCACTAAGACTAGTGCTGACCCATTTCCAAAGGTCAAGTTGGAGGCATGCGACTGTATAATTCTGCTGACAAAAGTGTTACAGCGAGATTTTCATTTTCAATGTGAGAGCTATGTGAAGCCTGTCTTGAGTAATTTTGCTCATCAGCATTTCAGAGTTAGGGTGGCGGCTATTAAAACTATTGGTAAGTTTATTTAATGTATTTAAATGCCTATAATCAATGTTTTCCAAAGTGGTCCACTTTTCGTATAAAATTTAAATTTATATATAAATTTTGTGTT
The DNA here is from genome assembly GCA_963584085.1 of Pyrausta aurata. NCBI lineage: Eukaryota > Metazoa > Arthropoda > Insecta > Lepidoptera > Crambidae > Pyrausta > Pyrausta aurata. Next base: position 2,553,596 of record OY757263.1, on the reverse strand, counting down.
GGCATTACATTTTCTTTACATTTTACAGGAGCTATAGTGATAGCTGGCAATGCAAAATGTTTTGAGTTGTCAATCACTCCAATGGCTGAAAAGCTATTTGATGAGAACTCTCAGGTACGTCTTCAAGTCACACTGGAGGTTGGCAACTGGATGCTGAATTACAGGGACCGATACTCCTTCTGGCATCGTATGATACCACTGCTGTTGACTAGGTATGCATTAAATATTATTCAAATACATTGTTTATCATCCTAAGTGCCTTTAAGGTTAGTGTCTATAAGATTGGTTGCTCCTGGATTGCCTTCTGGGCAAAAAATATATAAATATAAATATGTTTAAATTGTTTGTAAGTAACTATAGGATGTAGCATCCTGTAATCAAATTTTTTTCCTAGTTCATATCTGAATTTATCACAACTGACAACCAATAAGTATACTTTAATAGACTCTGATCAAGGTTCCTATATAACATTACATTTGAAAGAATTCTTTTTCCCCACTTACAGTCTAAGCGATGTAATGGCGGACATCCGTGAGACAGCCACGAAGCTCTGGACGGACATAGGCCTTCAGTACATGGAGGAAAACGAAGAGGAACTCAAGAAAAAGACAGACTTCCTGAAAGACGTGCCGTCTCACTACCCTGACGTTAAACGCCCGAATCTGGGCTGCAGGATGCTGGTGCAGAGTAACATTGGCAAGATCGTGCCTGCGATTTGGCGAGGTATGCTATTTTGATACGCATGTACTTTCTCCAGGCATCTAAAAAGAATAGGCGTATAAATACGGAACCATTATTATCGCAACTTCGCAAGACTTCTCTCACTTCCATGCCATACTTACCATTACTTTGTTTTTGTATTAACTTGAGAAAGGAGGTAGACATAGGTAACGCGTCACTGAAAAGAAAAAGAAAATATTTTACTCGACCGAAAAAAACATTAAAAATACATGCAAAAACTAGACTACTCGAGTCGAAAAGGCACCCGCTCAGCATAACACTTCACTGCGTAGGTATAGAATAGAAGTATTGTAGAGCGCGAGCGTTGTCTCTCTCTCGGAGAACTCTCTAACTCAGTGTTTCCTAACCTGTGGTCCGACGGTCCGCGGACCCCTGGGGGTCCCCGAGTATATGTATGGGAGGCCGCGGTGTCATCTCTGTACCATACATAAATCGCTCATTAAATGCAAAAGGGCCGCAAAACGGCTGTTTATTTTATAATGGGGGTCCGTAAAAACTGTGCTTGATTTCCTAAGGGTCCGTGTACTGAAGAAGGTTGGGAAACACTGCTCTAACTTATCAAACGTACTTCTTTCACCAGAAATGGAAGGGTGGCAAGCGGACGCGCGGCTCCGTTGCTCTCAGCTGCTGTGCTGGCTCGTGCTGTGCGCTGAGGAGGGCTCGACGCAGCACGCCAACACGATCGTGCGGACGCTGCACCGCGGCGCGAGCGATGACGATCCTAGGATCTCTCTGGAGGTACACACACATGTTCATCTATATGTGTTGTTAATAATACCTTATCCTGTTGTCTAAGCACGCTAGCTCTGTAGTGCAGCGTACCAGACCGCAGTATGCCGTGTTGTGCCTTTCAGATTGGTTAGCCATAAAATGTGACGGTTTGAAATGTAAACTTCCATTACATAGCCGAAATAGACCCACCCTATCATATTGGACTTTCGAAGCATATTTGTAATAATGTTAAAGAAATACTCGATGAATTCCTCTATATGATGCACTCCTAAAGACATCCACAAACATCTTTCGTTCATATTGATACAAAAAAAAACTTCACAAGCTCACTTTTACCACAAAATATATAAGTACTTGTACCTTAACAAGAATACATATACTTAAATTTAACCACAAAAAATAATATTAATTCCTCTAGATCAAACGCGCGTCGGAACTGTTCGGCTACTTCATAACCCCTGACACCTGGTGGCCCCTACTAGAGTCTGAAGTGGACTCGTGGAGCGCGCTGTTCGTCATCGCCAACATCATCAGGGGCTCTCGACCTGAGGAGATTAAGGAGAAAGTGATGGTCCAACTGTGTAAGGAGCTGGCGGACCCTGATAGGTGCAGAGTTAGAAAGGTGAGTCGTGTATATCTGGTTTATTGACTACTGGCTGACCTATTCGCCGAGTGCGAAGTAGGTGGTGGGGAAATCTGAATTTGGAGGACATTTGTCACCATTTCTCTATCAATTAAACGAATAGTAAGTTAAAGTAATTGAATAGAATAAATGGATGATTACGAATACGATACTTCATTGAAATAACTTTGGTTTAATACTTATAACAATAGTTGTGACGCTGCATCTCGCACGGTCCCAATAGGAACAAACGACATCTTGTACAGTGGAGACTTATTTCATATCTTGTTAGATTTAATGCAGCTCGTCAACATGCATGAAATAGAGTATCAGCATGTGAGAAAGTCTATTATGTATGTCTTACTAGCAGTTTCCCATGGTTTCAACTTCGTTAATATCATCCCAAAATATAATTCTAAATTATAGCCTCTGTGCTATTCCAATGTAATAGTAGGTATAAGCTATATTTTTGGAAAGTTTCATCAAAATCCATTCAGTAGTTTTAACGTGAAGGAGTAACCAACATTTATCCATTCATCCATCTTAACAAAGTTTCGCGTTTATAATATGTAGGATGTATACAATTCAATTCACTTACAGTTACTTTCTCAAGAAAGACCAGCACTTTAGTAAGATGGGTCAATTTCAACAAAGTCGATTTTTTTATCACTTCGGTGAACTTTTTTATTTTTAACATTTTTCGAATTCAAACTATGGTTTATGATACTTCTTGATGTTGTTTAGATCAATACGTAACGCCATCAAAATATCTTGATAAACTAAAAAGATATATTACTTCAAAGTTTTGATGCCACCGAAATGAAAAAACGATTCATCGAAATGAAATTACTCGCCCACCGAAATGACAACACTTATCCACCCACCGAAAACCTTTAACAAAATTACATCTATACACTAAAACACGTGGTTCCTCGTGACTGCATCCGTGCGTTTTGATTTCACTCCATTCCCGTAGGTCGTAACGTGATGTTTAACAGTATCCCGTATGTAGAAGTTAACCTTTCTTTCAGGACTCATACATTATTATAACGGAAAAACAGCAATTCTCCCCGCGAAATTTAAGCGCCGTGCGCCGCACATAATACGGGTAATAAGCTAGACTACTGTGACTACAAATTTATTTAAATGTAACCTGATTTACAAATAAAATAGGCCTTCGGCTATTCAAACTCGCATCGCAAAATAAACAAGTAAAAAAAGTATTTGTATTAACAGTAGTCGAAAACCCATCACCAGATGACAATTTGGTAGATTTTGTAATGTACACAACTTGAAAAGGACATAACTTACTTTTTTTATATATTTTCTAATGACTGTCATTGTCTAGCCTATCACCCATTTTAGTCTAGACCTCTATTTAAGGGACACCAAGTATAGCCAATAACCTTTTCCGATAAATGAGCTATCTAACACATTTTTTTTTTCAAATCGGAGCAGTAGTTCCTGAGATTAGCGCGTTTAAAAAGTTTTCGAACTAAGCGCTTCTCGTCAACTTTCATAATGCGCACAGCAAAAGAGTGGAACTCTCTACCCGCATATGTGTTTCCATCGGTCTACAACCCTGTTATTTTCAGAAAAAGAGTGAACAGGCTTCTTCTGGGTGAGCTCGCTTCATCGTCGTCCCTGTCTGTGCCTCGTCTGGTATAGTCTAGAGACTAAAGTAAACCCATATCATATTAAAAAAACTTTTTAGCTTAACAACACTACTAGCGGTCCCCTTCGACATTTTCTGTGCGTTTTGCCTTTACTCCGTTCCCGTAGGTTCCAGCGTGATGTTGCCTTAAAGCAGTTGCAAAACCTGAATCTGGTGCTTGGCTGCATGCTTTGCCGTCTCCACAGTTGGGTACGCTTCTCGACAACAATTCCTTAAGAATTGCAGTAGCTTTAAGACTGGGCAGCAAAGTTTGTGAACCTCATCGCTGTATTTGTGGTGTGATGTTAGATGAAAACGGCCACCATGGACTGAGTTGCCAAAGATGTGCGGGGCGGTTCCCGAGGCACCATTCTATTAATGAATTTGTGCGTCGGGACACGGTTTCCGTAAATATTCCTTGCGTCCTAGAGCCACCAGGCTTGTCCCGCATAGATGGTAAGAGACCAGATGGCCTAACGTTGGTTCCATGACGAAGAGGGCGTAGCCTCTTATGGGACGCAACATGCGTTAGACACAATTACTGAATCTGCTGAAGTTACAGTATGCCTGTAACTTAAGCAGGTTCAGCGGCGTAAAATGCTGCCAAGTTAAAACATACTAAGTATGCTGAGCTAAAGTCTGAGTATGATTTTGTTCCAATCGCTGTGGAGACGGCTGGGCCCTGGGGTGATGAGGCACACGAGCTTTTCAAAGAGTTGGGACAACGACTGAAGGATAAGGGTAATGATCCCCACTCTGGCTGGTTCAACAGGTTTCCATTGCTATTCAACGAGACAATGCTGCTAGCATAATGGGAACCTTTGGATCGGTCAGAGCGTAGAGTGGGAATCAATAGTAGTTATATGTAATTTTAAAGCGTCTTTTTTTCCTGTGACATTTTGTAATAAAATGACTACACTTTTCGCTGAGAGAATAATTTGTATCTTAATTATAGTTCATTATGTATGTCATTGTAATTTTCATTTAACACCTTAACGCGTTCATGAAGAAAGGGGCGGTAATTGTTTTTTTATATGATATAACAAAAAAATACAGTTTTCGCAATTATTCCTGTATCTGTACTATAAATGACGTTGCTTTGTACCAAATTTCAAGATTCTAAGTTCACGGGAAGTACCCTGAAGGTAGGTTTTGATTCCTTTTCGAGTGTAAAAAAAAATTGCGGAAATTTGCTGATATTTACGGCAGTAACGGCTGTATCTTTTGATTGCGTTGGCTTAGAAGTTTGATTTTTTACAGCTTTAAGGGACCGCAGAGCCTTTGATCAAATTTTAGCTTGATACCTCCACGTGTTCCTGAGAAAAAGGGTAGGGACAGACAAACGGACGGACAACGAAGTGATCCTATAAGGGTTCCGTTTTTTACCTTTCAAGGTACGGAATCCTAAAAAGGAAGGAAAACAAAACAAAAATATTCTTTCAAATTGAACCAGTAGTTCCTGAGATTACCGCATTCAAATAAAAAACAAACAAACAAACTCTTCAGCTGTATAATATAGTATAGATTTCACCGGAATGATATAATGAAGCCATCGAAATGAGAAAAACAATCACCGATATGAACAATTTGCGCACCGGAATTAATAAAATTCACCGAAATGATATTTTTTATCATTTCGGTGAATTTTGTTTCATTTCGGTGGTCAATCTAGGCCACCGAATCAACCGAAATGAAAACACTGATATTAAAATCAACGACAAAATTTAACATAACAATAAAAGTTTTAAAGTCACAACGTTATTAATACCACACTTATAAACGTAGTTTGGGAAGAATACCAATAAATATTTCATACATTTTATGGGGAATTGGATGACAATATATTCCAACCTGCGGAAATGAAAAATAAAATGTCCCATGTCACCGAAACCAACTACTTACTTTTTTGGCGGGAACACGGAGCAAGTGGCGCACGTCTATTTACTTTAAGCATTGAGGCAGCACTGGTATGTAGCGTTTTAGCGCGGGGGCAAGGAGATAGAGTTGTTCCACGCAAAAATATTCTCGACAAACTAAAATTCACCGATATGAAAAGTCTTATTTGACCACATGCATTTTTACTTATAAGTCATTAAATTAAATAGATTAAATTATGAAATTATTATGTGATAGTACTATAACTATTCACGATTTAAATGAAATAAGCAATAATACTAAATAACCAAAAGTTTTTACTATATAAGGGAAATTAAACAGAAAAATGGATTTGACCGCGCAACCGAAATGAAAAATATGGTGCTTTATCATTTTTTATTCCGAATTTAACGTAGTCCTAATCAAAAAATATTTAAGGTCTCGTTTACGGGATAACGCCTTCTATAAATAAAAAAATAAATAAGCCTCATTGTATCACTCTGCACTACCGATTTCACTCATGCCGCGTAAAATTTGCTGTTGGGAAATTCACCCAGATGCAATTAATGTGCTAAAGATCAGTTTTAAATTGATTTTACAATTACAATTACAAATTACAATTTGTTTTATGCGCTGTCCTTTGCCCAAAGGATCTTGAAAGAAATCGCTTCTAGCGACAAGTCCGCCCAAATTCTACACGCATCTAGGTTTTTATCGTATGGTATGTAATAAAGAGTTATCTATTTTCCGCAGCCAAAATACCAAGCGAACTTGATGCGTGTGGCTGAAGCACTCATGGACCTCTGCAAGGAGGGGTGTGCGCCGGTCGCTGAGAACCTCTTCGTCATCAGCTTTACGGTGTACGCCATGCCGGTAGACGACCAGATACAGATCATGGCTCTGTGTGAGTGTGCTCTTTTATTTTTGTATTTATTTATTTATTTATAGGGGATTACAAACAACTGTGTTAAAAGAAATACTTATAAACTTATAATCTATAATTGGTAACACATCCCACCACGTAATCCACGGGTAAGTTTACCGAATTAATCAAACGTAAACGAGGTAAAATGCGTGCCAATAGAAAAAAATACATTTATAAAGCTGGTATGCTTAAAGAATTAAGTCGTTCAAAAACACATCAAGAACATTGTATATCTGTGCTAGGTTGAAAGAATATCCAAGACAAGTTTCTTAAATTTGGAAGGAGTCTGGGAAAAGTCGAGTTCGTTAAAGTGCCCGTTAAAATCGGACAACATTCTATTCAATGGAGCTCGCTTGCCTATTCAACTATTTCTGGACCAAGAAGACTAATAGATTCTTAAGTATACGTCGGGCATACCAAAGTATCGGCTTGACGAGCTCTTAGCCTTATGAGAAATCGGGCTAATTCACAGCTGCACTATATCCTCACCAAATAGGCATCCTTATCGTTTCGTGCTATTCCACTACAGCTTTAGATTCTCAGACCAGAATCATATGAGTCCTAAACTCAAGCAACTAGGCGACAGAGGTGCAGTTGCTGAGAGCGTATATGCTTTTTTTAGCTGCCGTTGTAATAACAGCAATTAAAAAAAGTTGTATTGATTTATTTAATTCTGACTTACAGATAAATATAACGTTTATTTTTAGCTAACCTGGACAGACTCCGAGCCATAGAGAAGTGCGGTCATTTCCTGACTGCTTTGTACGCGAAGCATATTCGTCGCATATTGGCCGACATAACCAGCGACGCGCTGACCTGGACCCTCCTGACGCCAGACCGGTGCCTGCTTGAGTGTGTGCTGTTGCATGCTGGTTAGTGAAATTAGCCTATATTCCTAAAAGATATCCTTAACATAGACAATATCATTTTTTAAAACAGCACCCTGACAATTTAAAAAAAATATTTACGTCATCGGCTTCGCCTCTTAATTCCCAAACCTTCTTTTTCTCTAATCTTAGCCTTAATTAATAAATAATTAAAATCGGAAATAATATTACCTTAGTCTTAAATTTTCTCAAAAACTAGCGGTAACCAAAGTGTATTCAACAAAAAATGATTAATTTATCGTGATGAATCTGTTCTTTAAATATTATCACTTAAAACGAGGTGACCTTATATAAATAAATATGCGCCAGTTTCCATAAGAAATATGTTCAAAAAGGAAACGGTCGACCCGCCATACATTGCTTGCCCCAAAAGTAAAAATCCATGGGTCACGACCAAAACTAATTTTATGGGTTCGTTTCTTCGCCTTTTAAAATAATATAAAGTAATATAAGCCGTAAATAGCGGGGTTTTCACATAAAACGAAATAAATTGTGTGGGGTCAATCTCTTGCACAGGTCTTTATAGATCATAGCGCCATCTGTGTCGAAAACCCGCAATCTAGGCCACCAAAACTCAAACATAGAAAACTGCCCCGCTAGGGTGCGTGACGCGTGAAAATTACGATGACGCAAACAATAGCCAACGAAAAGAAGTTCCTTGTCACAGTTTTTTTTCAAGTTTTAGGAAGAGGTTGGTAGGTTTAAAGGTAAGTACCCATGGGAGGCAAACGTCATCTTCCTTCTTAAAATAGCGATTGCGAGCGCTTACTTATTTAACTAACTGCCACATGACACAGTATGACACAATATGCCATTTCGTTAAGCGGTCGTCAGTTTGCTTATAAGTGCTCGAAACCGCTATTTTCTGCCAAACAACAATTGTTGGGGACAGGAAATTGTGTTCAATCGTTGTCCTATTTTTTTTGTAGATTTATATGCCGCTAGATAAAAGCAAAGTAAATTAATATAGAATAATAGATAGGTAGAGAATGCTTTTAGCATTAAGTCCGCCATATGTACCTTTTGTTTGTGCATGAAGTGTAATAAATAAATAAAATAACAATATTGTATTAAAAATTCAATATATTTTTTGCAAAATGATCTAGTCAAGTCTCTTAATTCTTTTCTTTAATCAAACATTAAACGACTCTGGGGCAATTTACGACCGTGTCCTTTCAGTACATTTGCGTAATAAATGGTGCACTACGCAATGTATCGCGCGGTGAGGCGCGGGCGCACGCACACAACTAAGCGTGTCCTTGTGTGCGCGCGTATCATTGCGACTAATAAATTATAATTTTTTAATAAAAGTCGTTTCCCAGCTATTATTTTTGTTACATTCGATTTGGTTAGATTACTGAATGCGAGGTTTAAGGCTTCGTTAAGCCTTTTGTTACACCCTGTAGTGTATAAAATCCATGACTTAGGTACAAAAATGTTCGTGGTCATCACTCAAACATTTGCCCCTTCATTGCGGGATTCGAACCCGCGACCGCTGGTTCAGTAGTCTGGAGCGCTAAGTCTAACTACTGCACTATAAATGAGTTGTCCAATAAAAATAAGGGTCTTTTAAAGCTCCTCAATTAGTAATGATTTAACTGAATCCAATAGCGAACTTCACTGCGGTCACTATAAAGGCCCATATTGATAATCGTGATATTATTTTAGGTTCAGCAATGGGTGCCCAGCTCCACCTCATAGCACCTCTACTCAAGGAATGCCTGGCGACGCCTAAAGTAGACCCGGAGGTCAAGCTGAAGGTCTTCACGACGCTCTCCACGGTGCTGCTGCAGCGGCAGAACAACTTCTGCAAGTGCGAAACTGACAAGCTGGAGGCTTTCCTCAAGATTGTTATTGAAGGTATGCGTATGTTGAAACACAAGTTTTGTACCTGTCTATCGTCATCTTATGTCTATGGGCTTCCCTCAGGACTGTTATTGAAGGTATGCGTGTGTTGAAACACAAGTTTTGTACCTGTCTATCGTCATCTTATGTCTATGGGCTTCCCTCAGGACTGTTATTGAAGGTATGCGTGTGTTGAAACACAAGTTTTGTACCTGTCTATCGTCATCTTATGTCTATGGGCTTCCCTCAGGACTGTTATTGAAGGTATGCGTGTGTTGAAACACAAGTTTTGTACCTGTCTATCGTCATCTTATGTCTATGGGCTTCCCTCAGGACTGTTATTGAAGGTATGCGTGTGTTGAAACACAAGTTTTGTACCTGTCTATCGTCATCTTATGTCTATGGGCTTCCCTCAGGACTGTTATTGAAGGTATGCGTATGTTGAAACACAAGTTTTGTACCTGTCTATCGTCATCTTATGTCTATGGGCTTCCCTCAGGACTGTTATTGAAGGTATGCGTGTGTTGAAACACAAGTTTTGTACCTGTCTATCTCCATCTTATGTCTATGGGCTTCGCATATTGGCCGATATAACCAGGCTTACCGGGCCAACTGCTCTTCCAATTGAGCTACCGTGCTGTCGGTCCGACCGCGCGAAATTCTTGGTCTCTTAGTATACGTCATTGCGTGAAAGCAGTAAGCCAGAAAGATGCTGGTTCGAATCCCGCCCGTGCGCAATTTCTGGTTTCTTATTTCATCTTTAAGAATATAAATATGACACTGTGAGTGTTTAAAAAACATTCTAAACTATACAAACTTAATAATATAAATTGCACTTGTAAAAAGTCGATCAGAATTATTTTTTTTTATTTTTTTTTCGAGTTATTTTTATTAAATATTAGGCATTTTTTGTATATTTACCAAAAGAATAATACTAAATGCATATTTTTAATACTTATTAACTTTTTTGGTAACCAGAAATACATAAAAATAAAAAATAAAAATGAATGAAACACAGATATTTATGTTATTATTAATTTATCTTCTTCAGATGTCATAATGCCTAACCTGGTATGGACCGCGGGCCGGACCGCCGAAGCGATCCGCACCGCCGCCGTCGCGTGTCTATGCTCCGCGCTGCAGGAAGCGCCGGAAGACGACTCCAAGCTGACCGTAGAGAAAGGAGGCGACGGCGATAAAAATGAAAAGGTAAAAATAACACGTGATTTTGGTTGCGTTACATAAAAATCGCTGGGTAAAAATATACCTATCATCATCATCATTGATAGATAAAGAACTTCCACAGCTGAATATGTGCCTTCCCCACAGATGTTGAAATTTTTATTCCTCAAATATACGTGTGTCATTTGCATAACGATAATCGAATGAATTTACCCTGAAATGCTTGGTATAGGTAGAACTACTCGAGTTGAAATATCGGTTGGCCATTGATCGATCGACCGAATCGATTATAGTCGCAATCTTTGTTATTTTAAAATCGACAAATTAACTTTTATCATTCCGTTAATTGTTTGTGCTTTATTTCTTTCGTATAAGTAGCCCATTCAAAAGCTTTCTTCATCAAGGTAAATACACCCAGCTAATAATGTATGAAACGACTAATTATTTCTTCAAAATTTTCAGGAAGTAAACCTCTTCCCCACCAAGGAGTCTCTAGAGCCGTTCATGGAGAAGATAGCGCCATTACTAGTCGGCCTCGCAGACGACAACTCTACCTTGACCAGGCAACACACGCTAAGGGCTATTTGTTACCTGGCAACACTGGCGAAACAGCGAGGCTGCTTCACTGTGGAGATACTGCATAAGCTGTACTTTGGTATGTTTGTGAAATGATTTTTTTTACATATAATCATTTCATTACCTAAGAGTCTCTTAGAGTGGTTGGAATGGAAATGATACCGCTGTTGCTCTTAGGCCTGGCAGATGACAACTCTATGTATTAATATCATTTGAATACGAAGGTAAATTTTCCCGTCAATGTCAATGTTATGATAGCTCAGGTGAGTAAGCGCGTGGTCCTAAAACTCGGATGCCTGTGTTCGAATCCAGACGAATCAAAACTTTTTATTTTTACAAAAAAAACAAAACGAGCGAGCCTCGGTATGGTATGCACCTGTGCACTATAATATCTCCTGCACACTTGACTGATCTCTGTTTAGATTTTGATATCACATGAATCTTCGTCTAAACTTCTTGTTTTTCTTCACAGTGGTCCTGAAACGTCTAGATGACAGCAGCGACAAGGTTCGCTCGTACGCCGTACAAACACTCTGCACACTATTCAAGAGCCGCCCTTCCGAGTACGACACGACGACGTTCGGAGCGCACATAGACGCGCTCTATAGTGCTATGCTCATACATTTAGATGATACTGAGGAGGGCTTCAGGAAGGAGATGCTTGGTAAGGATGAAATTTATATGATACACCAGCGTTACAGTCACCTAATACACTGTTTAAGAGGCGCCCTTCCGAGTACGACACGACGACGTATGGCGCGCACATGATGTGCTCTATGGTGCTATGCTCATACATTTAGATGATACTGATGAGGGTTTCAGGAAGGAGATTCTTGGTAAGGATGTAATCTAGATGATACATCAGCGTTCCAGTCACCTAATACACTGTTTAGGAGGCGCCCTTCCGAGTACGACGACGTACGGCGCGCACATAGACGCGCTCTACAGCGCTTTGCTCATACACCTGGTTGACACTGATGAAGACTTGAGGAAGGAGTTGCTGGTTAAGAAAGTTTAGAAGTAGTAGTATTATGTCGACGCATAGAGTACCTAGCCTACTATCGATGCTTTGATTGAAACCAGTTTTGCGGTCATATTGTTCTGCATTCATATTGGCATCTAACATTCATATTGGCTAGTTCAACAATGTAAACAATCTTTTTGTAACTTTTAAAATAATATAAGCAAATAAAATAATTTTACTATTTAATTTAAAAAGATCTTAGTGTTGAACTATGAATTAGCAATGTATGTTGTAAGTCAAGTTCATCTTGTTTTAAAAAGAATATTTTCGCTAAAAAAGGAATGTCAATATTGTTTACAATGTTGGACAAGCAAAGATGAATGGTCTTTACATGTGAATATGGTCTACTAAAACGATAGTCCTGCGGCTTTATTAGTTCCCTGTATTCACATAGCTTGGTTGAACTGATGTATTTAATAAAATCTCTTGTTGCAGATGCTCTCTTGTCCCTCTGCGATATAGACCCCACGCTGATTTTGAAGAAAGTGAAATCGAACATTCATCTTTACAGGAACAAAACTGCATACGAACGTCTTTCTAGTCACGCTGAGAAACTAGTCAAATGAATTTATTACAAGTGATTAAGTTTATTTAATGAATTAATGACAAGACTTTTCCTTTATGTTGAGTGGTTTTAAGTTTAGTTTTAGTTGATAAAATATATTTCTATGACCTAATTGTATGTATTTTTTTACGCTTGATAAACCGTCCATTCCTTCCTGTTCCTTCTCTCTTCTCCCGAAACTTTTTTGCTTCTTAGACTTGCTTAAAGACTCCAAATATAGCCAGAAAATCATTGTAGCCTTTAAGGGCGAAGAATATTAAAGAATCTAATAATACATTAAAGATAGGACATACGTAAGATAAGACGTACGTAGCCCATTGAGTAAGTAATTAATCACTACGTTCTATGTAGCCTTAGTAGTGGTGTTGGTAAATTGAAACGTAACGTAAGTAAAGTAGCTATTAAGCACTGTCAGCACGAAGTTACGAAGTATTATTCGTAACGTTTACTCTTTGATGAAGTAATCGTTCATCAAAGTGTTTACTACACGGTAAAGTAAGTAAGACGTTACTAGACAGCACGAAGCACTCTCTCGCGTAGTAAGCCCACGATGGATTTTGTTTCATGATTTTTAGTTATTGGTTTTTTCGAGCAAATTTTGTGTTTTGGGTTGGAATCATCATTATAATTTGTGTGAAGTTAACAATGAAAACAAAGTGGGAAATAAAGTCTTCTGATTCGGATCGTCATTTTCGTGCACACGAGTGCAACTCCCTTGTTTGTTGAGCATTGAAATGCGAACCAGCATAGCTTAAGCATTATGCATTAGTAGGTTAGGTTCATGTTAGGTTAGGCTGGTTTAGTGTTAGTTTTACTGATAAGTGTAAATATTGAACTTTTATTGTAATGATGATTGTCTGTATGGCTTTGTGACCTAGGACGTTAAACTTGTATATAAAAAAAGAATAGGCCGTATGGACTCTGTCCAAAGCCGTGAAACCAGTATATAAAAAAAGTCACATGTCAGTGTCACCATTAGTAATGGCAATTATTGCTATTTTTCGTTAATTTAATTAGCATGCTAATTTCCATAGCATAGCATGCTAAGTGCTATTGCTATGCTTATATGAAATTTCATCGATATGAGAAATAGCGAATTAATTAAATTGCGAAATCGTGAATGCTATGCTAACTATGAACATTAATATTTTTGAAACATGTTGTTTAATGAATTGTTAGTGCTGAGACTTTAATTTGACTTCAATAAATTTTTTGATGTAAGTAGGTATTTAATTTCATTTTACTTAATTAATGAACTTTGAAAAAAAATTGCTTCCTTCCCTTTCATTTTGTTCGTATTTCATTCGGATTTGACCCGAACGTGGATTAGCAAACCTGCTAATCTTGCTAAAAATAGCAGTGCGTGCGAATCCATGAAGTTATGTGACGGCTATACGATGCTTCGCGCATCGCTGCTACGATTCGCGCAATGTCTGTGAATTTTAGCATTCACGAAATTTCGCAACTTCAATTAATTGAATTATTGCTAATCATAAAATAGCATGCTAATTTCATATGCTAATGCTAATTATTCCATTACTAGTCACCATGCCATGTGTCAATCAATTGTGTCATTGTGACAGTCGCGGCTACACGGTGTGGTTTCGTTTTTGCGATGTGATTTTTATTGTTTTTCATCAATTTTATTTCGATTATCAGTGTATTAATGTGTGAAAATTGACTATTTTATTATAATTCACCGCCACAACCATGGAAGTGACTCGTAAAAGTGAGTTCCTGTAGACAGGATCAAAAATTTTGTCGTGCATTATGGCAAATGTTTAACGTATGTTTTTTGGCTTTTTTTAGATTTTAGACAGGCATTGCCACTTGTGAAGAACTCAATAAACAAAGCGGACTTTCTTGTAATAGACGCGGAATTCACGGGTTTGATAAATGGGCGAGATGTCTCTATGTTTGATACCCCGTCTGAGTACTATTCCCGCTTGTTGAATGGATCTAGCGAGTTTCTGTTGATTCAGTATGGCTTGTGCGCGTTTTACTGGGACGTGAGCAAGGAACATTACATGAATGACGCGTATAACTTCTATCTGTTTCCCCGTGGGAGACCCGGTCCAGAGAAAATGTTTTTGTGTCAGAGTTCCAGCTTAGATTTCTTAGCTGCTCAAGGGTTTGATTTTAACAAGCTTATAAAAGAGGGTGAGTTAGAGAGTAAATCTTCTGAACCATCCATGTGAAATGCTTTTCCTAAGTTTCATCTAAGATCACTATTATCTGCTTTTTAAAACTTGGATCAACTAATTTTTGCATTAAACAATGTTCAAAGGTATTTCCTACATGACTGAGCCAACAGAGAGCAGACTACGAGATTTGTTGACTGAGAGGCAAAAGACTTACAGCAATGAAAAGGATAAGATTACCATACCTGAAGAAAATAAGCAGCAAATAGAAGAAATCTGGTAAGTATTAGTTTGTAAATGATTCTTATCTATCCTTGAAAAAAAACTAACAAGCGTATGTCTATAAATAACCAAATAAATTAACAGTTAACATTAATAGTCATAAAAAATATTTCCAGACACCAAGTTGCGCAACGCTATGCCGGCAAAAAGTGATATATTTATTTTGATATGTTTAATGTTGTTGTTTTATGTATGTTAGTCTTTAAGGTATCTATCATATAGGCTTTTGTTGCCTGAAATAAATATGATTAAATAAATAAAAAAGTATAATCCTGATTCCTATTTACAACATCAAAGCCATCTCTCTGCATGACCTAAATGATTAAATAAATAAAAAAATATAATTCTGATTCCTATTTACAACATCAAAGCCATATCTCTGCATGACCTCAAGGTTTGATTAACAGATATTTCTTTTAGCATTATGAAAATACGTCAAAATATTGACCAGAAAAATATAGCTTTGGGGATATTCATAGATCTACAAAAAGCTTTTGATACCGTCAGTCATGAAATCCTACTAAATAAACTAGCTATGATAGGTGTCGGTGGTGTTGCTCACAAAATGTTTACATCTTATCTGAAAAACCGCCAACAAATTGTGAAAATCGATGGGTACCAAAGCAAAGCTCTTCCGATCCGGTGTGGAGTCCCTCAAGGTTCCATACTTGGCCCTTTACTATTTTTAACTTACATAAACAATATCGATGACATAGGACTTAATGGCCATATCACGTTATACGCTGATGACACCTGCCTGTTTTACTTTGGACCATCAATAAGCAGTCTAGTTTCGCTTGCCCAACAGGACCTTGATAAACTCACAACCTGGTTGCAACAAAATCTTTTAACCGTCAACACATCCAAAACCTCTTATATTATTTTTAGAGCCAAAAACAAGCCTTTGCCGCCGTACAGTACACTGAAAATCGTAAATACACCTATACACGAAAAGACTAATGAGAAATACCTAGGTCTATATTTAGATAATATGCTGACGTGGAACGTTCATATTGATCATATTAAGAAAAGACTTTCCTCACTAATGGCGTCTTTGCGTCCAATAGTTCGCTGCATACCACGTAAAGCAAGATATGACATATATAACTCACTTGTAAAGTCTCGCTTAATTTATCTCATTGAAATTTGGGGCAATGCATCAAAAACAAAAATTTCGGAACTCCAAACATCACAAAATAAAATAATCAAACTTCTTTTTCATTACCCATACCTTACGTCCACTTCAAAAATTTATGCTGAAACCAACTTAATGAATATAAGACAGCTATTCGCATACAGCACTTGCTTGCTTATCCGCAAAATATTGAATAAAACCATCCACACCTCAATCACGCTCACACAGACACATCAGGTTACTACGCGCGCGACACGTCGTCGAGCGAGTTATTTGGTTTTACCTAAAACGCGTACAAATTACGGCAAGCGCATGTTAACTTTTGAAGGAGCACAGCTGTTTAATAAACTACCTACAGAATTAAAAAATGTCGACTCGATGAGTGCTTTCAAAGCGAAACTTGCTGAATACGTTTTGGAGGTGTTGTAGTGAATAGGTTTCATGTTTTTTTGTTTGTTTATCTGGTTCATTGTGATTGACATTTATTACTTTTAAAATTTAGTACGTACGAAGTAGCATAGATCGGCGCGAACGATGTGTAAATAATGAAATACTTACTTATTTTTATGTTATATTTGTTCTCTTGTAAGTGACAGTGTCTTTTTTGAGAAATAAATAATCTTTAAACCTAAATCTTTGTTTAACATCATTTGTGCAATTCTCTTAAAATAAATGATAAATAATAAAGATGGTATGTACTTACTTGTTATAACATTTCAGTGAACGGGTACGCAAGTTTCTCGATGACAATGAATCAGATGAGTTGGAAATTGACCGTTGCAACGCATTCATCCGCCGGCTGCTATTCCAAGAGCTTGGCACTCGTTTCAAAGACGAAGCATTTGTTGAGACCAAGGTTTTAGAGAACAAAAACAGGTGAACCTTTGTGTTATTGGTGTAAGTGTGAGAATGTGCTGATTAATCTTTTTTGATAGAGAACCCATGGATTGCATGATGGTGAGTGATTAGAAAATAAAAAAATCCTGGATTCTATAAAAACCAATGTTTGATCCTTTAATCAATGAAAACAGCATTTAATAAAACACAATTTACGGATAATTTCACGATAATTTATTTGATTTTACATTTATGTAAATGACAAATAACCCATGACCCCGAGCGCTGTAAAGTGTTTGAAACGTCGGGATGAAAAAAACAAATAATTTATCGCGAAATTATCCTTAAATTGTGTTTTATTAAATGTGTAGTATTTACGTAAACTTCAGAAATAAGTACACTGTTTTCATGTTACCGTTAATGAATGTAGCAGTTTGTTAAAAACAATGCCATAAACTTCTATAGGTAAACCGCTTCATTGAGACTTCGCCTGCGGGGTACAGGGGTGCGGGCGGAAAGACGAGAGCGGGGAATGTAAGGGGTGCGGGCGGCGGTGATACACAAGAGACGAAATTTGCCGTAACAGTTCTTAAGATATGTGACGTCAGTGGTCACAATAGTGGTCGTCAGTGTCGACACTTTATAAACATTACATAACATATTGGAAAAAAATATTCGATTCAATACAATTACACCAATAAGAGTGAATTAATTCTAAATATTACTATCCAAAATCGTGGATTTTGATCAATAAATAAAATGGAATTTTAAAATAAGATAGATTTTTTGGCAAAATTACAAACTTCAAATAACATTCCCTGGTAACTTTTGCGACTGTTTTGTTTGAGTGTATTATCGAGTTCATATTCATATCTAGTTTATATTCCACTGAGTTTAGATCTATATTTTATTATATTATATTCGTATATATTTAGAGCATTTATTTAAACACTGTTATTTAACAGTGTTCAAACGGTGGACTTAATGCTAGAATGATGTAAAATAGAATTTAAAAAAAACACGACAAAAATACAATAATATAGATTTTGTGTCCGAATATACTGCGACTCATCTTCAGACTTCAGTCAGACAGTATTCTCTTGTGTACTTCTGTCAAAGCGTCCGCAACTGTCAACAGATGCTATCGCTACCTGTGTAGCGAGCGTACTGAATTTTGAAAAGAATGTGCCTGCCGCCCGCACCTCTCACAAGCACCGCTCTCGCCTCCCCCCGCGCCCCTGTACCCCGCAGGCGAGGTCTCAATTTCGCGGTTTACCTATAGTACTGGTGCTACTGCAACATAAAAAAATAAAACTATTTATTGCAGAGTGCTAAAAGTAACTCGCATCAAATCATCAGATGACACTAAAAGTCGGGACACACAGAAGAAAGAAAAGGAATGGGAGGAGTTCGAAGATGCTGTCGGTTTTTCTAAAGTAGCCAGGATGATCAGTGAGTCCGTGAGTATCTACTTTTATGTTTCTTTGGAGTCACAATCACAAGCAATATTAACATGTTCGGTGCCAGCTACAAGTATAAGTATAGTACACCAGATCTTTTAATACAAGTATACTCATAGCTGGCACCGAACATGTTAAGCCACTAGTGGTCCCCCGCGACTGTGTCCGCGCGTTTTAAGTTTGCCGAGGAGGGGAGAGATCCCCTTCTGTTGCAGCATGATGTTTCTGGATAGTTAAGCTATCCAACACAGAAATTTTTTTTAGTCAGTCTAGAGTTCTATATAAGCTGGTTAACTTTGAACTCTGCTAATTATGTGTATATACCATAATTTTCGAATATATGTCGAAAAGGGATAAAAACGCACGATTTGATCACCACAAGTCCACGACATGAAAAGTAAAATCAGTGTTGCCACTTTTATAGCATAGACCAAAAATGTGCCTATCAACACTGGACCATTTTCATTTTTTAGCCATTCAGCTTTTAGCCAGTTTCAAATACTCAATTATCAATCTTTCTAAATAGTTGAGACTCAAATTTAAAATGAATTGCCTACCATTTGTATGATTTTTAATTTCCGTGTAAATACTTTTTTGATTAAAAAAACACACTTTACGGATTGATTTCGCGATTTTTTTTTAAATAACTAACTAACCTAATGAATAACTAACTTTAATAACTATTTCTTCCAGGAAAAATTAGTAATAGGCCACAACATGCTGCTAGACGTCCTGCACACACTCAACCACTTCTTCCAGCCACTGCCGGACGACTATGAAGCTTTCAAGGAATTCACACATTGCATGTTTCCAAGGTACAACTTTTTCTGTAGTCTTATGCACTATTATCTCTAGTATTTTATTTTCATCTCAAGTTTGACTGTCTGATCTATATTCAGGTGTTTGTTTAGAATGTCTAGCTAGGTCGAGGCTTTGCAAATATTTTTCTACCTAACTGTTAGTAGATGTAGTAAAAATCAACTATAAATATAATAAATGCGCAAGAAACTATTTGATTTTTATAAAAATGGCAAGGATGGAATTTTTTTTATGGAAATTGGCACATAGAATTTTATAAGAAAGATATAATTTTTTTTATCATAAAATTAACGGGTAAAATAAGTTAACAAGATTATAGTATACAAGACAATAGAAGAATCTAACGGAAAATCTGACTTTGCAAGGTTAAAGGTGATTTGAGTAAGTAATAAATAAAATACAAAATGACGCTTTTATTCCAGACTCCTAGACACGAAGTACATGTCGAGCCTGCCTCCCTTCAAAGACAAGGTGAACTCCAGTGTGCTGCAGCATCTCTTCAATACGCTCGCAGAAGAGCCCTTCTCACTGCCCATTGCAGGTAGTAGAAGTAGTATTAGTAGTCCCCCTAGCTGATTTCGACTACGGCGGCAAGTCACAACGACTAACCGACTGCGCGAGACATATTAAAGTGCACAAGTGTGTGCGCAAACACAGGTACACTCTCTATTCCTTTCACTCTCAAAGCCCGATAGGACAGCAATCTGTCACGACCGGTGAGAGTTCAGGCGCAAGACCAACGGCTGTACGTGCTTTCCGAGGCACCGGGGTGAAACACCGCCAACTACCAAACTGCGGGCTGGCCTGAGTACCTATCTGTACCTATTGCAGTTAACCTATCTGTGAAAATAAAACTAAACATATTATTATATTTTCTTTGTTCAAAAAGAAAAAAAAGGTGAAGTAAAGTAATTATTAAAGTTTGCAAATAATACCTTCAAATTAAGGTAATCGCAAACACGATTGCCCAGTGCCATCAACCTAACCACTGTGTTACATAATAATACATTCAACAGAATCAGAAGACGGCCGCGGCTACAGTCGCACAGAGGACAAGCACCACGAGGCGGGCTACGACGCGTACGTGACGGGGCTATGCTTCCTCGCGATGTACGCGCACTTGAACAAGATGCGCGGCGAGAGCTCCCGCCGGCTGGTGGGCGCTGACTGCGCAGTGTTGAAGCCGTTTATAAACAAGCTGTTTCTGGCGAAGACGGCGCATCAAGATTCGCCCTATATGAACTTGAACGGCGCTGATCGTGAGTATCTGGCTTTCAGTATAAAATCAAAGTTATTCACTCACACACTCGCTCATTCACTCACTCGCTCATTCACTCACTCACTCCCTCATTCACTTTATGTAGCGGGCGCAAAGCTATTAAGATATAATTATTACATTAAATAAATAAAAAACTTGTCTCTATTAAAAAAAAGTCTCAATAGATTTTCATGAAATATGGCTAAAACACTCGGGGTGAAATTATCTATGACACAAAAAAACAAAAAAAAAAAACGATTCATCCGTTTGGGAGCCATGATACCACAGACAGATACATAAACAGACACGTTAACCTTATAACACCCCACTCTTTTTGCGCCGGGGGTAGTAAAAATATAGCTCGGGCTACGACGCGTACGTGACGGGGCTATGCTTCCTCGCGATGTACGCTCACTTGACCAAGATGCGCGGCGAGAGCTCCCGCCGGCTGGTGGGCGCTGACTGCGCAGTGTTGAAGCCGTTTATAAACAAGCTGTTTCTAGCGAAGACGGCGCATCAAGATTCGCCCTATATGAACTTGAACGGCGCTGATCGTGAGTATCTGGCTTTATGTATAAAATCAAAGTCATTTAATCACTCACTCGCTCATTCACTCACTCACTCCCTCATTCACTTTATGTAGCGGGTGCAAACATAGAATGTAGTATAGTATAGAATGACAAACGCGGATTTTCAGCGAAACCAAAAAGTTACTTTACATGGGTGCGTTCAATAGTGATGTGTATCTTATGGTGGTCCAAGTTTTATCGACGAGGTTATGATAAATCATGTAAATTGAAACAAAAATAATTAAATTAATGCACTTTTAATAACATAATACTTTTTATTTTATAAACAAGCAAACTTAATTTTTTTTAAATACATATTTATTTATTTGTGTATGAAGACTTGCTAGAAGCACGTTCCAACATAGATCTTACCACAGCACAGCTTCGGGACAGTTGTGTGGGCCAGTGCTGAGAAGAAGCTGTGCAAGAATTACGGTTACCTAAAAAAATCAGTCAAAAAATTTATCTATACTGATGACGTCATCATTTAGTCAAGCCCTAGTGTAAAGAAACGGTTTCTTATTTTACTGAAAATACCTGAATTATTCTATTGGAAACTTTGATATATGGCTGCAAATCACAAAGGAAGTCCTAAATTTACTATACAATTTGGCATCGGAGTCGATTTCACTCACAAATTTTATAGAATTTGGAATTAATTTTTTTATCAATGATTCATATTTACTTGTGAAAAGTATGATTTTCGGGATTGTATCCTTGGCGCACTTCACAGTTGCTGAAAGCACAAGTCATTTCATCTGAAATTGTTATACAAAACTTAAATTATAATTATATCCATTCATAATTTTTCAAAAATTCCAGCCACGGAAACTTGACGTTTCCACTAAATCCATTATTTCTTAGAAAACGGTCTCGCTGTCATAAGGTCTTTCGCTGTCAAATCCTAAAGAATTTCACTAAGTAGCACGCTCTTTTTAAAGCAAAGATTTTTTTCTTTCTCTATGGGCGCAAAGCAATTTAGATATAATTATTACATTAAAAAAATAAAAAACTTGTCTCTATTAAAAAAGTTTCTCAACAGATTTTCATGAAACATGGCTGAAACACTCGGGGTGAAATTATCTATAACACAAAAAAAATAAACGAAAATCGATTCATCCGTTTGGGAGCCACGATACCACAGACAGATACATAGACAGACACGTTAAAGTTATAACACGCCACTCTTTTTGCGCCGGGGGTAGTAAAAATATAGCTCGGGCTACGACGTGTACGTGACGGGGCTATGCTTCCTCGCGATGTACGCGCACTTGACCAAGATGCGCGGCGAGAGCTCCGGCCGGCTGGCGGGCGCTGACTGCGCAGTGTTGAAGCCGTTTATAAACAAGCTGTTTCTAGCGAAAACAGCGCATCAAGATTCGCCTTATATGAACTTGAACGGCGCTGATCGTGAGTATCTGGCTTTAAGTATAAAATCAAAATCATTAACTCACTCACTCGCTCATTCACTCACTCACTCCCTCATTCACTTTATGCAGCGGGCGCAAAACTATTTAGATATAATTATTACATTAAAAAAATAAAAAACTTGTCTCTATTAAAAAAAAAGTCTCAATAGATTTTCATGAAACATGGCTAAAACACTCGGGGTAAAATTATCTATGACACAAAAAAACTAAACGAAAATCGATTTATCAGTTTAGGAGCCAAGATACCACAGACAGACACGTTAAAGTTATGACACGCCATTCTTTTTGCGCCGGGGGTAGTAAAAATATAGCTCGGGCTACGACGCGTACGTGACGGGGCTATGCTTCCTCGCGATGTACGCGCACTTGACCAAGATGCGCGGCGAGAGCTTCCGCCGACTGGCGGGCGCTGACTGCGCAGTATTGAAGCCGTTTATAAACAAGCTGTTTCTAGCGAAGACGGCGCATCAAGATTCGCCCTATATGAACTTGAACGGCGCTGATCGTGAGTATCTGGCTTTAAGTATAAAATTAAAGTCATTCACTCACTCACTCCCTCATTCAACAGGAGCATTTATGACGCAACGAGCCCAAGAGGTAATAAAATGGACGTAAACTGGCTTTAAGTATAAAATCAAAGTCATTCATTCACTCGCTTGTTCACTCATCCATTCACTCCCTCAATCAACAAGAGCATTTATGATGCAACGAGCCTAAAAGTTTTAAAGCAGTCGTAACGCTATTTAGGAATAAAAAAATATTGTACGCGCACTTAGGTTTTCAATCGATTGTTTTTTTTAAAATTACGTCTCTAATTTTTTAATCGATTTTTCATGAGGTTTTTAATCCGCGGGGCGTTCGCTCGTACTAACTGCATAGAGATAAGAATACCTGACTTTAACTGTTAAACTTTCTCCCCAGCGTCGCCGCCTCGTGACCACGTATTCCACCTGACGTTCCCAAAGGAGTGGCTCAGAAACGACATCAACCAGCTATTTAGCCCTTTCGGTAAGTTACTCGAACCTTCAATTATTAAAGGCATGTTTCACAATCGAAAAGTAAGCAATGTATAATTCAACGAAATATTAGAATGAATAAAAAAAAAATTGAACTACTCGAGACTCACTTAGTGATTGTGAAACAGGCCCTATAACAGTATTGGCTGGGGTGTTTTCCGCACTTATCCTCACTATTGGCCCATTGTACGTAAATATCGATAGTAGGTATTCAGGACTATTATACAGGTATTCAGGTATTTTTCATAGCATTAAGAAAGTATTTAAAAGGGACATATTGGGAGTGCTTGAGGGAAATGTGAAATAGGGGAAACACACACACTTACACACACACACACACACACACACACACACACACACACACACACACACACACACACACACACACACACACGCACGCATGCACACAGTGTGAGGAGAACCCACTTACTTTGCTTATGATTGTCGATGTATAAAATTTGTAAATTAAAATGTAGATTCGTTATTGGCTGTAAGTTTAGTTTTTAAGTTTATTCATACATACTGTACTAGAGCTGTGAATCTTGTAATATAAAAAAAATAAAAAAATAAAAGACATTAAGTAATCAGTCAGGTATCAAACGAATGCCGAGAGTCGCATAACAATGGAATTTTTATTGTGTCTCGTTTACACATACTTGACGAGTTAACAGTGCCGTGCCGTATTCCACCGAGTCGCCATAGCGACATCGCCGACAATATTGAAATGTATGGTTGCCAAACCTTCGCCAACTGAGTTACGTACCATACATTTCAATATTATCTGCTTTGATACGTATCTGGCGACGTCGCTATGGCATCTCGGCGAGGTATGGCACTAATAGTTAATTAAGGCCTGATTTTTCAATAGTCAGATAAGAAATATTCGTGGCTAATTTTAAAACGTCACCTATTTGTCAGCAATCATTTATGTAACTGACATTTTAAAATCAGTCGCTCGCTTTATCCTTTATCAGTCAGTTATATTTTATCTGACGTTTAAACAATTGGCCCTAAGAGAAACATAAAAGAGGATAGTATGTCTAGGATTAACTTAAATGTGTTGCATTGCATTTCGCGCAACCAATTCTCAACCTTATTACAACAATTTACAGTAGTATTTCATCCCCTAGGTCCAGTGACAGTGCAGTTCATAGACGACACGACGGCGATAGTTGCGCTTGCGCGGCGAGAGCAGGCGCGGGATGTCATGCGCGCTCTCTCGCACAACGCGCGCGCGAAACTCGTGCCGTACGCGAAGTACAAGCACGCACTTGCTAAGGTAAAGTAAACTTTGATTAAGAAAAGATAAAGATTAATATGCAATAGAGAGCCCAGCTTGGGCCGTATGAGTATGAGATATAGGTTTTAATGCAATAGTAATGTTCAAAAGTAGTGGAAATAAGCGCTGAAGCGCTTTCTTTTAGTTATATGTAAACGGCTGCGTTTCCACAGAAACTTAACGTGCTGTGTGGGTTCCGTAGCCGAATGGCAAAAAACGGAACCCTTATAGTTTCGTCAAGTCTGTCTGTCTGTCTGTCTATCTGTCTGTCTGTCTGTCCGTCCGTATGTCACAGCCACTTTATTCTGAAACTATAAGCATCACATAGCTGAAACTTAGTAGGTAGGTGTATTTTGTTTACCGCTTTCCGATTCAGATACAAAAAGTAAGAAAAAATAATATATAAGGGGGGGCTCCCATACATGAAACTAAAACCTAAAATATTTTTTTTACTCTAACCTATGCGTGCGGGGTGTCTAAGGATAGGTCTTTTAAAATGATGTTGAGGTTTCTAAAACCATTTTTTCTAAAAGTGTAAGGTTTGAGATATAGACGCTTCCAAAGTGGTAAAATGGGCGTCCCCCCCCATCTAACTTTTGAACTAAGAAAGTGAAAATTTTGAAAAAAATATATGATGTAGATCACAACAAAAACTTGCAACGAAAATTGATTTGAAGGAGATCGAACCAGTAGTTTTTGAGATATTGCACATTTTTATCAACCGCAAATATAACTTTGTCTTTCATACAAACACTATGAAAAACAAAGTTGTTTTTGTTGTCGCAATATATTGTGATGTTTTCGTTAAGTGAAAGTAAGTGGACCCTGAATTCAGTTAAGGGTGGCACGGAACCCTCAGTGCGCGGGTCCGACACGCACTTAACCGATTTTTTTATTAATTCCTAATTCCTAAAACCAAAAATGATTTTACTTTTTTTTAAACTAACTGAATTCTATTTGTCCACAGCTCCGCGAAATACGGCAGACCTCACCAGTGAAACAACTGTGCGTATTGCTAGTTATAGTCGGTGTTTTAATATACTTGTTTACATTTCATTCCAAATGTATTGCGTACCACTGGGTACATGTGCCCGATTACATAGAAATGTCTTACAGTGCAGTCATAGACCATTTATTGCATGCGCCGTATTATGTCAAATCGATCTATGGGGGTGCAACATTTTTAGTGTTGTTATGTTTGGCCGCGTACTATGATGGTGTTTTCGATGAGATTTGATTATCTGAATAGTATTATCGTGACCTCTATTCCAGTATTGTAAAATTTGTTTTGCTAAAAACTGTCAAATGTAGTGATGTTATATTCTCAGTACATTGCTACACTGTTACTAAAAATATCACTTTTATATTTGACTTTGGGACTTAATGTGCTAAGATTATAAATTATAATAACAGTATAGGAATTCAGTATGGTTGCAGATATTGGTACTTGGAAACTTTACTTTTTGAATTTCATGGGACTCGTGATATAAGTATAGGTTTTAAGCTCGATTTTCTCCGAAGGTATCTCTTTAGATTTATAATTTTAAACGTAGACTAGACTACGTTGATTTGTTTAGGAATGCATAATGAATGTATGATTTTATTTTATAAAAAAAGGACGACTAGGATAGGAATGTAAGATTGAAAGGTAATTAAGAACTACACTTTTGTTTAAGAAAAAAAAAACATTTGATTAGGAAT
The DNA here is from genome assembly GCA_963584085.1 of Pyrausta aurata. Classification (NCBI taxonomy): domain Eukaryota; kingdom Metazoa; phylum Arthropoda; class Insecta; order Lepidoptera; family Crambidae; genus Pyrausta; species Pyrausta aurata. The sequence goes on along the minus strand of OY757263.1, from coordinate 2,527,041 downwards.
GTTAGGGAATAATGAAGATCTAAACTTTTTTATTCCTATAAGGAATTCCTTCCTTCTATATGTATAATGATATCTTTGTCATTATTTGATAAAGCATTCATTTGCTACGATTTTGGTTAAAAAAATAATAATTTTAAAATAGTAAGCGTTTAAAACGCCCTGTATTTATAATTCCGATCATAATGTGATAGTTCGATATAGGATAAGATTTTGATAAGAACGGAGGCTCAAAATCATGCATTTAATCAAAGTATAATCGAAATAAGTAACTAAGGTTTTTTTTCATATTTGTAAGGTAGATTTATTGGCAAAGCCAGTCTAATTTTTTTTATGTTGTTCAAGTAACAAATCTTTTAGACATTGCGTATTATTATTTTGAAAGGTATTTTTCCGACCGAACTACTAATAAGAAAAATATTGTATTCAACATGTTGACTCTAACAATAAGTTATTTAATAAGATCTCATAGTGTTACTTTCTTTATTATGACACGAAATAAATGTGTGACCGCAATTGCTTGGTTTTATTTCTAGACTTGTTGTTGGAGTCATATTGTTGAAATTAATTTACTAGAATGCAAATTTTTCGTGAGTTTGTATTCTGTAAACGTTTTCAGTTATTACTCCAACTTATTAATTTCTTTAAACTTATTTTCCTAATATCTAGGGTTTCCCTTAAATTGGGTTCATCTGCCTCAAGTGAAAGTAACTGTAGGGTCGGGATTTGAAGCAAAGTAATTTATACAGAGTGGCAAGTTTACCTGATGGATACCATCGAAAAGTGATGTCAAGGTCATTTTTAACAACCTAGCCCAAAGAATATTCGAAATTTTTCAAAAATATTTTTAGTCCATAAAAAAGTCTTATCACTGCATCAATTTATTTTGTGATTTTTTTTCCAGAGAGTTTGGTTAGTGTTGTGGAAAATAGTATTGATAATGACAAGTGTATTATGGGGTCTAGATCAACATAAAATAAATCTACAACCTCCAAGAAGAGTTCGCTTTTTCAAAAAGATCACGACTTCATTTTAAAATTTCTTGACGTTGATGGTATATCAACTATTATCTAAAAACCACCCTATACTTATAGTCATAAGACTCGTTAGACTAAAACAACAAAGCATTTATGCTGATCGGATTCCAGTTCATTAATATTGGTGGTGGCCCCGTTCATTTGCATGGGATGCAGTACAGTCCGGCCGGTGTTACGGTAAATATCTCATTACCCAAATAATTCCAGGCGCAGTTTCAATGGGTCTAGTTTTAGCGAGCGCTTCCATTGTACCGAGATTTTGCGGATCGTGAGAAGATAGCCGTAGGGTGGCCATGGATTTGAAAGTGATACAGTTTTAATTCTACTATTATTAATAACAAACAAAAAAATAATAAGACATGCAACATAAAAAATAAGACTACGCTATTCAAAAACGAAACCATTTCCTTGTGGCAAGGAGTCTATATTGCTGGCTGCGTTGCCGCGTTGAATATCTCTGCTAATCCTTTGAGCTAAAAACCAGCCAGCTTTATTATTGGCCGTAACTGAATTTAGTTTTGGCGAAAATTTTCTAAACAGTAATGTAGCCAAACGTTTCAACGCTAAACGGCGCAAATACATGTATAATAATCACTTGCAAGTGAGACGTACTTGCGACGCTTGGCGTTTTCAGCCAACTCCGCTGCTGCTCCAGCTTTAAGGGCTGATTCTGTGAGATGGGAGGGGGCCAAAGTATCGACACAAGTTGCATCCCATACTAGGGCCCGACCCCGTTCACAGGAATGAGCGTGAGGCCATCGGGTCTCTTGCCATCATCACGAGCCAAACCACGTGGTTCCAACGTTCCAACGAAAGGAACATTATTGGTGGCAAGAGCTCTTCTGATGGCAAAAGTTAAAGTGACGCTCTGCCGCCTCTCAAGTGTTAACTTTCTAGCTACATTCAGAGATGCAAGGTATTGCAAGAAACGCATCACTGATTTCACAAACTGGGTAATAAAGTCCGGATCGGAGCTGCTATGGTCAGTTTTAAGTAGAAGAACAAGGAAATTGGTAAGCGTAGTCATTTAGTGCCAGGTTTAAGTTTTTTTGAGATATTTCAACTCGGTTTAGCTATGTTATTAGACGTTTCTGACAGGGCATTTTTCGCTGACTCGGCTGCAAACAATTGAAAATAGAATTGTTCTGGCGTTCCATTTGCTCCACCTGTGTATAATTTAACTCGTCAAGTATGTGTGAACGAGACACAATAGAAATTTCATTATTATGCGACTCCCGGCAGTCGTTTGATACCTGACTGATTAAAGGTGTGGGCTCATTACACAGTATCATACCATGACTGTGCTAGGAGCGTATCAGACACGAAAAGCAACACGATAAGTTCGACTATGCCTCCTGAATCTAGCATTCTGGAGGTCAACTACGAAAAACGAAATGCGATGCGCAATCCGAAACGATGCTTCAACGATACAATAGTGTTTGGCTTAGAAACCCTTTTGGATCAAAATGGTTCAATCGCAACCACAGACAATATTTCGGAGCGGTATCGTGAACGAATGATAGGGTTGTTTTTTATCGGACTGTTCCCAAAAACGATAATCTTAATAAAATTAGTAATTCCGGACTTTGATAGAAAGCTAATGCCTAAATAATAAGTAGTTATTTGACATTCCTAATGCTAAACTGAATGATTTTTAATTGATAAATGCATCTATCTATGACTTATTTGGCAAATGTTGGCTAAAAAGCCAGTTCTGACTCACCGTCATATGGAGCGAAAGCGAGAGCGTATTTTGCCGGTGCTGACACGCTCCGTGCATGACACTCGCCGGTGAAAAATCGGTCTTTTGAACAGTGTTATAGTTTTCAATATAAATAATATTTTTTGCCTGACACATTCGTAGCACGGTCATGGTATGCTATGGTGTAGTAGGCACAAACCTTTATTTGCAAATGCTGCAATATGCGTATATTTCTCCCAAGAAAGTAAGCATTCCACTGCCGGGCTAAGGCCTAACCTCAAAATGTGAGGTAGCATGAGCCATACTCCACCACGCGGGCTCAGTGCGGATTGACGGAGGAGTGTTTGCAAGGCAAGCAACCAACCTTGCTGTCATATTTTATCAAGCCGCCAATAGTGTCATTTATTTTTATATTTTTAATGTTGTTATTGTATGTGTTAGTCTTTAAGGTATTTATTGTATGGGCCTAAGTTGCCTGAAATAAATGATTAAATAAAATAAATCAATAGGGCCTCTTCTAGGCTTAACGACTAATTTAATTTAATTTAATCATTTATTTCAGGCAACTAAGGCCCATACAATAAATACCTTAAATACTAACATACATACAATAAAAACATTAAAAATATCAAAATAAATGACACTCTTTTGCCGGCGTAGTAATATCTCCCAATATTAGCCGAGACCAACTGCTTAACGTGCCTTCGGAGGCACTGTGATGCTCGTGATATACGTCACTTATTTGGTCGGAATGGTCAAAGTTCCTATCTGAATGATATCCACCCTACTCGGTAGCCTGGACAATGGCGCGTGGCGATACCAGCGACCCCGCGACCTCGCGTGCCGCTTCCGCCATCTTGCATTTTAATGCGCTCGCGCTGAGAATTTGCATTCCGCGGACAAGTGAGATGATATTTTATTCTCATTTACCTTTGTGCAGCTTTTAATGTACTTTTGTTATGGTTAGCTTTTGTATAGTTGAGATTATGAATTAGTGGCAGTACCGTTGGGTTAACTGTGTAGTGCAGAGGCATATGATATTATCTGTGCAAGGGTCGGACAAATGTCTCTACACATTGTTCTGTCATTTTGGGGTCAGTATAGATAATATTCATACAATTTAATGTTCGTCTTGATAAGTGAAAGAGATGTAACATCTGTCACTAACTAATACGGGGCTTTTTCTTCAAATTATTCTCTTTAAAAGATTTCTTTGGAATTAAATTCAAGGAATATACTATATCGATGCGACGAAATGGTTCCAACTACTCGCATTCAACATGAATGCTTCAAGATTTGGGTTATTCTGAATGTCGCGGCTAGTGTCGGCGTCTTGCATGCCCAATGCCCACTGCCCACGGCTGGGCGAGCAATTTGTACCGCGATCCGCGCGCGATTCGCCTACGCTCACGTGTTCTTGACGCAGAATTGCCCATTTCCAAAGGTCGCTCTGTAACAGCTATGGCGATCTATTCCGACATTCCGTAAGGTACGCACACCGAGTTTCTAGTAAACGAGATGGGCGATGGCGATGGTTATTATTTAAATTACATTTTATTTCGATCATGCACACCTCTTTTCACCATTTTTATAAAAACGAACACTGATTTGATTAATGACTGACAGACTAGAAATTCAGAGACATAATTTTAACTTATTTTCTTAACGGTTAACTAAGAAAAGTTTGTGACACTTATGCTAATACGCTTAATGACCTGGTAATGAATATCACGTTAAATAACATCTCTGAGTGTGGAATAATTCATTAAGGTCCACTTGCGCACGATGATTTAACCCAGGATTACGCTAACCTAGGATTGTGATGATGATTTCATCATTCTGTCTCTGTAGGGCGCTCTACACTTAGTCCGCGGATCACGGCGCGATTTCGCGGAGCGAACTTGCCGCGAATTTAGCAACGCTCTACACTCGCAATGGTTCGCGATATTTTCACAGTTATGTTCGCAACGTTAAATGAAATGGACGTTGAAGTAGCTGTTGCTGCGTCCCTAACTTTATGCGCGTTAGCGTACTACAACTATGTACATATTAAAAATAAAACGCAAATTAAGAAACGGTGGAGAAAACGAAGGTGGTGGATGACAAGTATCCATCGTATCTGTAGCTCGTTTGTCCATGTTACGCTCATTTTTTTTACCAATTTCACAACGACGGTGCAAGTCCGAACACTTGAACGACTAGAACAATACTGACCGTCGCGGACTGCGAGTGTGGAGTCATGCACGTTCGCGTCGCGTTCGCGCTTCGCGCTCCCTTTGACGCGGGACAAAAAACCGACCAAAATTGGGGAACTGTTTAATAGTGTGTCGGGTCCATCAATAAGCAAAAACTCACTCAATATAATTTAAAACTTATTTATTGTAAAACGGACATTCGGGCAGTTACATTGTTCAAAGAGAAGAGAGCAAACATAGATTATGCAACAATTTACTTAGGTCGCTACAAATAGCGCCATCTACACTAAAACTGTTGAACCACAATGTTTGGAGTGTCAATTACCAGCAAGGTTTAGTTCCTTATTTACCATACACCCGCCCCATTGAAATTACATTTTATTTCAATTTACAGAAGAAAGTAAACAACAAAAATATAGTTACGCAGAACTAGATATTTCAAAGTTTAACAAAAACTAACAAAATAGTCAAACCAAACAATAGCAAAATGATTTGCATTTGTACATAGTGAAAGAGACTAAAAACTAACATAAATATTAAGTGCTCTTGGCATCATACAAAAGTACACAACCCTAGGGCGTCCTACGAGCATATAACAATGTTATAACTAGTGTTAATTTGCATACCTGTTGCAAAACTTATATGTATAATGTATTACACATTAGTATAATATACAAAGTAAAGATAATAAAGAGAAGCATAAGCCTCTAAAATAAAACATAACATGCATTACATATGTATGCTGTTGTGAAGCCTTGTTTTGAAAGTTAAATTCACAATATTTGTAATAATTACCTTTAGTTAGAGAAAAAACATCTAAGAAAGAATTACATTTTAAATTAGTTATTTTGATCAAAAGGTAAGGGGACAATTTTAGTAATGGGCCTCGAATACAAACCAGTTTTAGTTTTAACAACAACAGCTCGAACATGGTTATCTTTACCCATAATAAGTTCAACTACACGACCTAAAGGCCAAGATAATGGTGGCTGATTATCATCCTTTAACAATACAATAGTGTTCAACATTAAATCAGGATTTTCTTTGTACCATTTATATCTTACTTGTAAAGTGTTTAAATAATCAGCCTTCCATCGCTTCCAGAAGCTTTGGCGCATTTTACATATTTGGTTATATATGTCTAGCCTGTTGTCAGGAAATGTAGTAAAATCACCTTCTGGGAATGATGTTAGGCTGCTCCCTATTAAGAAATGAGCTGGTGTAAGACATTCGCCTTCATCATCCAAGTCTGTTAATGGAGTTATAGGACGGCTGTTTACAATAGCTTCAATTTGAGTTAAAAGCGTATACAAATGTTCATAAGAGAGTACAGTATTTCCTAAAACTCTTTTGAGATGGTGTTTTACTAGTTTTACAGAGCTTTCCCATATCCCCCCCCAATGAGCTGAATGAGGAATTATAAAAACGCCACTCAATGCCTTCAGAGGCTACAAAATTTGAAATATGTTCAAAGTCCTTTTTAAACATTTTAAATAATTCATGAAGCTCATTTTTGGCTCCATGAAACGTCGTGCCATTATCACTGAATATTTTGGCGCATTTACCGCGTCTAGATATGAATCTACGCAAAGCATTTAGAAATTCCTTAGTTGTGAGGTCTGAAACTAGTTCAACATGAATCGCTTTAGTGCTTAAGCAAACAAAAAGACAGATATAACCTTTTGTGATGAGGGGCTTCCTTATACGTGCGATTTTCACAGACAGAGGTCCAGCGAAGTCAATACCTGTAAACAGAAACGGCCGAGAAGGATTTACCCGACACGCAGGTAAATCAGCCATGATTTGTGAAGCAGATTCAGCTTTAAACCTGTAACAGCGAACACACTTGTGTATGAAATGACGTACGCTATTTCGTGCATTCAGCGGCCACACATATCTCCGCAAACTAGACAACGTCGTCTGGGTTCCTGCATGCAAAAGCCTCTCATGCTCATATTTAATTAACAAATTAGTGACGTGACATCGTGCAGGCAGCAGCAAGGGAAACTTTTGCTGGACAGGAATATCCGCATGACGGAGGCGACCACCAACTCGCAGCATATCTTTGCCATCTGAAAATATATTTAAATATTTCAAAGACCGAACCGCTACCAATCTTAGCCGAAACGCAACCATCAACATTCTGAAAATATGAATGCTGCACACATTTTATTACAAACATAGATGCTTGATTGAGTTCTTTGCTTGTTAAAAAGCCAATGACTCTGTTGCTTTTACTTCTTGCGTTGTTAATGAACCGGCGAACATAAGCCATAACTCTAAGCAATCGACTCCAATCAGAAAATCTATCAAATAAGTCAAGAAGGTCATTTCTGGTCTCCTCGCTTGTAAGCAAAGACACGCTAGCCATACTATCACAAGAATCAACGCATTCAGAGTCTACTAAGTTAATTTTAGGAATTACCTGAGGTGACTGAAGCCAAGGCGAGTCAGTTTGCGAAAGCCATTGTGGACCATCAAACCACATTTTACAATTTGGGAGGCACTGTGGTTCCAAACCACGTGTAGCAACGTCTGCAGGATTATCTGATGACTTAACATGGAACCAGTTGTCCTTTCGAGATAAACTTTGTATTTGTGCGACTCTATTTGACACAAAATCATCGCGCTTGGCGGGATCACTCTTAATCCAACATATTGTAATCATGGAATCAGTCCAATAGAATAAATTCTCAGGAGGAATTTTTAAAATGTCTGAAACCTTTCTCATTAGCTTGGTAAGCAACAGTGCAGCGCAAAGTTCTAACCTGGGCAATGTTACAGGCTTGAGAGGAGCAACTCGTGTCTTCGCACAGACTAAGTGGACTGTAGAATTATTAGCATGACTGCAACGAACAAACAAGACGCAGCCATAAGCCTTCGTGGAGCTGTCAGCGAAGCCATGAAGCTCAACCTTCTCTGCATCAGGATCCAGTAAGAGGCGAGGCACTGAAACATCATTCAAACATTTAAGCTGTGCACAAAACAACTTCCATTTACAAGCAATATCATTAGGTACTTTTGAATCCCAATCAACATTAGATTTCCAGATCTCTTGCATTATTATTTTTGCATAGACTGTGACCGGAGCAATAAATCCCAAAGGATCATATACCCTAGCAATGTCAGACAGAATGTGTCTTTTGGTAAAGTTGGTAGAAGCTTGATAATTAGGTACTTCAACCTGGAATTTATCCATGGTCGGTTCCCATTTTAAGCCTAATGTTTTTAAACAAGAACCTTCTTTATCATGAAAAGAGAATTGACATTTCTCATGTCTCTCAGGAGGAATTTGCGCCAGCAATTCTGGGCTATTTGCATACCATTTATGCAACTCAAATTGACCTTTACTAAGCAACATTTGTAACTCGTTGATGGTATTGCATGCAGAAGACAAATCATTCTCACCGTGCAGAATGTCATCAACAAAGGTACCGTCAATCAAAGCCTTAGAGGCAGCAGGGAAATTCTCACCTTCATCTTCAACCAGTTGAATTAGCGTCCGGGTAGCAAGATAACTTGCAGATGCCGTTCCATACGTAACTGTACCTAGTTGAAGGCACTTAATATCATGCGACGGATCATCTCTCCAGAGAATCCGTTGAAGTGATTGATACTGGGGCTTTACTCGTATTTGCCTGTACATTTTAGCTATATCAGACACGAAAACATAAATATATGTGCGAAATCTAAGCAGGATGGTGAACATGACAGGTTGAACGACAGGGCCCACAAAAAGAACATCATTTAAACTTAGCCCAGAGGTAGTAGGCTGAGAAGCATTGAAGACAACTCTTAGTTTAGTAGAAGAGGAACTTTCCTTTATGACAGCATGATGAGGCATGTAAAATTCAATGTCTTCATCTTTATGCGGATTTACATCAACAAACTTAGCATGACCTAAATTTACGAATTCATCAATAAAGGCTTTGTATCCTATAAAAAACTCAGGATTTTTCTGGAACTTATTTTCCAAGGACATAAGACGATGAAAAGCAACATTATATGAGTTACCTAATTTCGGTAGAAGCTCCTCATTGACTGGCAAACCGACGCAATACCTGCCATCCTCATCCCTAGATAAGGACTCGATGTAGGTTTGCTCACACTTTTTCTCCTGAAAAGTTAAAGTATTTTCATTAGGCATTTCTTCCAATTGCCAAAACTTTTTAATATCATTATGTAGGACAGACAAATGACAGGGACTCTTTATGTTTGAAATATGTTCGCCTACCACAGATAATTCACCACAAAATATCCATCCAAATGCGGTGTTTATTAATGTAGGCATATTGTGGCCTAAATCTATCTTGCCTTCTCTAAGACATTTCGCAAAACATGAAACACCAAGTATCATATCAATCTCTTTAGATATATTGAAATTTGGGTCAGCTAAATGCAAATGCATAAGAGACGGCAGTGCCTCTCTGGACACATTTACCATTGGTAAGGGATCAGTAATAAAATCTAACACACCAAATTCTGAACTAAATTCAAAATCAGAACAGTTAGAATAAACTGATAATGCAATTTTATGCTTTAACTTATATGAATGACCACCTACCCCGGCCACAGTTTGATTTGTATCTTCAAAATCAACACATTTTAAACTATTAGCAAAGGCTGAGCTAATATAGTTCTTTTGGCTACCTATGTCCAAAAGCACCCTGCAATCATATCTCTTACCTTCCTGATCACACACATAGACTGAGGCAGTAGGAAGAAGGGATACCTGACAAACAGAGGTGTTATTGTTCTGAGTAATTATTGAAGAAGTCATAACAACATTTGTGGGGGAACTGATCGGGGGTTCATTACAAATCAGAGTATTGGAGTCTGTACTCAAACTATGTGGTGACACTGTATCAAGGTGCAATAGTTGGTGATGTTTTTGTAAGCATTTTTTGCATACAATATTACTTGTGCAATTACTAGCACAATGCTTATCTGATAAGCATACAACACACAACTTAGCTTTGTTAGCAAATATTTTTCTGTCATTAGGTGTTAGTTTAATGAATTTAAAACACTTTGAAGTTGAATGATTCTTGTGACAATACAAGCAAGAAACTGACTTACCATTTGCATTACTGCCACTGCCACTGCCAACAGTTACATGTGAGGTGTTTTTCCCCGGAGTGGAAGTCTTTGAGTTGGTCACCCCTTCATCACGGCTAATCATGTCTAATGCTTGACAGCGCTGTTGAATGAAGCTAAGGAAATGCTGCAAACTAGGGAAATCATTGGAGTTTCTTTGCAACTCAAAATCACGTAAAGAACTGTAATCAATTTTAGTAGACAAGATATGTATCAACATGATATCCTACAAATTGGAAATATTCAGTGATAATAGAGAGTTATAATGTTGCGTAAATTCATTCAAAAGTTGCCTTAAAGTGTAAACTTTATTATTAACTTTAGTTAAGGACAGAATGTGCTGTAAGTGGTAATTTGCTATTAGCACCTTGTTATCATAGCGTGATAATATTGCCGAAAATGCTTTAGAGTAGTTCTCAACCGTACACTCCAATGTGGAGATCAGCGACGCAGCTTCACCAACCAGGCACGACTTCAGGTAAAAGAATTTTTGAACGGTACTCACGTCATCATTTTCGTGCACTATTGAGACGTATAGATCTTTAAAATCCAGCCAGTCGCCATAGCTTCCACTAAATTTGGGCAGTGATATCTTAGGCAGATTGGGCGTGTGGTTGCGACGATTTCCAGTCTTTGAATCTGAGTCGCCGCTTTCCGATGCTGCCTTCTGCCTCAAATTTTCGCGTTGCTCTCGCAATTTTGCCAGAAAATCCAGGCATTTGCTTTCGATCCGTTCTCCCTCTTTACTCTCGGAAGGATTTAAGGTTTCTAAATCGAGGTTGACGTTCTCCAACTTCTCGAAAAGACCGCTGAGTCGTTCTGATGCAACATCAAGCTTGGCGGTGGAAATCACGCCAGTTAGATCTCCAAGCTCATTCTCTAAGAGCGTTATACGTCCTTTTATATATCTACGTTTGTTAATGAGCCTTTGCTGCTCCTGACTTATGTCGCTCACAGCGTCATCAAAATTTTCGCCCGTCTTCGCCATCTTGTTCAACCTTTTGTTCAAGACGTAGTAAGACGTAGTACGACGATCGTAGTATGAAACGAAGCTATGCACGAAAACTAGCAGACAAAAGACTCCCGGCGTTAAAGGACCATGTTTAATAGTGTGTCGGGTCCATCAATAAGCAAAAACTCACTCAATATAATTTAAAACTTATTTATTGTAAAACGGACATTCGGGCAGTTACATTGTTCAAAGAGAAGAGAGCAAACATAGATTATGCAACAATTTACTTAGGTCGCTACAAATAGCGCCATCTACACTAAAACTGTTGAACCACAATGTTTGGAGTGTCAATTACCAGCAAGGTTTAGTTCCTTATTTACCAGGAACAAAGCGCGAAACCGCGAATAATATGCGAAACGGCTCTACACTTAGCGTTCGCGCCTCTTCGCAGCCATTGCGCGCGATTCGCGGGCTGAGTGTGGAGCGGGCTTGTAAGTTTATTTGACTTAAAACTTTTTTTCTTGCTTGTATTTTTCTTGCTGGGTTAAATCATCGTGCGCAAGTGGGCCTAAGAGTAGCTGTGCTTCATTAGCATTGCATCCAGCAGTTTAAAATTTACGATGAAATGTAATCCTGTTACGTGACGCATTGGCGAGTTGCCTTTTCTACAAAGGTCTATTCTTTGGAAAGAACAAAGCCACAAGATTTCCAGCTCTTTATTTTTAAACAGTTCCGCGTCCGATTTTGCATTAATTTGCCTAAGGTCAAACGACAATCGCGCCTCGTCTCCTCATTAGTCTCTCACCGTGGCTTGTGCCGAATGTTTTCTGGACTTTTTATGGTCTAACAAACACTTTTATAACAAGGGCAATAAAGTCTAGTTTGGTTTGGGTGAATTACAAAGGGTTATGGCACCTGCAGGCTTCGTACCTGTGTAACATGCGCACGCGCGGGTGACTAGCGTTGATGTAATGCAAATAGGGATGTAATAAAGTAGAAAACGATTGGTTGAAATATTTGAACCACAAACCTCTGAACTATATGATTGCAGTCTAGAAGTATGCAAATAGAATATGGCCACTGAGATGAGCAAATATTTTAAAAACGGTCATAAAGAAAAATTTATTCATTAAACTCTTTAAAATATGAAAATCATTTTTTTCATGGCTTCATATGCGGTGAAGGCTGCGACACTTCTTTTGAAGGTCATTGTCGATAGAATGAACGTGATTAAAAATCAGTTCAACCAAACGCGAGTTAATCGCGGACAAACAGCTATACACACACATACAGGTCAAACTGAGGACCTCCTTTTTAGGTCGGTTAATAATTATCGGAAATCTGATCTCTACCTACCACATTTATGTTGTATATCGATAGCGTACGTCCCCATCGATATTATATCGAGGACATAACTACAGGTGACAAGCGCAGCTCACGCCCTCGGTTCGCGGTAGTCATACTCGTATATTGTGATTTAACGGTTCCCTGGCTGACGGTAATTTTGTAGCGTTGTTTAGACGCTGTCACGGTGAAGTGCGGAGTTAGATTTACAGGCGATCTTGGTCGGACAATATCGAGTTACTAAAAATTTTGACAGCAGGGCAAGTGTGGGAGGTTGTTTGTATTTGGGTCAAGTTAATGTTTACGTTTACCGTATTGCGTTTTGAGAGTGAATGTTCAAAAACAGGTATCCTTACCAAATGAAATTTGACTCATGAGGTTTCAAGAGTTATTTTAATTAAAAGATGATAGTGTCTTGTAATTTTTATGCAGTCGAATATACCTACAAGTATAAGGTATATTAATCAGGTACCCGTGTTTGCACAGTAATTCTGACCAGATCAGATAGTCTAACATTTCGTCTTGTAATTTTTATGCAGTCGAATATACCTACAAGTATAAGGTATATTAATCAGGTACCCGTGTTTGCACAGTAATTCTGACCAGATCAGATAGTCTAACATTTCATTACAGTACCATAACTCATTCCAACAGAGAACCGCGAGTTTTTCTTCGTAAAATCTATTGCAGAGCTTTCTAATGACGAAGCCGGGCACTCCTTCATCCTAATTGTGAGTTGTCACAATTTACAACCGCCGCGTTACTGTGATATCTGCTTTTAGGGCAAGCGCACATTGAGCCACTAGTCGCGACCACTAATGCGACTTTTAGTAGATCAGTCAAGCCACTTACGTGGTCATAGTGGTGGAGGTCACTAAATTACGCTAAATAAATACGTGCCCGAGTTTACGATGCGGATGATTAACCTGGCTACTTAACCGTTGAGCTCATTCTTCCAGTTTCCTTTTACCACCGCACGACTAGACACACACAGAGTGAACAAGCTTCTTCTGGGTGAGCTCGCTCCATTGTCGACTATGTATAAGCCCAATCAGATCTTGTCTAGGTTCAAGAGCAAACCTATTTCGAATCAATAAAAAAAGAGCCTCGAACGCGGTTACTTGAACGCTCAGTTCAAAATGTTTAAAAAGACTCGTACGTGGCTTGTGGTCGCACTTAGTAGCCGCCACTAGCGGCCAAATGTGCGATTGGTCTTTAAAACGTCGCATCGCATCGCACAATTTTGCTCCGGTTAGCTAAAATTAACGATCGCTATCTCTCTCCGTAACGTTTTCTAAAGAAACGAAAGGCACTCGTTAATCAGCCCCGCTTATATTGTATTTCATGTCTCAAATGAATCTCTGTAATATGTTACTTTCCGAGAATTGATATCGTTCTGTCAGCCTATATCATTTTCTGCTATCTGACAGAAGGATCTTTAAATTATGTGTTGTATTTTAGAAGATAGAGATCTTCCTAGTTATCTTATAATTTGATAACGACTTTCTTAAAACTCATAATTTGTGGGTTGCTAAATATTAAATAATCTTATTATTTGGTAACGAATTTCTTAAAATCTCATAATTTTTCGGTTCTTGCTTCTTAAGAAGAGAACTTCAAGTGTCGTTGACTTTTAATCGTCGTAAACATTTGTAATGATATCGTCCACGTAGAGCTACTAACTACAGTAGACTTATTACAACCGTTTACCTGGCATTTGCTCAAATTACGCCTAAAGACCGTCACATTTCATAGGCATAGCCTACAAGGAAGCCAATCAAAGATTTACACGGGCCACTTGGTAGTTAGTTATGCGGGCATAACCGTCGGGATAATGGTGGTGGTGGTTGCAACGGCAGGGCTCATGACGAATGAGGGCCATTGCCAGGATCAACTGTCGCGTCAGATTAACACAAGCTAGATACCATTCAGCAGCTGAGAGTTGGGATAGGTGGAAGTCAGGAGCGAAAGGGCACATGTAGATAGATAGATAGATAACTCTTTATTGCACACAACATTGGTGAATATACAAATTTGTTTAAAGGAAATGTACAATTTAGGCGGTCTTATCGCTATAAGCGACAACCTCTTCCAGACAACCTTTGGGTAAAGAAATTATGGGTTTTATAGTATTCTGTAACTATGTAACTATTTCAAGTTCTCCTGGTATTATTAAAGATTTAGAATTTTGACTGATTAGGTCGACATTAGATACTGTAAGTTTCGATATCTTACTAAGACCTTCAATTTCCATTTATCTTAAGATCCTATTTCACCATCGACAAATAAGTACTAACCAACGAATAATTCAAATATGGAATGTCATTTCTTATCAAGTGTTGGAAAGATATCGCTAACCACTAATTAATTTGACATTATAAACCAAGCCGTAAATGTGAATTCTATTTATTTCAATTTAATCGGCCAAGTACTTATATCATTCTCCTCGGTAGTTACAAAATTAGCAAAGCGGCGTCACCTGCAAGCCTGCAGTGCAGCGACACAATAAAGCGCTGATAACGTTGCGCACGCGCGGCATACTGGTATTACTGGTGACACTTCTTATTTATTACTGATCCTCTGCCAGATTCCTACATGCAGATTTTATAGCAATTATTTGAATCGAGAGCCAACGATAACCTTTTTGATGTTTTATTTAAAATTTGGTTTATCCCAGGTTTCAATCAGGTCAGACTTTTTTTTTGAAAACCAGACATTTGGCCACAATTGCACCTGATGTTAAGTGACAATGCAGCCTAAGATGGACCTGTCTGCCTAGTAACAGCCTATTCACTCTTATCTTGAAAACTTCCAAATTGTAGTTGACATACTTCTGCTGGCAGCGAATTCCACTCCCTAGCTTCATTTGAAGTAAGATGATTTTGATGTTTTTTTTTCACATATGATATGGGTTTGCTCTTGTCTCTAGACTATACCAAAGACATAGACAGGGACGAAGATGAAGCGAGCTCACCCAGAAGAAGCCTTTTCACTCTTCATAGTTTTTTTAATATGGCCTCCGTGCTCACTCTTCAAGTCCCAATAAAGCCTCCAAAACATGCTCAGACACAGAAAGGCATAGAAACAAAGTTCGAGATAAGCCTGCGCGCGCGCAGGAGCACCGCCCGCTTTATTCGCTGACGTCAGACTAATGCGGCGCCCGGCGACGCTTGCAATTTATCGCTCGAACCCCGCGCTTAACGAGTGCGTATAAGTTTTGCGCCAAGAATGTGCCCTACGCACTCACAGCTAACAAGACCTGGGAGGGCCCGCGAGTTACGACGTGCCAGCACAACTTTACTGTGCTACTACCAAACTTGTACCGTCATGTAAGGCGTGATAATAGTAAATATAGCTCGCTCTTTACCGATGTTCGGGATTGTAACTCGTTGTAGCGTATCCGTTATTGATGGTTACATGTTTCATACTATTATTCGCGGTTACGTGCGCCGTTCAGAATTTCTCCTCATTCGGGAAATGCAGAAGTTGTTTGTGGAGAAATATCTTCAGTAAACGCAATAAAGTATCCATTTGCGGGTTGCAAACAAAAATATATCGTCAAGATATGTAACTGAAGCAATTTATCTTTAAAAGCAATCTATCTGTGTCAAGTATCACCATCTCTTGCCTCATTAGATCTTCCATTAGTTAAAAGTCCAAGTCAGCCCCATTTCTGCAGCGCTGTGTCCGGTGTCAGTCGCTGCTATCTCGGGGATGCTCCTTGTCGCCCCACTGTCGTCACCTGCCCTCGATCGTATCGCTATCAGCCACATTGGCTAATGCTGGTCGCCAATTAATCTGACTGACGTGTCCGGAGCAACTTGGAAAAGAATGTTTGAATGTGCAAATCTGTCGTTTAAATATCACACTGGTGCTGTCAGTTTATAAGGTGCCATGGTGCTCAAAGACCTTTTTATCCGAAGATTTTTTAGGATTATTCATTTAGAAAGTCTCGATCTAAACAGCTACTTAGCAAGAAAATGCCACAGTGTATTATTTATATAATTTTTACATAAGTTGGAGTCACTAGTCGGTCGCAATTTTCAAATTGCCGACTTATTCTTATTTAATCTGATTTTTGTTGTCTTCAAATACTAGTACCCATACTCTTATGTTATGAATATGAGTTCAGGGTTTTAAGCAACGTTAGTTATAGATATTCTTTACTTTATTAGTATTTCCGTTTTTTTCGTCACCTCCATACGAGTCGTGTGACATTCATATGCACCAAACCCATCTCGTTAACTGGTACTGGTACAGCATCCTCTTGGCTAATGTCGTCCAATTACCATGAGCGACACGTCCGGGGCAAATTGCGACATGGCGGGGTGACGTGTCGGCCACCTTCGGCTTTCTTCGGCGGCTTTCGGCTTTCGTGCGCGTGCGACGGCTGACGAGCGGCGTCAATTAGCCGCGTCGATGTGTGAATTCAGCAGTCGGTTTCCTTTGACGTGAAGTGTAACGTTTTCGAAATAGTTTGCCTTTTATGGTTAGGGAGGTCGGTCAGTATTAGATTCTTTGAGTGCCAATGGTCACGGTGTTTTGAACGCGATTAGGAAATTTACCAAAAGTTTCAATGTACAGTACATATTGGTTTTATACAGGCTGTTGTTGAAATAGAGCAAACCTCCTAAACAACTTGTTGTATGCCTCGAAAAAAGGACCATACTTGTGAACAGAGCTGGAGAGCAAAACTTACTTACTTAAAGGCTCTATTTATTCACAATTGCTCATACCTATACGTGTGTGTCCGAAATTCTGCACCTCCTCTTATATCTAACGCTAACCCTAATCACAAGTGTATCGTACTCGGGTTTTTCAACAACATTAACCCGTCAAGTATGTGTAAACGAGACACAATAAAAAATCCATTGTTATGCGACTCTCGGCATTCGTTTGATACCTGACTGATTACCAAGCAAAACAAAGTAGTTACTGAAATAAATAAATTACAGCGTGTAAGCTGTAATCGACGATCGCGCACGCGACGGATCCCGTTGCGCCTGCGCCGGTCGACAGCGTAGCTTGCGCTCTGACATGCTTTTGTTTTGGTGACAAGACATAGACTGTTATTTCTAGTACTACTATACTTTCTGTTTCTTGCTTTCATTTTTGATAAAAATACTATAATTTTTAACAACATCGAAAGTATCTAACTTACTATAATACTATTTAATTTATATTAATGCTAAACACTCGCTGACTGGGGCTTACATATATTAAATATGTATCTCCCTTGTATATTTATAGTGTTTTCATTTGGGAATACATAATTTTCAATTAATGCTATTTCTCATTCTCAAAAGTTATATTCGGCAATTAATTAAGTTTTAATAATTATAAACGGCGAACAGTACACAGCACAGATGGTATAGTGCAAAAATAAATTTGGGGATTGTAAAAGCTTTATTTGCTTAAGCTGCAGTAAGTCACTGTATTCAAAACCATAAGTCAGACGAAGCATAGACGGAAGAAAACAATACGTTGTACGGCGTTTCTTGCTTGCTAAAACTAAAAATCTCTACCTTCAGGACCTTTCACTGGTTGTTCCGTTGTGATTTACCCTCGGCCCGTGTACCAAGACACACTATAAATACGGGTAGCGATTTACAGACGCGTCGCGCGACGCCAAACAGCGGCGTCCATTTTGTATTGGGTTACGGACAAGTGCTAACATTGTCGCCTCAACTCTTCCTGGTCCGGTGTCTTAAAAATGCTCGGGTATTCTACTAGTATTTTTTGTGGGTTAAATCTACGGGTAAACGATAACATGTTGGTTTTATAATGGTTAAAACTAAAATATTTTTAGTTTGTGCGCTAAATTTTATGAAATTACCTACTCACATTGTGAATATTATTTGTTTAAATCGGTTGATTTGTAACAAGTACCTTCAAATTATGATATCAACAATTTATCATCGATCATGTCACCGCTCATCGTTTAAACTTTTTTGTAAATTTTAATTAGAGCTTCATTTGTTTTTCAGTACTACGTCTTTCTCTAAAAGCAAAGCGATATTTTGTTTTTCAATATCACGTCTTTATAAACAAAGCGATAATTTGTTTTTCATTATCACGTCTTTACAAGTAAAACGATTTTCTTTTGTTTTTCCTTTTGTACCTGCTTAATATTCATCGTCCACGGCTTAATTATCGATTGTAAAGCGTAAAAAGAAAACGTGTCGAGCTGTCGTCGCGTCGATTGCGCCCGATTCATTATCTTGCTTCACCTAAAACGGTCCAGCTCATTTACACTTAAACGCAGGTTAAACGCATGCCTTCAAAACGATTAGTTAGACTTCGCGCTAACTTCTCATAGGGCTAGTGATGGGACTAGATTGATTTTCAGACGATGCGATGACTTGTATTTATTGACAGATAATAATGACTGTGCGTCTTGTTTATTTTTAATAAAAATAAACACACGATACAAGACGTTACACGAAAGGTGTTTTGCTCCCTACAATATACTGTTCATATCTTTTTTTTAGCCATATTTCGATATAGGTCAATAGGCTCAAGTGTATCGTGTTTTCTTTCTGTCTCTTTCAAATTCACCAACAGAAATTGAGAAATATAATTTTGGTCGTATACCTTTTGGCATTTCCAAATACCGAAATCGAATTAGCACCGAATTTGACGGTATATTTAAATAATTTTCATCGATTAATCGATCATCACTACTTATCGATAAAATCGTGGCGTCTACATTCCCGAACGTAAGTGATTTGCGCGGCCAAGATGATTCCAAGTGCTATGATGGACGGCGCACTGCGCACATGATGGCTCACAAATATTTTTTAATTAAATAAACGATGTTAAACATTGTAGTCGTTTTCCAATACATGTTTAAGTCCTTGTGTCTTCAGTCAGCTTCTTGCTTATTAGACCCCAGTAAGGTTAAATAGCAAACCATGTTTGTAAAAAAATTACTGTTTCACGCGTTAAAATAATCCAAACATAAAAATTACCAATGAGCGATATTTTATTCAAACAATTAATGGCTTCTAGACTTCTAAAGATATCAATCTATTCGTTAGTTGATAATCTCACTTGGCAGTTGTCATCGTTGTCTTTGCCTATGATGAAGAGACTCATCAGAAAACAAAAGAGAAAAGTCTTGTCTGTGGCGGTGTCTGTGGTGAGCTAATTAAGCGCAAAATGTGTTCGAAAACACAAGGGACTAATCCGTTCGGATACAATAGTATTTTGTAAAGATTTATACCATTATGTCGATAAAGAGCGAAAGTTTAAACTTATCGGGACTGATGAAATGTTTTAATGTATAAAATACGCAAGCGGCGGGATAACGACGCACTGAAGCTAGAACATGAAATATAAGTTGACAGGAGGTATTGCTATAAATCAGTTACATACGTAATAAAGCGATGTTAGGTATCGATTGTAAATTTTGATCCTATAAACAAAGGGTCTAGATTCTAGTAGGCTTATTTCTCGATTGATTTGAATAGAATTACCATTTGAAAAGTTAATCAAGCTTAAACTGTTAGAAGGCGCACGCTTATGGTTGGTTATGAAGTTGAAGAGATATAAGTAGATTTAAAAGTCATAAAAGTCGTTTATTTTTGCATATAGACCCACTGGGGACACTTAAACACGTCCCAAGTAGAGTCCGTCCACGTAGAGTTCGTTCTTGGCGCCTAACTATGAGAATCTTAGTACTTCACTATCTCCGCATCCTCTTACCAGGCCTTATGTGCGGGAATATAGCTTATTAACGAAGTCACCGGCAAAAACTAGAAAGTTACAAGTCAATCAAAAGTTGACGGTAGTGTCGTCGTAGTGTGTCATCATACGGTCGCGCCGCGCGCCTTGTACGGAGACCTCTTTGATGAATAGGGCTTATGAGGGTTAATAATAAACGACATGTATCTACGGTTGCAAAATATAATGTTGGACTAATCAATGGTGTCATTTTCACAATGGGTCTTGTTGGTTTTGAAAGAATACGTCTCGTTAAAAATTATGTACGGCCACCGGGGGGTGGACTGCTGTTTACAAGGATCTACGTATGATTTTATTGTTTCTGCCATTTTATTATCAAGTGCCTATTACAGATTTAATCTCTTTTTATATAGCGGATATCTAGCCCATCATTTCATGCTCTAGTTTAGTTTACTGTTTGCTCCAACTAAAACGTTGATGTTTCCTACATTACCCAACATGCCATAGATCTTCATAAACTCAAAGAATTCGTATTCAACCAAGCCTTTAACTGTTATTTGCGTAAATTTTCGCTGCTAATAGATATAGAGACGGCCAAGCCCTAGAATTGTAGCGCTTAATAAGTTATTTTATTTATAGACTTTTCACACTTGAATTATTTTTACATGTTTTCAAATTAATTTAATCAGACTTCTGAAATCGAAAAATTATTATAATTATTATATTAATCTTAATTCTGCCATATTATTCTGATTGTTTCGTTATTTCTTTGTTAAACATGGTTTCATAGGTTTTATATTATACAGTATATTAATATGTCAGTCATTGACAGTGTGGCCAGTCCACCGTAGTCGAAATCGGCTAGAGGGACTATTATTATTATTATTATACAGTAATATAGTATTAGTATAATACACAACATAATCCTTGTTTATTTATCTAGTCAATGTCCATATTAAAACAGTTTTCTTTAATAGATTTTACTTTATCTATCTTCAAAACCTACTTTAAATTGCGCTCGTGAGTGTCAGCAATCAGCATTGATTTGGTGCGAGGCGTGCGCGGGCGCCGACAGGTGAATGCGGTGGCGCTTCGGTAAAAATAGTTCCAAAAAGAAATTAGTTCCGTAGCAATTTATATTTATTTATTTCGAAATTGGTAACTAAACGATCTATTATACAAGTTTTCTCCTTTTTGTTTTGGTAAGACAAAACGACTACGTGTCTTGCTGCCGATATTTGAAGTCACCTTAATAATACAAATACAAATGCGTTTATTTGCGTATTTTGGGTGTTACATTAAAGGTCTTATATTTTAGATACATTTGAGTTCACCAATATTTGATACATTTTAGTCAGCGTGCAAATATGTATAGTACTCATTATGTCAGAAGATTGTCATTATGTCAGAAGAGGAAATCATCGCCACCGGCCTTAACATATTTCTAGCAAGTTAAATATTCATTAAGATTGTAAAAAATATTCTTAAATAACCACGAATGTAACTTTGTTTTAAATAAGGACCCCGTACGATATCTGCTACGTATTTGTTGGTTGAAATAATATCAAAGATTGTTTGCTACACATCAACGCCATGAAATAGGTAAATAAATACAGATTTGTAATTTGTAGTAAGATTTTATTTAAACTCAAGCTTATCAAAGGTTTTCTTATAGTGAATTCTGATACTTTAAATTAGCAAAAGGTAGTCACGTTCATCGCCTTGTGTTCTCTATTTGAGTCATCCCGCTGTCTAAAACTTTCGAGGTTATCTCAATATACAATCACCTAATTACTCACACACCGTATAATGTCCAAATAATTAGCAAATCCCGCGACGTGTCCCGTGTAGTCCAGTACAATTAGAGTTCCGGTGCCAATTAATTCCGACACACATGTGGCGGCCTTTGCACTGACCGCTCGATCGATCCGATTTAAAAATCTCACTGCTCACCATTTATCTTGGAGGAAATCGAGCTCCAGAAAAGATGCGTTTGCTAATGACTTGGTTAAATGCTGAGTTCGCTTCGCTACTACATCCTATTAGTGTCGGTTTTAGCTAAGGAAAAATAATTGATTTGCTTTAATAAGGTACTTTAAAACTTTGTCTGGTCTAGTATTTAGTCGTTGTTAAGATACAAACTAATCACATAACATATTCGAGTAGGATGCAAAGCTGTGAATAGTGACTACACTGTACTAGGCCATGATCTGTTTTTATTATCATTTAATTAAAATATGATTACTTTGTTACAGATCTACGCCTGACACCAAAGTACGGCAAAGTAAGTACGGCAAAAATTCATTATTATTGAACATAGAAAAAGGTCGTCTCCCAAAAAATCAATGAAGAAAAAAAAACAGTAATAAAACACGCAAGCTTAAATAACATAGCAATAATTTAATCTAAGAGGTGAAAAAATATAAATAAATAAAAAAGGTTTCTCTCACAGGCGTAACCAGCACATCAATCAGCTTACCGCAGCCGCAATCGCAATCGCAATCGCAGTCGCAGCAGCAGTCGCAGCCGCAATCGCAGTCGCCCGTCAAAACGAGTCGAACTCGGTCAAGCAGCGTCTCGTCGCCTGCGCAGACGCAGTCCACGCGGAAGAGGACTTCTTCTGGGGTGTTTCAGGTACTGAAATTTGTTAAGTACATAATTTTTTTAAAAAGTAAAGGCTGGGTTTTATGGGCTGCTCCTTACAACTTTTACAGTGAAAATGTACTTTCTACACGATGGCTTGCATCTTATCGTATACCTATAGTTCGCGCGCGGATAAGCTAGTTACCGCCTGAGGTATGTGAGCGGTGAGAGGGGGTGGGCGTGAATGTCAAGACGCACACGTGACCATAGTTATTTACCATAGATAGACTGACGTTTGTCCATCAACCTCTCTCACAGCTTACATACCTCAGGCGGTAATTAGCTTATCCACGCCGTCTATAAAACTTACTTAGGGTTTGCGAAGTCTATTAAACGATGGTTTCAGAATATTTGCTTTTGTTACAACTTTCTTTAGACTTCTTAATCTTTGGGCAGCTTTAGCCATTTATGTAGTTTAATAGTTGGATTCCTTAATTTTTTGTGAATTTGGTGTGAATTTATCACTCATCTATTGATTTGATAAATTAAAATAGAAATTAAATAGTCTTAAATGATTTAATAAACTTACAATATAATATCCACAGGTTGACGACGCAGAACCACCGCCGAAGAAAGCCGAGATAGCCCGAGCGAACTCCGACAACGCCCGAAAGAAAACCGAAGTGGTCTCTAACGGCCGGCGGAAGGCGGGGCTAGCCGACGGAGACAAAGACAGACACAAAGACAAGGCGAAACAGAAAGAGACAGACAAACTCATTGAGATATTCGATAGCGAAGCCAAAGGCAAAACAGTGGCAGCTTTCAAAGAGAGCGATAGTTGGGATTAAGTGTAGAATAAAATAAATGTTGACATAATAATTTTGTTGTTTCATTAAATAAGAAGAAAATTATAGTATTTCTTCATCAGAATTTCAACCAACATGACATGTAATAGGAATAACGCAAAAAAATAAAATGTTAGAGACGGATGCTTCGATTTTCAGAAAATATTGCTACGATTTACACACATTCATGAGTCACGCATTATCTAAACTGAATATAACATAACATTGAGGTGAGCGCCAATTTTTAGCGTAGGAATATATGGTCTGGCAAGTGAAAGCCGAGCTCAGTGTTTATTGGAACGGCAACATTGAACATGAATGTCATTGTGTATATGAATTCAAAAAAATGGCTTAGATAAGGTAAAAATAGCAACAATTTATATTAATAAAAAACAGAAAAGTATTAAACTCGTCTAATCAAAATTTAGAGGTGATGCCATGTTCAGTTTTTTGAATTTGCCGCATTTTGCTAGGTTCAGCTTTCTCTTCTATACACATGTATTTTTTTTATATTTTCAAACATAGGTATTTTTTTAAATATTCTATTTCACATCAAAAACCACCAACATAATGCTAAACATTAAGCACTTAATAAAAATAGAGGTGATCTTGAAGCCGATGCAGCAAGTGGTCGCCAGCACGTTTGGGATTTCCAAGGGCATTGCGTAACGGGAGGCACATGCCGCTATGAAACCCCAGCTCTGCGGCGACACTAGTTCTTCCAAGTTATTAATAATGTCCAGAGTGCACTTGAAGTTATAACGAAGTTACTAAAAATCGATTTACAACACGAATTATCTCTTAAGCTTTTATAATCTTTTTTTAAAATAAAACTTCTGCCAAATATATAACTATTCTTCTTCCTAACTATACATAATGTTCGTGCTATAATTAACTTGTGTGAATGGCAAATCGCTTGTTATATAAACGTACAGTTATATAAAATGTAAAAAGCAACCGTGACTCTGTGCAACCGTGACAGACGAGGAATCGAACCCCGTGTCTTACGCTATCCAGGCGTATGCCTATACCACTCGGCCACCTTCACATTAACAAGCCTGTTGAATTTTGCAAGTGCTTTCTTTTTTTTAACGCGTAGGCTGCGTGACCTCATCAATGTTGGGAGATTGCTCTCACTATATCCGAAGGAAATATTTTTACAAATATTTAGCATTTATACATACAGCACGTACAGTTATGTTCTAAACTGTACATAATTGCCATACTTTTAATCTAGCTAGTTAACATCAAAATAAGGCGTGGTAGAAACAATAGAGATATACTTACGAGTACGAATATACATGTACACATCAATAAAGTTCCATAGTTGTTTAGAAACTTAATAAAAATTTTCGCAAGTAAGTAAAACCTAACTCGATGCTGATAATTTTCTTTTGCAAAACTAGCTACTTAAGTATCACATTAATTTCCATTAGTACTGTGACAATATAGTGCATTTTTCTTTGCTTTTCGGAAATTGTAAACATTATTTTTGTTGTAAAATAATATGAGTGAATAAATTTAATTAACTCTGATTTAAAATTCAGTTAACGATGCATTACCTATGTAGGTTGTAAGTGTTGTGTTTATCTTATTTTAAAATTAATAATTTCGTAAAAAAGGAATGTCAAGATTGTTTACAATATTCGACATGCAAAGAAAACGGACTTCACACAAAGACCAATACAATAGTAAGGGTGAAGACATATAGATGTGGGTAACAGGTACCGACCTGCACCGGCTAACTAGTGCTGTGCCGAGTTGGCTATTTAATGGAATTGAAATTCTTTATAAAGATTCTTCCGACTCAAGTCCTGATTTGAATCTTGTTTTAAACAATATTCTAGTGTTAGTCAGTTCTTATTTGGATTTTTGTAACGAATACACAAAATATTTCAAGTTAAAAAAATGATGATTTGGCACACCACGCACGGTTACCTGCCTCTTTATGTCTTCACCCTAAGAAGGTACTAAGTATTTTCGTCTGAAGACATGACCTCCCAAGTCAGTGCGTGACGTTACATCAATGCAGCGATGGTCGACGAGTCGCAGTCAATCAGGCCCTTTAATTAAACAGACATTGTATGGGACAATTAATGTTGTTCTAGACCTCATTAACATTGAAATTGTCTGACGAAAGAACATTGAGATTGAGTTCGAGCGCCCGTTTGTTCCTTTACATACGTTTTTGAAATAAAATATTCTTTAAAATACATATCTAAATAAGACAAATCTAGTAAAAAGAGGCGTTTTTTTTTCTTTTATGAAGCAATTTAGGTCGGCTGTACTGTAGTTTTGTCACTACGTAGTTGTATGATTAAGTTTTTATAGTAACAAAACAGTTTAAAACCATTTTTTTAATATAATAGTGATGGTCATCGTTATTATTACATAAAATACTTAAACGTTAACGTCAGATCTTATAAAAGTATTATCTCGGTACTGGGAATCGATTCTCACGTTAATCGAACTTTATCGTGTGGAAATTAGATTGACCTTTTTTACCGAAAAACCTAAGTAATATATCCATACTTAAAAAAACAAACGTACGGACGAAATCGAAATGCATAAAAATCGTGACGCCGAGAAAGCAAAAACTGTATTTTGTTCGAAAAAAAATTATCGATCGGTGAACTTATTTGAAATGCGAACTGCACGAGAATTGGCACCCTGATGCCTTTTAATCAGTGAATCAACAGACTTCTTTAGCAGCTACCCATTAATGGGCGAAAGGTGTTCATCAGTATTCAAATGAATACAGCTAGTTAGCTGAACTTTGTACACGCTTGATCGAGAGCTAAGTGCATTTTCACGATGCATTTGAATGTTTATTCGCGAGCGATCATCGTATGAGTTTGGTCGCGGCCGGATACGTCACTCGGAAAGTGACTTACGCACGCAATGCTAGAGCTAGGGCTGACACAGTCATGATTAACATTTGATTTTAGATTAATAAATGATAAAGTCTTGGTTAATATAAGTTGGCAAGAAGATTTAGCCCCACGTTGGGCGCCACTTTGAGTACATAAACAATATTTTTTTCTTACCGTTTATTACCTGCTTATTGCAAGAATGAACCTGTCATTGTCACTGTGCAGTGCGAAAAAAAAAACTGTATTGACACGAAACAGACGAAAGCGGGTGGGTGAGCGAGCGAGGAAGCGTGATATGCATGACAGGTCTATTCTTACGATACCCGGGATTAATTACTTAGCTTTTACTAATTTACATTAAAACTTTTACCACAACATTGCTAAATGTTAACTGAATGAAGGCATTAGTGTTTGGGTGCAAGGAAATTTCTATTTGGTCACCAAAATAGCAAATTTACAGAAAGATCTTGACTAAATTCAGTCATAGAAAGTATCCCATTGTCCATGTTACAATAGGTATTAAATTTTAGTGTGTTTTGTAGCAAAGTTGTTGTCCTATTACAATTTTTCGATATTAATCGTTCTGATAAACAACAATTAACAAAAAAAAAACAGCACTACGTTGGGCGCCAACGCCGCTATTTCTATTATCAGCAGATATTTAAAAAAGTTTACATCAGTATCGTTTTTAAGCAACAAACCAACCCTACTGAGCGCATGACCGCAGGGCAGAGCAGCTTGCGGATTGCTACACATAAATTAACAGTTAGCACATGAAGCGCTTAGCAAATAAGGTCAGAAGGTGTTCTTTTTAGCGCTTTATTTTTTCCGTTAGATTTTGTTTGCTGATCAAAATTATTATTCAACAACATTTCAACAATGACTCTTCTAATATATGCGACGTTCTTATTTATTTTTGGAAGTTTTAATGTTTAAAATTAAGTGGTCCTTCACATTACGTTTGAGACTGTCGCAGGGCTGTCTCGCTGTCTCGGTATGCATAGCGTGTGGTACAGGAATGAAATTTTCTTCAATGATTCTACAAAGTATATACGTAGTTACCTTTGACTTGGTTGTAGTGCTCTAAAATGCTTTAACTCATACAAAGTTGTAATCAGTGTAAATCAAAATCGCTTGTCCGGTTTATTTTGTAAAAAAATAACAATTCATTTTTTTTTTATTATAATAAATTAAAGACAATTTAGAATTAATTACTAGGTAAACTGTTTATTGGGTACAGAAATGGCCTAAATTTTAAATTTTTGCTCATATTACAGGCCTGTATATTTTATGTATTTAATATTTTACTACTATAACATCTATCAAACTTACATGAAATAAGGAAAGTCGTAATAAAAATAAAACGCTCAAGCAATAAGACTTCAACGATACGTGTAAGACTCAAGCGTGTTCTGTGTCGCATTTTGCAAATGTCCACTCAAACTAAATATAAGCAATTTAGCATCAACCTCGATGGCGCTTCGAAGGACATTGATGGCTGTACAGTAAACCTTAGCTATTCAAAAACTAATTTGACCTTTATTTTCATTCCGTTAGGGTAAATTTTGACAGCTTTTCTCGCGGGAAATTGTACTATCTAGTTCATTTGCGACAGCCGTCGTGTCGCGTCTCTCTCGTTATCGATATCGATTCTATCGATAGAAGAATGTGGACGGTGGGCGGACAGAAGCATACATCGCATTTTATTGATATCGCGATATGAAGTCCATTTGGAAGTGTGTTGGATGGTATTGAGTTTATTGTTGCAATTTTAAATTGGATGATGGTTTTTATGACAAGATCCACCTTTGCTTAGATATATTTTATTATGTAAGTATACTAAATAAAATTAAAAAGGTTAAATCTGTGTAAGATAATAACAACGTAGTAAAATTTCATAAGATAGAAAAGTCATGGCAAAATATATTTTTATCTCGGACTTGGAATATAAGAGTCATGTTACTGTTGCCATCTTTCTGTATGACCTTAAAGGTTTGACTGGCAGATGATACTTTTAGCATTAAGTCCACCTTTGTCCACTTGCAATAAAGTTTTAAACAAAACTTTTAAAAATAGCGTCCTTGTAAATGTAGAACAACATTTACATTACAAATAACATTGAGACTTAATAATATGAACTTAGTTAGCTACCGAGTTTACTACAACCACATAAATATCTAGTAAACTGATACTATAGGTAGACCGTAAAATTAAGACCTCGTCTGCGCACAGGGGTGCAGGGGGAGGCGAGAGTGGGGTCCGTCAGGGGTGCGGGCGGGTGTCTCAATGAAGCGGTTTACCTATTGCTACTGACACTTTTATATAACTAGTGTTCTTGATGACCGGAGAGTGTTGACATCTTGAGACTTCGTAGACCAGGCTCCTTACAGCTTGGGACTTAGCAGGCCAGTAAGGAGGCACACTCACTGGACCGCCAAGACCCTCGGCGTAGGGAGCCTATTCATTGTCCGATAAGGTTTTATTGAAAACTTGGAAAAAGGATGTACATGTAAATATTACTTGAATAGGTACATAGGTTGGAAGAGATGAAGATACTTTAGTAGTATTCAACACTCGCTCCCTGTGCGGTCATATAACATTCATGACCTTATAAGGAGTGGACCGTGCGCGCTAATCGATAACTGTGCAGTGTGCAGTGCAGAAGTACGCCACAATATAAGGTCTTTGAGTGTAAAATAGAGATCAGAATGCGCTTTTGCAGTCCCATGTTCGATTGCTTCAGAGGAAGCAAGTGTTTAATACTACTATAATGACGTAATTCCGCTATTACCTAAAATGTTTCTAGTTATGAAGCATAGTAGTTCCTTACAAACACTTACAGTACCTATGTCTGGGAAGATACCTCGACCGATGTCACTGGAATCCTATAACCAATCACCTCTGCAAGTCAGCTCATGACAGATGACAGCTTCTTGACATACCTGTAACAAAAAATGTCTCTGTTAGAAATCGTTAAAACGGAGCGTGTAAACATTTCTATTAACGCCAATTTCCATAGACACGCGTACATAAGTGGCACCTTATTAGACGCATCTAAAAATGGGTATAAAGGTTAAAAAATCATTAAGACCGCTTGGTCAAGTAAGGAAAAGTGCTTGACGGCAGTTAGTTTAAAGTACCTTTTATGAATACATTGCCTTGATATTTATTAATATTTCAGTCGTATAAAAATAAATATAGTTTTTTTTTCAACAAACTGAAAGCACAGAGCTTAGAAATGAAATAGGTGTTCTAATGATTGCGACATACGCTATCTTTATGCAGAAAAAAAATGAATATATTTTATAATAAAAAAAACAAGATAAAATAAACAAACTTCATTTAAAAAAAAAGAGAAAAGAAAACTATACCTTTGTACAATAGTTAGATTACCAATGAGTTTTCCTTCTTCAATACTGATCCCTAAAAGTTCATAAGAAAATTAAAGTTCTCCTGAGTGAGGTGTTGATAATAGTAATTCTCCTTTGAAGGAAATTGAATGCTTCTGCGGCGCTTCGACGTGTGATTAACAACTCTAGAGATGTCCTTAAGAAAATTAATGATCATCTGTATCAGGCATAACATAAATGTACAAAAATAAATAAAGAAAAATGTTTAAATTATGATGACGTGACGTTGACTGCTGAAGCTGTCACACCCATTTTTGCAAAATTTTAATATTTTTTATGCTTTTCCGATTTATATTTTTTAAATTTATTGTAAATATGGTTTAATTAAAAGTAATATAATGTATGTATGTTTAAGTGTTTCCTTTGATTTTATTGCATGGAAACTGTTTCTGAAATAAATAATAGTTTATTTGTTTTTAGTAACGATTAAAAGTAAGCTGACTCTTGAACGAATGCAGGAACTGTATTAACATTAGTTTGAGTAACGATTATACTTCTACTTCTTCTGAGTTTCTTTTCCCTTTCATTTTGCGTTGGCCCTTCTCATTTTAAGGCGCCAAGACAGTGGGTCTTTGGATGTCCGTTCCACCACCTGAGCTCGCTCCATGTCTTTGGAAACGGTTGTGCACCACGTAGCCTGGTCGTGCTCTGCTTCCCTTCTTACCTGGGATAGCTAGCGCTTTGCTAACAACGTGTTCTTCGGTTTAGAATGTTTTTTAGCACTTACAGTGTTCTATTTGTAATCTTAAAGAAAAAAAAGAAACCAGAAAGATCTTGGTTCAAGTCCCACCCGTGCGCAATTTTTGGTTTCTTATTTCATCTTTAAGAATGTGTTCTTTATCACGTCTCATCACATGCCCATACCAACGCATCCATTTCGTACTTAATCAAATCTCGTCACCCCAACAGCCCATCGCAGCATTCTCATGTAACATTAAACTATAATTTAGCCGGTCAGAATATGATATTTTGACGATTTCAACTTTGACACAAAATTTATGTAAAATAAGTTTTACTCTATAAACATTTTCTATCAAAATTGAAAACATTAAAAGCATTCTTGGAGTGGCTTAACTATACTTCATTAAAACAATCATAATAAACAGATTATTGAAATTAATTGAAGAGCAGATATGTTTCACCCAGCGTGAGTAAAAACAATAGCCACGATGTAAAGTCGGGAGCGATCATAAAAAGTAATATTCATTGCAGTAATTTCCATTTCCTCACTATTTGATTGCTATCGGTATTATTTTACGCTAATTAGTATACTATTACGAGCATTTAGCATATTTCTTGGTAATCTATACTAATATTATAAAGCTGAAGAGTTTGTTTGTTTGTTTGTTTGAACGCGCTAATCTCCGAAACTACTGGTTCGAATTGAATAATTCTTTTTGTGTTGGATAGTCCAGTTATCGAGGAAGGCTATAGGCTATATAACATCACGCTACGACCAATAGAAGCAAAGATATAGTGGTAAATGTGTAAAAAACGGGAGAAAGAAGTCACTTTTCCACGCGGACGAAGTCGCTGGCAAAAGCTAGTATTAAATATGTAGGCACGATGGAGGGCCACGACTTGTGAATATAGACATAGTAAGGAACAGTAGGCCCGCTTCTATCTTAGCGAGGAAAATAAATACAGTGAATGTATCTGAACTCTTGATAATACTAATCTTTATCTGATTATATTTTATCCATACACATAAAAGATTGTTATATTAAACCAATTATAACTCGAGAACAGGTGAAGCGATTTACATGTTTTTTTAAAACTTTTAAACGTTATCTTTATTTGTTTTGTATTTGAATTTGTTAGATTAATTATTACGTCGAATGGGAGAATAATCACGGGCTAAGACTAAGGCCTATAAATAATCCTAGAAGACAAACTTGCTGGAGTAAAGATATACGACTATTCTGTTTGCGCATAAGTATGTATTGCCAAAGATTTTAAGCCTACTGACTCATCCTTTATTACTGAACGATATCAACCATGAATCGTCGCGAATGGCTTCTATTTCACCGTTCGCTGCATAAGTATTATTCAGATGGCAAATACTGTATATAATACTAGTTTGAACAAGTGTAATTAACAGTGTTATGGGAGGTCGTTGCGGGGCCACGCACCTACGCACACTCCACTGTTTAGTTAGATGATTCGACT
Organism: Pyrausta aurata; assembly: GCA_963584085.1. Taxonomy (NCBI): domain Eukaryota; kingdom Metazoa; phylum Arthropoda; class Insecta; order Lepidoptera; family Crambidae; genus Pyrausta; species Pyrausta aurata. Next base: position 2,495,151 of record OY757263.1, on the reverse strand, counting down.
TTTGTCGCATTCGACAAATCTGAATTAAATGCGGTTCCTGAAAATTAGCAGTTTTATGAAACGAGAAGTTGGTTCACAGATGGAAGTCGGCACATACTGCGATTTTCTAGGTACCTAATTAATTGATACTTAATTCGTTGGAGTTGTCAGTGATAATTGCAGGTTTTAGACTATAACTAAGGCATATCTATTAGATCTAGAGCTAAAATTTTAGTTCAGCAGCCAGTCTTTCCTAAAACTCATAAAAGCTAACAGGTTCCTGATTAGCTCTTGTGAAGTGCGTATATTTATCTCGAATATTGTAAACAATCTTGACATTCCTTTTTAACGAAATGATCCATTTTAACTCGTCAAGTATGTGTAAACGAGACACAATAAAAAATCCATTGTTATGCGACTCTCGGCATTCGTTTGATACCTGACTGATTAAAATAAGATAAACATACAACTCACTACCTACATACTTAGGTAATTTATCGTTGAACACCGAGATCATTTTAAACCAAATAGCAAAAAAAAAAACACGGATATTATTTGAAAAGTTATAAAAAAAATGTTTACAATATTCGACAAGCAAAGAAAAATATCTTTTATTACGTTGACCATGTTTGAATGGTTACAATAAATCGGACGACAGAAAATCATGTCTCGTGACGTGTGTAAAACTCACATCAGTGCATGCGCCGCGGGTTATTAGTTGTAGACAATGCTGTATATTAACTAATAGCGGCGACCAATAAAACGTTATGTCGATGTATATCCGCCACAATAGAGATACGCCTCTGTCAGAGAGGTAATTATGTATTATGTTTGTAGAATTATACGTGTAACACATGCTCGGTAAAAGGAATGACAAAATAGTAAAGGCTGTTTGAAAATTCATAAATAAGCACTAAAAAAAGAATAATAAAAATATAGAATGCCTTTTAATCTGAAGAATAATGTCAAGCGTATAAAGAAACTTAGGCCGTTATTGGGATTTAAATCTAAACCAATGTCTTTGGTAATAAATTACAATTAGAATTTGTTCAAAAATTTATGTGATCCTCATTACATACAATACGAAATACATGAGTAGCACTTTGTAATGATTTAGTTCGTCTTGAAATTTAATAGCCTATCTTACAGTAACTTTATTATATCTATATTGACAGTGGGGCCCCGTGTTTATAAATGAAAACACGGAGGTAACTGACTCAGTTTAAATAATCTGACGTCGAGTGGTGATGGATCCACAGATAAGATAAGAAACGAGAGTAAACTACTTAAGTGTATTCATGAAGAAATTCCTTTAAACTAGCGTTCCGGACATTGCTTAGACCTTAGGAGCTATTTCCAGTCAGTCATTTAAAAAATATATTTAAATATTGTGTAATGGATAACGGCGGTAACAGGCGATCATGCTTGCAATTTAATACGTTCGGTATATTTTATTAAAACGACTATCAATATCAACACGATCATGTTTGCATTTTAATATGTTCTGTTTATTTTATTAAAACGACTATCAATATCACTATATTACACAAACACATCTGGAGGTTAGCTTCTAGGTCCTATCCATGTTAAAGTAACTGAGTTTTAATTAATTAATGTTAATTGCTGAATATGACTCTCAACGGTACGATTTTATTTTCATTCCAAGTGATAGACCGGTAGAGAATGCTCGCAGGCATAGTTCCGGCAATTAAACAACTCACAGTTCAATTAAGTTTAAATAATAATAATATTTTTACTACCATGAACTTTTAACTTCCTTTATGTTCGGTTGAAGCATTTTATTAATACACGCATAGCACGTTAGTAACGATAAAGTTAGACGGCGCGACTGAGCTTAACTTGTCCATCTACTCCAAAACGGCACCGTTATCAGATCATACAGCCAGCATTACCTCGCTCAGTAATTCGTTTAGTGCATTGCATTGTTTATCATTCGCGGGTGTTGCTTATAAATCGTATTCGCTGTAGCCCCAGGGTCTGTGTGGGGCGATTAATCAACACTGTTGGTGAGGAGAGCTCTTGTGCCCGGCGGCGGTGATGCGCGATACTTGGTACCTGGTGGGACAAGGATGTCAAAAATACATATACAGTTCACTTATACGACGGCTAACTGTGATTACATTAGATACGTTCAGTTACTTAAGTTTAAAATACTGCACTTGTTAGGAATTGGATTGTTGGATTGACCATTGGTGACCCGATAATAACCTTATTGTTATCCATAAAATCTATCTGAGTAATGTAAGTCAAGTGCTGAAACAGTAGATTCATCATCATCATTATCATTATCAGCAAAAGGACGTCCACTGCCGAACATAGGCCTCCCTCACGGTTTTCTACAGCAAACAATCACAAGCGGTCTGCATCCAGTGTGATCCTGTGATTTTGACAAGGTCGTCTGTTCATATTGTTGGTGAACGTCCTTTGCTACGGCTTTGGTCAAAGGGTCTCAAATCTTGAACTTTTCTGCCCCAATGGTTATCAGTTCTTTGCGTTAGAGTCACTGCCACTTGAGCTTACTGATTATCAAGGATATGTCCTTTACCTTAGTTCTGCCACGTATCATGTATCGTCCTCATTTATATGGAGAAAATCCGAACATCAATCTTTCTCAAAGTTGGACTTACCTAATTGGATTACTTGTCCCAGGTAGACGTTCTTGTCGTCTACTTCGGGGTTTGAGTTTCAAACAGATACTGCAGCTTCCAACAGATAAACAGTAGTTACAATGCTACTTAAATACAATATTTAACGTCCTTTCTTAGCAATAATATAAAATGTACAAAGTATCTATAAACTATCTCTCTCATTTTAATAGTCATTTACTGTTTTATTATGGACAACCCTATGTCAAACTGGAAAAGAAATGGTGGAAATGATGGCGTAAGTATACGCGTGCGTTTAGCGGACGTTCAGAGAATACTGAGATAGTGCTCGGATGAGGTGTAAAGCGTTTATTGAGAATCTTGACTTTACCAGAATAACCATTCCGCTCTTTCCGTGTGAATGAATTAAAGTTCAAGCTAAGTTTAACCCGTTATGGGTTGGGTAGCCATATGGATATTATACTTATGTAGAAAACTGTAATTGTTTATTTGATACGGGCTGTTAAAGTGAACAGGTCCATGAGGTAAAAATGCGTATATTCGGTACTACATACAGTTGACAAGACAGTGATGCCAACACATGGAAATATAAAAAAAAACAATTATACCAACACGCAAAAAGCATGTAACTTTTTGCGTGTTGGTATGATTGAGGTTACAAACATAACAGCCTAGCAACATAGCTTTCACCTAGTTTCGTTTGATAAAATACTTTTAAAAACTTCACTTGAGAGCGGGGTTAAGACGATCCATTCACCTTCTTTCTTAACCAATTTGCTAGTTATATTATTAAATCCATTAACAAAATCAAATTACAACGACACAAACATAAAGTCCGTCACAAGACTTTCTAGTCAAGTGACTATTCAGGAACCAATAACAAACAAACTTAACGACATTTTCCATCGTGATCCGATGACTATAGGGAAGATTGTGCGCATAACGTTTGGCTAATTGGTGTTAGATTACAGGCCCCCCAGGGACCACTGCACGACCTTGCAAGAGACATGCAGTTAAGCATTTTAAGCTAGGGATACACGAACCTATGCATATCAATGCGACGTTATGTAAAGATCAAAACGAGATTTTAAATAAATTACACCATCTAACTGAACTGTATAAAGGCTGAGGCCAATTCATATCTTAATTTTGAGGAAAACATCAATGAATTGTAATAAGGAGATATACTTAGTATCATTTACGTTTCTAAAGTAATATACTCGTGTCATACTAGCCAAAATCGTTGGATCGGTGCCGGTGTCTACGATCGTACCTACCCAATACACTATTGTTGGACTACAGTTTTGTCTGTAATTTAGTTTTTTTTATACGCAAGTTATGAATGAAATCTGTTTGTGTATTTTATAAATGAAATAAAATAAATAAATAAAGACATGCAACATAAAAAATAAGACTAACCTATTCAAAAACGAAACCATTTCCTTGTGGCAAGGAGGCTATAATGCTGGCTGCGTTGCCGCGTTGGATAGATAGCTATCCAACGCTAATCTTTTCCTTTAATACCTCTAAATAAATAAATATTTCTCCAGAAATAAATAAGACAGCTCTTGAACATTTGAGAAGTATCGCTAGATTTATTCTATGGCTATGGATGGATCCAAAGCCACTACTCAATGTTGAATCAATCAATCAATCAATCATGTGTTGTGTAGTTAAAGGTATGCAATAGGTACATTTATCAGATCTTAAGCTTAAATTAATGAAACTTTGTCATTATGAATTCTGGGAACTTCATCACAGAAGGTCCGAGCACTTTATATCACCATTGACAGCTTTGTCCAGGCTAGTGTACAGTGTTCTTAACCTTAACAGTTGCAATCACCCCTCATGGCTCGCGTAATGTTTAAGCTTTAAGGCCCTCAGCTATAATGAGCTTTAAAGGTTACTGGAAACGGAATATCGGTGGTAAAGCGAAATTAATTACATCACGACTCCTGATTTGTTGGCAAGTAGTGTCAGATTTTATATACTTTGTGGCAATGATGCACAACAATGTTACTAGATATGAACTTAGCATCGTCAAAGTACGGAATCTCAAAGAAAATAGGTTTTCATTTGTTTTTCTGTTTCCCAAATCAAAATGATAAATTAAATTAAATTAAAATTCATTTATTTCAGATAAACAGTATCCATAATTTACATAACGTCAATAATTAATCTTCTTTAATCTATTATTATAAAATGCTTTGTCCTGAATGATTCACTGACTGACGGATCAACGCACAGCCTAAACCGCTGGTCGTAGAGACTTGAAACTTGGAGGCTGTGTTCTTTGTATAACGTAGGGATCCGATAAGAAAGGATTTTTCGAAATTTTACCCCTAAAGGGGTGAAAAAGGGGAGCAAAGTTTGTATGGGACAACGTGATTCCTTGGTCCGATCTACTTCAAATTTTGCATAAACATTCTTAAAAAATATTAACAAAAAATGTGTATCGAATTTTATTGAAATTTATCTTGTGACGGGGTAAAAAGGGGAAGAAAGTTATTTTAGGGATAATTTGCTTCGAATTTAATATCAATACTCTTTAGTGCTTATGATCAAAATAATTTATATTTAATTTTTGACAGTCATTTGACATATCTGAGACACAATGTTTTGACACATGTTTGTTATTAATTTTGCTCTCGAGAAGAGATTTTATTCCTTAACACGTTCCGGGACACTACTCCAGACACAATAGATGTTTTATTGTTTTCACGCCTGTAGGCGGGCACTGTCCCGGAACGTGTTAAAATAGTAAAGAATGTTTTTTTGTGTTGAAACAGGGTAGGTAAGTATCAAGCGGTCTGTGTCGCGGTTGTCGGTGGATATTTTACGCTGTTCCTGCGGTCGATGTGTATCCGACCTGGAACTTTTCTGCAAATTTTTCGTGGGGGCCAATGTTAAGCAGTGGACGGCCTTGGGTGTTGATGATGATGATGGGGTAGATCCCTACATATAATTTTCCCTTTGAATTCAAACAAAGCTCAAGTTCAAACTCTTAAGGTAGCGGGAGAAGACTTGAGGGAATTTGCTTCTCCCACAGCCTGTTATGTGGCATGACATGATGCTGTGTAAGCGAACAGAGTCTTTTTAGCACCCGAAAGAAATATACGATTGACGAAAGTCATAAAGTATTTCCATTACGTTGTAAAATAAAAAGATAAATCCCCGTGTAAGTTTGACCAGATTAAAGACCAGGCTACGTGTTGAGTCTACACAAAATAAAACATTTGTCTATAATTTAAAAACTGATGTTATTGTTTGTTTGGTTGAAGGCGCTTATCACAGGAACTATTGGTCCGGTTATAAAATATATTAGATACATTATTAAATATCAGTGCATTAAACCATGTATTTTTTGTATTGTTTTTACATGATAATAAATGAAAAAAAAAAATAGTGAATTTATCGGGGAAGGCTATTTAAGTAACCTAATTAGTAAACTAATTAATTAAATAGCCTACCCCGATAATTCCACTATTTAACAATGTATCTAATATATTTTATAACCGGACAAATAGTTCCTGTGAATAGCGCCTTCAACCAAACAAAAAATAACATCAGTTTTTAAATTATAGACAAATTTTATATTTTGTGTAGACTCAACACGTAGCCCGGTCTTTAACATGGTCAAACTGACACGGGGATATTATCTTTTTATTTTACAACGTAATGGAAATACTTTATGCCTTTCGTCAATCGTATATTTCTTTCGGGTGCTAAAAAGACCAGGCTACTCTGTGCGCTTACACAGCATCATTTCATGCCACATACATAACATATAGGCTGTGGGAGAAGCAAATTCCCTCAAGTCTTCTCCCGCTACCTTAAGAGTTTGAACTCGATATTTTTGAACTTGAAATTCAAAGGGAAAATTATAAGTAGGGATCCACCCTATCATCATCATCAACACCCAAGGTCGTCCACTGCCAACCCACGAAAAATTTGCAGAAAAGTTCCAGGTCGGATACCCATCGACCGCAGGAACAGCGTAGAATATCCACCAACAATATGAACAAACGATCTGCATACTACACTGGACACAGACCGCTTGATACCTACCCTGTTTCATCACGAAAAAACATTCTTTACTATTTTAAGGAATAAAATCTCTTCTCGAGAATAAAATTAATAACAAACATGTGTCAAAACATTGTGTCTCAGATATGTCAAATGATTGTCAAAAATTAAATAAAAAATATTTTAAGCATAAGCACTAAAGAGTATCTATATTAACTTCATAGCAAATCATCCCCAATATAACTTTCTACCCCTTTTTAACCCTATTACAAGATAAATTTCAATAAAGTTTGATACACATTTTTGGTTAATATTTTTAAATAATGTTTATGCAAAATTTGAAGAAGATTGGACCAAGGGATCACGTTGTCCCATACAAACTTTACACCCCTTTTTGACCCCCTTAGGGGTGAAATTTCAGAAAATCCCTACTTATCGGATCCCTTCGTCATACAAAGAACACACCCTCCAAGTTTCAGGTCTCTACGATCAGCGGTTTAGGCTGTGCGTTGATCCGTCAGTCAGTCATTCAGGACAAAGCCTTTTATATGTATAGATAGACTAGCGGCCCGCCCGCGACTTCGTACGCGCGTTTTAGTTTTACTCCGTTCCCATAGATCGTAGCGAGAATATTTATAAACCTCTAAGCATTAAACTTTATAGCCTTCCCCGATTAATTCACTATTTAACAATATATCTAATCTAACATATTTTATAACCGGACCAATAGTTCCTGTGATCAGCGCCTTCAACCAAACAAACAATATTATCAGTTTTTAAATATAGACAAATGTTATATTTTGTGTAGACTCAACACGTAGCCCGGTCTTTAATCTGGTCAAACTTACACGGGGATATTATCTTTTTATTTTACAACGTAATTGAAATACTTTACGCCTTTCGTCAATCGTATATTTCTTTCGGGTGCACATTAAAATTCAACGGAAACTCATAAAATTGAGTAATGATTTTTCAAATCATTTTTATGTAGATTACAACTCAACTGGTTTTCATTCCAAAATTCGACTTTAATCATTGAATATCACTCGCCATCATGACGCGAGTGATTCAAAAATATCCAGGGCCCCTATTTTTGAATCACTTGCGTTTTATTATTGGTTTGGAACATAGAATTATTATCCCTTTCGGAATAGAACGACAAAAGCGAGATGTTAGTAAGATAAAGCTGTGCGATAAAAAGAGATGCGAGATATGATGCATCAGAACCATTTTTGACGGCTGTTAAACAGTAAGGAGCCCCAAAGAGCCTCGCTGAAAATTTCTTTCGTGTGATATCAATAAATCTAGTAAGTAATCACCATGTACAACCTTTCTCTATGGTAACCACAAAGTTTATAAATGTGACGGAAAACCATAGAGAAGAATAGACTACTCAAATGTCAAAACCAGGCGTCAATAAATTGTAAATTTTGACAAAATAAACAAAATAGTGATGTCCTGCTTATTGCACGAAGTTTTTTGATATCGATATCCGGACTGCTTTGCAAAAACATTTTAGTTGATATTTTTTTCTTGGTTTTGTCTTTGTGTTGACCTATTGTCGTAAAAGTATTCACCACTAAATTAAAACCAATGTAAACTTCTATTTGTAATCAATAAAATCGGCTATACCACTTCACCTTACAAATTAAACATAAAATAAAATAATTAAATTTGCCTTTTGCTAAATTACTTTTTTTAAGCAGCAAGTTGTAAACATTGATCAAGTATCAGTGCATTTAGTTAAATTCTAGCTATTCCGCTGCATTTATAAATTGAAATGATCTGAAACAAAAATTATGCATTATTATTCATTTCATCTCAATAAAATATGAAAACATAGGGATATACTTCAAATCTAAGCCTTCTCCTCCACCACGGCTAAGATGACCCTCAGATCAAGATATCGATATCGATAAACAAAACATTACGCATCAGTGCACTATTTTAAAGTATAAAATAAATACGTTTTAAAACATTTAACTTGATGCTATTTGGTATACCAAGAATATATACATATACAATAATATACAATTATAAGAAACGCTGCTACCTACTATAAATTAAGTTTCAATAAACTACTTACCGACCTTCATTTCATCATTGAAAACCCGTGACAAAATAAGTAATGTATTGTAGACATGATTGTAGTCTTTTCGTTTGACCTCATCACACATATCTCACATTGTCTCAAGCTATTTATTATTAACAAACACGAATACAGATTTGCACAGTTATTACAAGAATATTATTATGATAGTATTTTTCATTAACTTTATTGGAAAATACAATTGAAAACACAAATAATATCCAAGTGCACCGCATTGACGTTTTGTGACTTTGAATTTGACAACTGAGTGAGAGACACATTTGTTATAGGTGCAATATGACAAACGCGGATTTTCAGCGTAACCAAAAAGTTACTTTACATGTGTGCGTTCAATAGTGATGTGTATCTTATGGTGGTCCAAGTTTTATCGACGAGGTTACGATAAATCATGCAAATTGAAACAAAAATAATTAAATTAATGCACTTTTAATTACATAATACTTTCTATTTGATAAACAAGACAACCTCATTTTTGTTAAATTACATATTTATTTATTTATGTATGAAGACATTCTAGAAACACTTATACACGTTCCAACATAGACCTTACCACAGCACAGCTTCGGGCCAGTTGTGTGGGCCAGTGCTGAGAAGAAGCTGTGCAAGAATTACGGTTACCTAAAAAAATCAGTCAAAAAATTTATCGATACTGATGACGTCATCATTTAGTCAAGCCCTAGTGTAAAGAAACGGTTTCTTATTTTACTGAAAATACCTGAATTAATCTATTGGAAACTTTGATATATGGCTGCAAATCACAAAGGAAGTCCTAAATTTACTGTACAATTTGGCATCGCAGTCGATTTCACTCACAAATTTTATAAAATTTGGATTTCAATTTTTTATCAATGATTCATATTTACTGGTGGAAAGTATGATTTTCGGGATTGTATCCTCGGCGCACTTCACAGTTGCTGAAAGCACAAGTCATTCCATCTGAAATTGTTATACAAAACTTAAATTATAATTATATCCATTCATAATTTTTCAAAAATTCCAACGACGGAAACTTGACGTATCCACTAAATCCATTATTTCTTAGAAAACGGTCTCGCTGTCATAAGGTCTTTCGCTGTCAAATCCTATAGAATTTCACTAAGTAGCACGCTCTTTTTAAAGCGAAGATTTTTTCTTTCTCTATGTTTTGAGCCAAATCTGACATAAAATTGAGTGAATGGTTAGAAATTGACATATCTCGTTATCGTTGTGGATAAATTTGTCCAATGTGGTTGGCATGTTAGGGAATATGATTAAATCATAGAAAGTAGTATAGTATAGAATGACAAACGCGGATTTTCAGCGTAACCAAAAACTTACTTTACATGTGTGCGTTCAATAGTGATGTGTATCTTATGGTGGTCCATGATTTATCGACGAGGTTACGATAAATCATGTAAATTGAAACAAAAATAATTAAATTCATGCACTTTTAATTACATAATACTTTCTATTTGATAAACAAGACAACCTCATTTTGTTAAATTACATATTTATTTATTTATGTATGAAGACATTCTAGAAACACTTATACACGTTCCAACATAGACCTTACCACAGCACAGCTTCGGGCCAGTTGTGTGGGCCAGTGCTGAGAAGAAGCTGTGCAAGAATTACGGTTACCTAAAAAATCAGTCAAAAAATTTATCGATACTGATGACGTCATCATTTAGTCAAGCCCTAGTGTAAAGAAACGGTTTCTTATTTTACTGAAAATACCTGAATTAATCTATTGGAAACTTTGATATATGGCTGCAAATCACAAAGGAAGTCCTAAATTTACTGTACAATTTGGCATCGGAGTCGATTTCACTCACAAATTTTATAAAATTTGGATTTCAATTTTTTATCAATGATTCATATTTACTGGTGGAAAGTATGATTTTCGGGATTGTATCCTCGGCGCACTTCACAGTTGCTGAAAGCACAAGTCATTCCATCTGAAATTGTTATACAAAACTTAAATTATAATTATATCCATTCATAATTTTTCAAAAATTCCAACGACGGAAACTTGACGTATCCACTAAATCCATTATTTCTTAGAAAACGGTCTCGCTGTCATAAGGTCTTTCGCTGTCAAATCCTATAGAATTTCACTAAGTAGCACGCTCTTTTTAAAGCGAAGATTTTTTCTTTCTCTATGGGTGCAATTCGGATTAAACATTCATGTTGTAAAGTCTATTGGCAAAGTCAAACTCAATTTCATTTTACATAGTCAGCATAATATACCAATTTATTCGAATGTTCCATTCAAATTCATTCATAGCCATCTATCATATCCCTACAGATTCAAAGCGAACAGCAGCTGATTTTCGTGAGCAGAAACCATTGCAACAATCAAGTGTTTCAGCAAAAGCGATTACCACTCGAATCGTCTATTCTAATGCATTCAGCTCCGACACACCTCCGTCATAACAGACGAGGATACAGGAGGCTCATCATTTGACTACTTGGGTTGGAAGAAAGTATCTCAAATACCTTATTTGAGACCGTGGACTTGGTTTGCACTAGTTTCAAACACCAGTTAAAAAACGAGTGGCTTTTCATATTTTGGGGAAAATATTTCAGTACACAGACATTGTAATACCATACAAACTTCTTCAAAGAAAATGTATGCTTGGCTTCTGATATACTTTATTATATTATAGTGCTTCAGTTTCTGGACATCATTTATGGCATCTCCCGTATCTTATTTATTTATACTTTATTGGACAACCAAAATTTGTACAAAAGGTGGACTTAATGCCATATGCCATTCTCTACCAGTCATACCTTTGGGCTAAGCCGAAATGATTGTGGGCGGTGCGACAAAGAAGTGAAATACATTATTAATAAGTAGGAAAATTTTATAAATTTAAAATAGAAAAACAAAATAAATACAATTAATAATGAATACAATATACACTATAGAATAAATACATCAAAAATAATTACATATATCTATATAAACTATAATATTATGACGAAGATGTAAAAGACTATGGATGATGCAGCTATGTTGATGTTTCCGATATATGAAGGAAGTGTGTTCGGACCTAGTTTATATCCTTTTCGTCTCATACTCGATGTTAATGTTAATTAAGTGTGTGTCTGTGTGTCTGCTTATTGTATAGTGTTTACGAGTCGGAGTCAGTGTTTTGTATATGTGTTTGTGAGTCGAATAAATGTATTTTCTTTGTTGTTCGTTTCACGGTACAGCCTACTTAATCCGCCTGCACTATGCGTCCAGTTTCTATTATTGTCACATCGCGTTCCCCCTGAGGCGGTCACTGTATTCGAATAATAGAAATCGTTGCCATGATTCAGTTTTCGATAGGTTCGAATTGAATCGAGCTGTGACGGGAATTGAGTGTTGAATCGATTATTCGCTCGTGAGTAATGCGGCCCGGGGGCAACGTAAATAAAGGCGAGGAAGTATAACAGTGACTGTATTGCATTAACTTGATGTATAGTGTGATGGTTGGATTGTGTGTGCTTGGTTGGTGGGCTTCTTTTGTTTTTTTCTAACTATAAGTGGCCATAAGGCCTCATCGATAGTAATGGTCATTAATTTGGCCATTCTGACGTTTGTTTTTTTTCAAAACACACACAAGCATAAATATTCAACCGCTCGTAAAGACATTTTACCATTACTATCGATCACGCAATTGGGCCTGAGAGATGGACTTCCTAACCTACTGGTACATTATATGTACTTAGCCCCGGTCTCGTGATTATATTCATTTTCATATATTCACTTCATAAAAGCAGTCAATGTTTATAGGCAAAAGATGGTTATTTGATTATATTATGACCTCAACGAGGTATTCGTGAATTATTGTACCTCATACATACATATACCTCAGACGATGGTCATTAAAATAGCCATTCTGACATTTGATTATGGTATTTTTTGTTCAAATCACGGTAAATATTAACACGTTCCGGGACACTACTCCAGACACAATAGATGTTTTATTGTTTTCACGTCTGTAGGCGTTCACTGTCCCGGAACGTGTTAAACCGGTAGCGACATTTAACTATTAATTGAGTTAACTATAGATTACAAAACCGTGCCTTAGCTGAGCTATTGTCTACTCACGGAGTTATATAAAAAATCACTTAATATTCTAAGAGCAATACTTAACGATCAAAAGAATGGTAGTAAGGTATACTAACAGTCAAACAGAGAGCCTAATTAATTTCAACAGGTATTTACGAAAAACTTGACGAAGAAATACGTCCATTTAAAAGTTAAATAATAAAATTATACAGTATGTATACATATGGGTACATTAGCCGCATATCCCATTCAACCGCGCAATCAATAATCTCCATCTGTTTCGCATTCCCAACTATACCCCGCTAAATACGTGTAATACTGAACTAAAACACCATTCCGAGCCTATCTTACATTCTAATCAAGCCTTTTCCTATTTAAACCTTCCATTAGAAATGTGCCGATAATATCTGGGACATTTTAAAATTCATCGGACCCTGCGCAAGCGCATTATTAAATGCTCAGTCGTTGTTTAAACAATGTTTGAACAATATCAGTTAAACAAAAGCATGCCGAAGCGTTATCATTAGGTTGTGTTTATCTGATGCATTATTTATGCGATGCTAACGGGATAGAAGTAATCTGCTTATGCGAATATATTGGCTGGTTGGGAGGCTTGAGTTTAAGTTTTGAATACGAGTATAAATAACCTCAGAAGATGTTTTGTTACAGTATTACTTCATATACAATTGATTAAGTGGGCAAATGTTTTCGTGATGAGCACAAACATTTATACCTAAGTCATGGATGTTATACAGGTATGTATTTAAGTATTTATGGAAGACGCCCCGTCATAATCGTTGTCTGGTACTTATTAACACAAGGAAGATTATTGCTTACCACGAAACCAGACAATTGGTGTGTTGTCTGGCGCATATTTATTTATTTCTATTGATCTATTATGTACATATCATGAAAGTTTGTGAAAATAATACGAGATTCCGACGAGTTGGTTATATCGGTCAATGAAACCTATTGTGGTGTGTGACACAATCCCGAGTAATAACTTTTATTAAATTCGTTGTTAGTTTTTATATTAAATAACTTTAAGTTAATATTTTTCCTTAGCACCATTTGTCAGGAGGTGAAATTAATATGGAAACAAAATAGAAACATCTACAAATATTGACAGTACTCGTACTTCTGCAAAGCTCAAACCAAATTAGTTTTCGGTATTTTTTGGTTTTTCTACGAAAATACGTCATCTTAAAAAGTTTACTATAGAAAAGACTTCAACGCGCTAGTTACAACACTAGTTAACGCGTTGATGTCTTTTCTACCTGATTATCTTCCAAAAATTTTATAACAGTCTCGCAAATTCAATAGGACTCTGTGTGAAAAGAACAGTAACTTTAAGCGGACGTTAGATGTTAATAAAACAATTTTACCATTCATTTTGTCTGTAAACTTACCGGCACTCACTATTGCGTCTCGACGGAAATGCTGGTCTATGTTGATAATACTCATATATTGCATCTATTAAGTGTAAAAGGTAAATCGCTAGCGGATGTTGCCATGTGTGGAGATTTCCACAGATTGACAGAAATATTCTTATTCAGTTTGCGGTGCGTGAATCTTTTATGGGATACACACCCATAACATAGGTATTTTAAAACATAAATCGTTGAAAATTAAGGTATTATTGCTACGGCACAGATGTCTTAATTTTGCTGGTACATGCGTGTATTTTTCAGAATGGTGATTTGCGGGAGTCATTTTTGCAAATCATAAATAAGAAAAAAAGAATGTCAACAATGATCAAAATTTTGTTAATCAAAATGCTATAAATATTAAACAATAATACAAAACGTACATTTTCCGCACACATCCAATCGTGCGATAATAACACCAGAGCTGCGCGAGCGCACCTGTTGCAGCCGCGGGCGCCGCGTGATTGCGCCTGACTCCCTGACCTGCCTTTGCACTAAGGAAAATGTTAATTTCTAGACTAGTTTTTAACATGAGATAAGGTAATTTTAAAAATAGAAGATTGCAACTGCTGGGACACCTGATACGACACGTCAACTTTATGAAAAGGGAAGCGAGGAAGACCAAGAATAAGCTATGTGCAGCAAAGTAAGCAAAAGTTTGATATCGAGTCGTATCAGGCGGTCAAGAAAATAGCGGAAAAACACGAGGAAAGGTTAAAACTCCGGTCCTCAAGAGACTGGCTCTTAAATTTGATGATGATGTGGCAATTATGTTTTTGCCTATGATGACTGATGATGCATTGACTGACTGACTTAGTACTTATGCATTTATTTAATTGTAATAATCATACTTCGGGTTACTCATTTCAACAGAATTAAAGCAAACACAATCATGCAGCATATAAAACGGTCACTAATCCAAATCAAGACCACACACAGGCCCCCTTAACCTTCGCGATCTCTAACAATTCGCTCACCGCGCCACGCTATCGGCTTCTCTTTGTAATCGCTGAAAATTGTCTTTGTCTTCGACGCGCGTAGCTCGCCTACGAGCGGTCAGTCGCGTCGTGACTGCCTACCCTGAACAAAAGACGGCCAATATGAGGAGCTATAAATCGTGCAGACGATTGAATTAGAACAGAGATGGTCCTGGTGGAGTGACACACGGAACTGGGAGATAGAGGGCATTGTTTGGCGTGCTGATTAAGAAGCTGGGTTTGGTATGTGTAATATCTAATTGGAATAACAATTACGTAAATAGTGAGTCTCTTTAATACTTCTTCCGAAAAAAAAAGAAAGCTAATAGATTCAGAATAAAGTAGCTGTGACAAACAGACGGACAGATAGACAGACAGAAGTCTCAAGTCTATCTGTACTTGACGCAACTATAAGGGTTCCGAATTTGGCTGCGGACCAATGACGCATAAGAACTGGCAGCCCCCCCCTCTCATGAACATTCATGTAGCTGGTATATTTGAATTTAATTCTAATTTGTTTATTAAAATTCAGTTTAAGACCATTTCCATGATCGATTGTCAGTTAATTTATTTATTTAAGAACTTTATTGCATAAGTAACAGTGTACAAAAGGTGGACTTAATGCTAAAAGCATTCTCTCCCAGTCTTTAGGTCATGCAGAAAGATTATAAGTGGGTGCAGGAGCATAATGTAGTAAAAATTTAGGAAAATTACTTCAGTCGAGCTCGCGTTACGTGGATTATGTTACCTATTTTATATTTCAATCCTAAATAGCTCCTATACCACCACCTCACAACTACTCCCTATATTTGATATCCATCGCATTAACGCTTACGATTCACGACACCAATGACTTATTGTCAGTGCACTCGTATCCACCGAACGAGGTCATCTTCCTTGTTAAGGTATCTATCCGTAAACTATCTTACCCACAGAATGCATTCGCCTCCCGGTGCGCCGGCGCATGAATAATCGCGTTCTCAAATTCCGCGTTTGAATTGTACCGGGAGACCATCTCTGATGTATGTACATATAATGAGATACACACGGGTGTGCGGGATGGCAAGTATTAGCAAGGCGATTTTTTGGAATTTTGTGTATGAAGTGAATTTAGTAGTTCGGAGTGAAAGTTTAGGTTAATTTCCACGACAGTTGCTCAAACCGAGGATGTTGGCTGACCATTGCTTGTCAACTATAATTTTATTTGTTTTTCTTACTATTCAAACTTATGACTATAATATGCACTGATGACTAGCCATTGAGTAGCCATGTATACAAATAATAAAAATTAGGGTATAAAATAAAATAAAATATACTGTGAATGATTTGCATGCTATTTTAGTAGCGAAACATGAGCACCTTTTTCTTCTGTATGTAATATCAATTTTATACCATGTTTTGAACAAATAAACGATTTATTTATTTATAGTTAATAACTATCAAACTCCAACTATTTACGTAATTGATTTTCTGATTAAATTCAAACGGACCTAATTTTTTCGTAGATTTGCTTCATTTGTAATTGGACTTATTACCTGTGCCAAGATTTTATTAAAACACGTTGACAGTATGTATGATAGACAGGCAAAGTAGGCATTGTTTAAGTGGCGTTTAGCTAACTACTACGTACGTTCGTGGTCCCCCGACTGCTTCCACGCGTTTTGAGTTTGTTCCCTCTCCTCCCGTCGTAGCGTGATGTTTTATAACCTAATAATACCTTCCCCGATAAAAAAGCTATCTAAAACATTATTTTTGTAAATTGGTCCAGTAGTTTCTGAGAACAGTGCGTTCAAATAAACAAACTCAAGTTTTAGTAACTAAGTTAATTTCTGAGGTGCTGTGTTTTTATCAACAATAAATTTCAATTTTGCTCTAATACCTAATATTCGCCGATCTTTGGAGCAGTGTGTATCTGACGGCGTACCTCCGTACCTGCACAATGCCGGGAGTATTTCATAAATGCGCGGCCGCCGGGCCACGCGCCGACATTGCTCTCAAAATTGCCTTAACTCTTCAGACGGTACGGACAGCAAGTTCGTTAGGAAAGTTTTGAATTTAATTGGTTCGCTAATCAACTTGTGGTTCAAATTTATTTGATAATTAACAATATGATTTGCATGCAATTAAATTAATGATTCTGTATAAGCTGATTATGTAAGGCGACGAACTGATGGCTGTTGGGACAGAAAAGTCCACCACCTTGGACAAAATGTCCACCGATAAGATGGGCAGAAAGCTTTGTAAAGATCGCAGGATCACACTGGATGCAGACCCTTCACAACCGGTCGCTGTGAAAAACTGTGGGGAGGCCTTTATTTAGCAGTGGACGTCCTTTGGCTGCTAATGATAATGATGATGATTACGTACAACAGTAGATATAAGTACTTAAAGTTTAAAAAACTAAGATTATCTTTCCACATCTTATCTATCGAATAATGATCTAATGTAACTTGCATTTTTATAAATAAACGTGAAGTGAGATGGAGTCTTTGATAACCAAACTTCTCCCCGTCCATGACTTTTAAGGGGCTATTCAGCACATTACAAAGATTACTCGGCTTTTTACGGTGGATCGTAAAAACTTACACGCTACGATACTTGGCGCTATCAATAAATTATCGCGAGAGATATGCGTTCATCGGATGCTTGCTTGAATTAACATATCATTAACATGTTGCCTTTTCCATTCCACGCATACCACTTTGTTTATTAGCAACAGCTGGAATCATTTGAAATCGATCTACGCTCGTCAATAGACATAACGTTGTTTTGCCATAATTATTAAAGAATTCAGGGTGAGAAATACTTTACGATTACGACCCTTTTTCAAAACTGCCAAATATAAAAAAATACACAAAAAATAGGTAAAACCTATAAGGAGGACTTGCGACTACAAATACAAACACAGTGATTGCTATTTATGTAAAAACTACATAGTGAAAGCTTTTACCATAAGTGTCATCCAATATACTAAGGAGTCTTTGTGGGAGGAGGGTGTTTATCTTATATGAATAGCTATAAATTTGGCCACTGGATGGTAAGTGACGATGCGGACTAAGATGCATCGTGCCTGACCAGTAACAGCGTATGATATAAAGTAAAAATATGGTGTTATAAAGAAAGTAAGCATTCTGAAAATCCCACAATTCCGCGAGACATTATTAAATCTGCCGACCCTACCACCGGACAAAGCGCGTACGGGGGCGTCGGGCCCACGCGACACGTCGCTAATTAAACGCGCTCAATTAACTCGCAGACACGACTCCGCACATAATTGTCTTGCCGACTGTACCGCATTGTTCGCCTGATTTAGCCGGCCGCTGGGAAGCGGGAGCTTTTGAAGACATTTGGAGTAACAACTGTGTAAGTGGATAGCTTTATTAATAACCAACAAGAAAAAATAAAAACTAAGACATGCAACATAAAAAATAAAACCTACCTATTCAAAATAATTTAAAAATTAAACAGTCAAGCTTGTACACCAACAGCCTACTTACATCATGCACCGACTCCAAAAGAATTTGTTTCTTCTAAATATAAGACAAATGCGTTATTTTAAGCTTTTTAGTCAGTTTTTTGAAAGCGGTTTTATTTATTTTATTTTTTCATTTAATGAATTTTAGTTATTTACCCATATCTCAAAAATTATTGGACCGATTTTGATGAAACTCACACTGTGCCCTAAGCAAAAGTATATTGATTAAACTAAAAAATCTCTTCTCGTTTTTGAGAAATCCGGGAACAAACATACAAACCTACAAATATACTAACATACATAAGTTTTGTCACATACTCCAAGGATTTTTTCATTTATTTAGTAAAGTGAAGAAAGTCAAGCACTATTGCCAATGCAATTTTTATTGCACAACCAAAATTCGAATAAAAGGTAGAAAGGTGGTGTAAATGACAAACCACTATGTATCACATTCCCTCCTCGTTATAAGCTCATAACTTCCTAGCTGCTCAGCACCCGCCTAATTGTCTTGCGGTCGTGCGGCATTGTTCCCTGATTTATTACGCGCTGCGCGTGCGCTGGGCGCGATTCTATCGACTCTCAGCTCAGGTGCAGCCAAATCAATCAGTGTCCAAATTAAACGGGCAGTCAGAATGACATTATCAGTTTTGCGGACGCGTTCGTCTAGACGCCATGGGTTGGTGATTTGTTTATTTTGTTGATGGGGTTTGGTGTTAGTCGTCATCTTACTCACTCTTACTTAATACTAGTAATGCCAAATTGACAAACGTCGTACGTAACTTTAGGATTCGGCTCGACTGTCAAAATTTTGATTAGAAAATCATGAATGTAGAAAACAGCTGTATCACTTTTTATTGAACGAAGACTTCATATATTTTTACAAGTATTGAATCAAAGCTAGGGGTGACTAAAGGTAAGCTTAAAAATGTTTTTTCATGATTTGTCAACCAATTTGGTTTTTGAAATTGAAAACTACGAATATAATTTTGATTTCAGTTGCAATATCTTAATCGAAACTGTACATAATACGTGTAGTCATCTATTGACGGTTTTATTTGTAATGTCGATCCATCACTGTACGTACGAGGATTCCTACTGAAGACTATTCTCGTTTTATAATCATTCTGTATTCGCCACTTCGGATTAATCTATTATTTAAAATTAGCCTCCAGTTTCACTAGTGAGTTATGAGCATTGTAACTTATTTTGCAACCAGTGGCGTTGTTATTTCGATTCATTGTGCCGCTGTCCACTTGATCCTATCAAGCTCAGGTGCTAGCGGATCAATCACCGTCCGACCAAAACACCTAGAACGATGCAATCAGTTACTGAAACCAGGAGTTGCATGAAATTGCGCATTATCTATCATAATATTCGCTGAGCTGAGCATTTATTTCACAATTGCAATTTAGCATGCACCATGATTTAACCCAGGCGCGGAAGTCTTGACATAGTTCCCTGTAAAACCACTAAGTGGCGCTCGAAAAATGCTCAGACAAAATTGGTATTTTCGTGTATTTATTGATTAAGAAGAATGTTTGAATCAAGCTTGAAAAATTACAAAAAAAAATAAGATTTATTAAAGATTTAGCTACGTACGTTACAAAGATATTTGATGGAGCAGAAAATCAGAATATTGAAATTGTCTACGCGAAATTTCAAAAAGCTTGCTTCAGACTTCCAGCACAGGATTACGCTAACCCAAGATTAAATCATCATTCTGTCTCTGTCAGTTTATTTGATGTTGACAGAGACAGATTGTATACGAATGAAAAGTTTCGTACCAATTTTATGTGATTTCTCTTTTCATATGCTCTTGAGGCGGGTTTAAACGTCGATTCATCGATTTTTCAAGTGAATTAATAACAACTCCTAATGTAATGAAAAGATGGCAGGATTTACTTACGCACCAGTAATGTGCTAGCGAGAAGTATAGTGTCGTGGTGTCGTCCAAATAATTTCCTAGTCTACGTCAACATGACGGTCGCATTTTCTAATCAGCGTCCACCTGTCAGCTACGCCCCACGTGCGCGCGCGCCGCTCGCCATTTATTGCAGGGGTCGCCAACATTTGGCTGTGTTAGCTTTTTTTAGCCCATTTGATTAGAGGTGGCAACGTAGGTATGCATAACGGGACGTGCTAACAGAAATATAATAATAATAATAGTAATATAACTCTTTATTGCACAACACTAAGTAAATTACAGTTTATAAGCTCAAAGTAATATAAATTTTAAAATAGTCGCATTTTCTAATCAGCAACTACCTGCTAGCGTTTGTGTAAGCTTTTTAGTGAATTTGGTCAACTATGTGAGTAACGGCCAAATTTAATTTATTTAATATAATGTTCATTAACTACCCTAATGAGTATTAACAATAGTGTTATAGTTATAGCGACTTTTAGAAGTTGTTCCAGATTTATTTGGTGTACTATTGGTAGTAGTGTAGTTTAATTTTTTTTATGAACATTACAATTTTGTGATTGACGATAAAAATGAGTATTCTACAGATTTTCGGCCGAACTTCAATGATTTCGTCGATTAAATAGTAAATCCTTTATTAATAGTACTTAATCTTTATCTTAGAGCTAGCTGCGCCTGATTATCCGTCAGAAAGTGGGTAATTAGTCAAGTTGAAGGACGTGCGGGGAAACGCCGCGGAGATTTCACACGCGATCTAGTGCTTAGACTTATAGTAAACTGTTTTAATTTAACTACTCTAATACATTAATTAAAAGATATATATTTTTAAATCGTTAAAATTTTATTTTTTTATAAAAAATTTTGTGTAAGTATATGCATTGTCGTAGTGAAATACATATTGCATAATAGACATTAAACAATCGTAGCTCAGATAAAATATGGTAGCTCTGAGAGATATATGAAAACGTCTCATATTTAAAAGGTAAATATAAGCAATATAGGTATTCTGTTTAGTGCTTTAGAGTTCTTTTAAATACGACATATTGCTTTTGTTCAACATTGCTACGTAAATACGGAACTCAAGTGTTGAACTTACTATCTAAAGCCGTATATTACCTATGCTTTGCTGTATTTACAATTTATTACGAAAATTGAAGCCTTGTCGTGGCCAAATGTTACCAAAGGACTGGAATTCCAGCTTCTTCAAAATGCTTTAGACGTATTTTGACATTTACTTACAATCATTGCCCGTGCTCATATTATCTAGCAAATAGCTCCAATCTTACACCCGTCGCGAAGTAACAATAAACAATGGCATCTCGTGATAAAGGGCGGATCACATCTAATCGGCTAAGTGGTGTAATGGTGGTGGACGATGGTCCTTATTCGTGCTATCTACCCTTTAATGGTTCGGCAGCAAACAGCTGATAATACTGAAGGAGTAACCACGTAAAATGTGAACTTGTATAATGATTGAATATGATCATCATCAGGCAAAGGACGTCCAATGCACATGGATTTCCACAGCGACCGGTTGTGAGCGGTCTGCATCCAGTGCGATCCTGCGATCTTTACAAGGCCGTCTGTCCACCTTGTTGGTGGACGTCCCACGCTGCGCCTTTGGTCGAAGGGTCTCCAATCTAGACAAGTTAGTAAATAAAACTCCCTATTACACTTTGCTTTGTTCACTGACTGACACTTTTTCGTTTTATGTGCTACAAAAATACACTATGATTGATTTTCATAAAGCAATTACGCTGCTTGCAGTAAATCTGGTAGATGCCACCTATTTATTTGGGCTTCAATCAAATAGGGTTACTTTTTAGGGTATGTTAAATTTTTAACAAAATAATGTTTCATAATATTATTGAATGAAATAAAGAGCCTTCTTTCTAGTAATATCTAGCTTAAGCTCCATTCACATTAAGAAGTAAATTTGCAATAGTTTCAGTAAATGAAAAAGCAAGAAGAAGATCATTTGAAAGACGTTGGCTCAAGTCCACACTTATCGTAGTCGCTCAAGCGCAAATTTAAAGTAGCAGTGGGATATCTCTATCTCTCGGTTTTAACTTTGACTCGGACGTCGATTGCTACAAATTTACTATGTTCCTAACCGGCCATTAATCCTGGTTAACCCCGGAGGAATCTTCAATAGATGTTTCGTGTCCGGTAAATTGGTTGCGGAATCTGCTTCGGGTTGTTAAGGTAAAGATAGCAAGTAAGATTTTGTTAGAGTGTAATACGGATTTTAATAGTTTCTTAGGTGTTTGTGGTGATGTTTGTGGGTTTTTACAGATTATTTAGACCTTTGGCTTTAGAACGAATAAAAATATGAGTCAGCTAAATACTATAAGCAGAGTGAATACTGAATATTTGTCTTTCTAAAGTCTAGCATACAAAGTTGCATGCAATTTTAGGCCAACTTAACCGTAATGAAAACTATATGAACCACACCACAAAAGCTGCTAAGCCGCTTAAAATTAACCATTTTAAGCACATTAAAACATATTTTAGTCAGTTTTTGTTCAACTTATGCACTATAAGTGGCGCATGCAGGTGCATATTTCAATTAAGTGTCGGAGTTGGTCCGTTTTTGCCGTAATTGCGGGCCAGGGCTGTGATTAGAACCGTTATACACATACCCTTAAGCGTGTTTTTGCGTGATTGCACTAACTCTGCTTATGTTGTTACATCTTAACCTTTGGCCTGGGGAAGAAGCGATAGCGGTGCCTTTGAGAGCAACATGGAATCGAAATTGAATGTAAAGTAAGCATGGGAGTCTTTTGTACTCATAATTTCTTTAACCAAAAGTTGTCTGGAAAAGATCGCTTAAAGCGACATGACCGCTTAAATTGTGAATTTCCTCTTAACGAATTTGTAATTAATCTATATGTGATGTGCAATAAAAAGATAACTATCTATCTTTCTTTCAGTCTTCCTATTATTAGATGATAATGTATGTTGGTTGAACCGACACATCGTGTATGGATTGTAAAATAATGTGCACTATAATATTGATTACTGATGGAACAACGCATTACAGTACAGCTAAAAAAAAGATAAAATAAAGATCAAACACAAAACTGGTAACCGATAGAAATAGAGTAAAAAACGCGAAACACAAAGCGTTATAGCTTGATGCTAATTTTTATATTCGTATTCGGGTAACAGATATCGTTTTTATCTATTTACGTCGCTCTGATTTAGGTACAATTTACACTAAATCAGAGATGAAAATGGTAGGTATTTTCGGCGACCAACAAAATGAACGACCTTTATATTCTAGTTGCTTCTTCAGCAACTTGAACAGTCCCTTTTACAGGCTAGATTTTGTCTATTCTCGCAGTTAGAGATGAACATGGTCTATCTATAGTATATTCATCCATGTTACGAAGACATAAGTGTGTAAATTGTACCAGAACATAATGAGCGGCCCGCAGCGTCGCTCAATCGGTAGATAGCCACCGAGCGATATCTGCCTCAAATAAATATTCACTACCGATAAATAATTCGACCTGACTCGAGCTGCTGCGTTTAACTTAGTCGAGCCAAAACGAAATTTATTAAAGACTAGCGGCCCGCCAGCAACTTCGTACGCGCGCAATAGTTTTACTCCGTTCCCATAGATCGTAGCGAAAATATTTATAAGCCGATACGCATCAAACTATTTCTATAGCCTTCCCCGATAAATTAGCTATCTAACAATGTATGTAACATATTTTATAACCGGACCAATAGTTCCTGTGATTAACGCGTTCAAACAAACAAACAAAAACATCCAGTTGTAATGACAGGACCCGGGAGTATTGGAATGAAAGATGTTACTTCCTTAAAGTGTGGTTTATTACTGTCTCACTTTACTTAACACAGTTTATTATATGTGAGGAATGTTTGCATACGACGGAGCGGTGAGTCATCACACTACACCTCCCCCGTTTTTAATTTAAAAAAATATAAACAAAAAATATTTTTTTAGAAGCAGAATTACCTATATGAATTCATTTCAAAAGTTATTTAACTTTATGAAATTAGAATTTACATGTATCATAATTTTCGATGACTTTAAAAACAAACATAATTAAAAGGAGTTAAATAAATAGAATAATATGTATACAACAAAAACATGCTTCAAATCATACAGCTAAATAAAATGTTTTACAAAGTTATAATTGGATAGTTTGCAACATGAGCGTTTCAAAGCATTGTTTAATTTATCTTCGACACATAATCAATATTTATATGAAATATTCTTTAAGGATTTATTTTTATACCCACTTATTACTAAATTATATATTTCCCAATTATTTATAATGATATTCTATCCTCTTTATTCTAAGGGGGTTATGTAGTTATAAACTATTCAAGTACGGACACTGTCAGCAAAAATCTGTATAATTATTCAATACACTATCAACGATATTCATCAGAATTTCATGTTATGTTCATCAAACATAAAAAAATACGACTACTTAGCGAGAAAAGAAAATAAATCATTGTTTACCTTAAGAAAATAGTTCTTAATGTATTCATATCATTTGAGATAAAATCTCGTATTCTTGTTGGTCATATCCAATATAACAATAAATAAATACCACCTCGTCAGGTGTCATTATTATTAATAAAGTCTCATCAACTATTTTTACTCTACAAGACATCATAGTTAACTCATCGCTTGTTTACAGCTTTGTCATTTCCGTACACACGTAGTATAATACTATCCATGGATATATTCAATCATAATTTAATAAAGAAAGGCCGGCCGGACCTATTCATTAATTTCATTGGCGTATACTTTATTTTATAGTCGACTTATTATAATCATTGATTATATTTATAACATGGGTCATGCATGCCCTAATATTTATATGAAGGTCATGATTTAAGCCTCTACTGGGCTCCAACTTATCTCACAGAGGAAAACTCGTTTCACACCATGATCGAATGGAAGGAACTGACACTTCTTATACTTTTTAGTACATTTTCATCATTAATTAAAATTATCACATACACCATAGAGAATCACGAATTAAGACATACCTACAAGTCTCCAACAGGTTTTAGCGATGAAACTCGTTCACGTCGACTAGACCCTGAAGGAATTGATCTCTATCTCACCTTTAGTATCTGCACAAAACCTACATTTCCATAAAAATTCAAGTATATTGTGGCTTACAAAATATCGTAACACTTTTGGATGATCAGTCCAATTGAACTACACTACTTTGTTGACCAAATAACTCGCAAAGGTACCTGGTCATCTCGCAAAAAAAATAAAAATAACTAAGTATTCGTTGTCATAATCCATTGAGTTGGCATTGCCTACAAAAACATGTATGCCTATTCCTCATCCATAATTAAGCGCAAAATTCTGCAGCATTTGCGTCTCGTAATTACCATTTTAAGTAATTTATTACTTGGTTTACGTGCCTAATCCAAATAAAAATTCGTCAGTCCAAGTAGAAAGTGAATAAACCTTTTAACTTCATCAAAAATTAGCTATCTCTTAAAGGCTAAAATTATTCGACTCATTCATTACATTACCCTACTTTAGATGCAGTCGGGTAAAAAGAAATACATTATTGCCTCACAAAAGTGCATTAAGTTGCAAGACGAACCTACACGTGCGTCAGCGTCAGCGATTTTGCTATCGCCACTGGCGTAATGTGCACTATTTAATGAAATTAGGTCAAATACAAATTTTATACTAAACTTGATAGCTTTACCTTTTTTAAATTAATAAGAAATGAACTTATTAAATAAGTATTAAATACTGCATGAAAATAATTAAAACTACATTGATGACAGTGCCCTTTTAAAAAAATAAGACTTAAATACCCATTGCTTTTATGTAAACTTATATTTTAATTCTACGTCTAACTAAACTACATTCTGGGTCACTTTTCTAACACTTCGCATTGTCACCACATCATAACTTGGGGTCGTCGTTCGGGACATGCTTAGCCTCCCGGCAGCCTCCTCCTCAGACACCAACTTCTCCCGGCGCCCTGCATAATATCCTCCACTCATCTGACACGAACGGTCTCCCTGCGCCCAGCATAAATATCCACATCATCTGGCTCCATCGTTCGCCCGGCAGCCAGGAAACTACTTTACCAGCACCATTTATTTAATTGTCCACGTCACGAAGCTGTAGCACTTTTTACTTAAAACAAGTTCATTTTAGTATATTTTTTTCGCCGTAGATACCGTTCAAAAGTCTTTTGAAATCCACTTTGTATCAGAAATTTTAAAAAATCACAATATATACACAGGTATTTAAAGTCTCCATTGCTCAGCACTGCCCACAGGCAGCACTGGCAGGGTCGCCATGTAATGACAGGACCCGGGAGTATTGGAATGAAAGATGTTACTTCCTTAAAGTGTGGTTTATTACTGTCTCACTTTACTTAACACAGTTTATTATATGTGAGGAATGTTTGCAT
Organism: Pyrausta aurata; assembly: GCA_963584085.1. Taxonomy (NCBI): domain Eukaryota; kingdom Metazoa; phylum Arthropoda; class Insecta; order Lepidoptera; family Crambidae; genus Pyrausta; species Pyrausta aurata. Next base: position 2,468,124 of record OY757263.1, on the reverse strand, counting down.
ACGACGGAGCGGTGAGTCATCACACTACAGTTTTTAAATATATGCGTAGAAATGCGTATAGATAAATGTTATATTTTATGTACACACAACACGTAGCCCGGTCTATAATCTGGTCAAACTTACACGGGGATAATATCGTTTTATTTTACAACGAAATGGAAATGCTTACTACGCCTATCGTCAATCGTACATTTCTTTCGGGTGCTAATAAAAAGACCAGGCTATACTCTGTGTGCTTACTCAGCATCATGCCACATACAGACTGTTGGAGATGCAAATTCCCTCAAGTCTTCTCCCGCTACCTACCTTAAGAGTTTGAACTTGAGCTTTGGTTATGGTCATAGCGAATACTCTACTTTCTTGAATTCAAATCGTGAATCCACAGGGACAATTCTATATAGGGATAAACGCCATCATCATCATCAACACCCAAAAGCCTTTCACTGCCAAAACATAAGCCCCCACGAAAAGTATGCAGAAGAGTCATTGAACTACTATTACTACGTATGGAAATGACATCCCTAAGGAACCTCGTGCCCGATGAGTTGATGGTCACAGACCATCAACGCATGCGCGGCATCACAGTCACTCACTCCCGCTCGTAGCGTTAACCAATGTGACATTTGGTCAATTAATTTGACAAAAAAGCCATCATGCGTTTTAAAAACATGCGAAAATAAAACCAACAGGAATATAAACGATACCGGCGTCACTTACCATCGGTAGGAAATTAAAATGTTAGCTTAAACCAGCGTAAAGATTTTTCAAAATGTTATAAATTTTTGGCATGAAATTGCCGCCATTTTACATGAAAATCAAAGATTATAAAAAGTGACACGCACAGAATGGAAAAGTAGGTAGGTAATAAATAGAGGTTAGACAATGCGATGTTGTGATATTTCTTTTAAGGTGTTTTGCATTGGTAGTTATATTTTTCTAGAAATATCTCGTATGAAAAATTAAAATGATAAAAATCATGATAAAAAATTGTAAATATCATTCGAGTTTTTGACCTACAGATTTTTATTTACTAAACTTTTATTTATTTAGCTCTTTTAAATAACTATTGATCAAAGTAAGTAACGATTAAAACGTTTTGATAAAATTATATTCATTCAATACAATTAAGTTAAGTAGGCACAAAGTCTGTGCCACTTCTGCGGTTTCATATTCAAAATTCAAAATTTATGGAATACGTCAGTCTGTTGACAGTTCACGTCCAAAAAATGCGCACATTTTTTGCTTGGCATAGCGTCTCTATACGTAGTAGTAACAGCTCACTGACTACGGGCGCAAAAAGTTGATGGTCACAGACCATCAACGCATGCGCGGCATCACAGTCACTCACTCCCGCTCGTAGCGTTAACCAATGTGACATTTTGTCAATTAATTTGATAAAAATGCCGTCTTGCATTTTAAAAACATGTAAAAATTAAACCAACAGGAATCAAAAAGTTACCGGCGTTACTTGCCATCGATAAGAAATTAAAATGTTAGCTTAAACCAGCGTAAAGATTTTTTCAAAATGTAATAAATTTTTGGTATGAAATTGCCGCCATTTTACATGAAAATTAAAGATTATAATAAGTGACACGCACAAAATGGAAAAGTAGGTAGGATATAAATAGAAGTTAGACAATGCGATGTTGTGATATTTCTTAAAAGATGTTTTACATTGGTAGTTGTATTTTTCTCGATTTATTTCGTATGTAAAATTAAAATGAAAATAAATAGTAAAAAAATTATAAATATCATTCAAGTGTTTGACCTACAGATTTTTATTTATTAAACTTTTATTTCTTTAGCGTTTTTAAATAACTATTGATCGAAGTAAGTAACGATTAAAACATTTTGATAAAATAATAATCATTCAATACAATTAAGTTAAGTAGGCACAAAAGTCTGTCACTTCTGCGGTTTCATATTCAACATTCAAAATTTATGGAACACGTCAGTCTGTTGACAGTTCTCGTCAAAAAAATGCGCACATTTTTTGCTTGGCATAGCGTCTCTATACGTAGTAGTAACAGCTCACTGAGAAGAGTTCCAAATTGGACAGCGTAGAATGTCCACCGACAATATGAACAAACGATCTGCAATCTACACTGGACACAGACCGCTTGATACTTACCCTGTTTAAACACAAAAAATAATATTTTCTGTTCTAAGGAATAAAATATTTTCTGGAGAGCAACATCAATAACAAACATGTGTCAAAACATTGTGTCTCAGACATGTCAAATGATTGTCAAAAATGATATAAAAAATATTTTTATCATTAGCACTAAAGAGTATTGATATCAACTTCGAAGAAAATCACCCCCAGAATAACTTTGCATCCCTTTTTCACCCCCTTAGGAGATTAATTATAATAAAATATAAAATAAATCTTCTGTCAAATCTATAAAAGGATGTGTATGCAAAATTTGAAGTAGATTGGACCAAGGGATCACGTTGTCCCATACAAACTTTGCACCCCTTTTTGACTCCCTTAGGGGTAGAATTTCGAAAAATCCTTTCTTATCGGATCCCTACGTCATACAAAGAACACACCCTCCCAGTTTCAGGTCTCTACGATCAGCGGTTTAGGCTGTGCGTTGATCCATCAGTCAGTCAGTCAGTCAGTCAGTCAGTCAGTCAGTCAATCAATAAGTCAGTCGTTCAGGACAAAGCATTTTATAGGTATAGATAGTAGGAAACAGTTGGTAAAGGAATGTACCAAATAGTCTAATTTGGTATGGGCCTCATTTGAGGCCTATACACTAGGTATAGGCCTCAAATTCACTTTACTGGCACATAATGACATTAGTGACGTGGGTGGCGATTCACGCATCAAACGAACTTTTTCCGTGTTGTAATTCGATTACGAGTTTTACCTAAAAATCAAGTAATACATGCACACGTAAATAAACTACCGCACGAGAGAAATCTAAATGCATAGAAACCGTGACTTTGATAAAGGAAAAACTGTTTTTTTTCCAAGAAGAAGAAAATTCGATTAGTGAATATTAATCGTATACTAACTGCACGAGAATTTCCCCCTGATAACGCCGTTAGTCCACCGCACTGTACTAACGTCGTGAGTGTTTGACGTCATCGCGAAAACAAAGCGGCGTTAATATGAAAAACCAATTCGGTACTTGGTTGTTAACTTGTATGCCGTATATGCACATTTTGTATAAATGGTTTGCTTCACGGTGTAACTTACGAGTAGAAAGACGTGGTTTAGAGGTGGGGCGATTTTATGCAGAAGAAAGATTGAGGCACATCTATCCACCCGTAATCGGACATCACTGTATCAACTCGAGGCGTTCAGTATCCTTTGTGTGAAACTCCATACTTCTACGTACATCTATCAACTTCGTAGCGTAACTACCTCGGATCGAGATTAGCTCAGGACCCACTCTCGGCCAGCGGTTCATGCGTTGTAACGCGCTACCATACGCGTCATAAGTTGTAGAAAATGTTATCCGAGGCGAGAAGTTTGCTATCCGGTGCCGATTCCATGCCGAGGTGTTGCTGATCCCTTTACGTAACGTGCTTCCGTATGGTTGACGCCTGGTTGATGACAATACGGTGCTGTTCTCGTTACGGGTGGATAGGATAGATATGCTTTAACCTGAAGTCTGCTATTGTTGCATGTGGCGACATTTATAAGAGCCTTACTTAGAAGCCAATATGCCAGTACAGTAGGGTAACCTTCAAAAGGGACACCGTTAATTGCGTTTGCCTCCTACTTAATCCAATTACTCAATAACATAGTATCATGTAAAATGTGCAGGTCTCCACCCGGCGGATCAGACGCCGGGGCGCGTCGAACGTGCTTCGTGCAGGGTTGCCACTCTAACTGAATGATTGATTCTGCAAAATAAAAAGCATGCTAACATAATACAGGGTGTAAAAAAGAACGAGGCATATTCAAGGGGGTGGTTAAGAGCCGAGTCTAGAATACAGGAAAAATAAAAATTAAATCTTGAAAAACAAAAACTTAATTTTTTTTTTCATTTTTCCCTTATAATGAATTTGCTTAGAATTGTTGAACATTTGAACGTAGGGAAAAGAAAAGAACAGAAGAAGCTAATTAACCTTAAAATAAAACTAGTATTATATTATCTGTGCCTTAGGTAACATAATGCTAAACACCATATCCCATATTTTAATTTACACATATGAGTGATATCCTTAGAAAATCGACATATCGTGCGAATGCGTCTTTTGTAATGCACATAACTTTGTGACAACCTGTGTTCTTTCAACCTAAACATATTTGACACTGGCAACCCTACCAAGCCGATAGCGACCGGATAGCCAGATATCGAGATAGCGCGAGATCGCCGATAGCGCGATATCATCTAGATCGCGGTGCTTACACACGCGTGGATTAATTAAAGGTCGTGCATCGGAACATGTTCCACACACCACAGGAATGTCGGCCTGGTTAAAGAGTACCTACTCTATGAAACGGTATCCGTATTTTGTAGATCGAATCTAGCCATCCCTGTCACACTTGCCAACAGAATAGCGCGAAAGAAAACAAAGGCAAGAACTAAAAAATGCGGACGAATTTGCGGAGGCGGAGATTTGTGACGACAGAAATTACTGTTTGTTTCTGTTGTGACTCCGTTATTTTCGTCAATTAACTGAATTTTTATTAATTAGGTAGTTATTTTTAAGTACAAATTCAGAAATGAATAACTTGGGTAAGCTGCACGTACTATATGAAGTATTACAAACAATCCCGCCAAGGTGTAACTAATATGTAGTTAAAAAACAAAGATGTTACATTAAAAAAAAAGATTACTATAGCAGTGAAGGTTGACTCTATAGAACATCAACAAATTACTTCCCGTTCGCGATATAAGCTTTATATTTCACCACCAAGAAAAGTGAGTACGAATAATTGGACTATCAAAAACCGTTCAATACATTTCAATAATAAAATTGGCCGCCACTCAAGCCGCGGAATAGACAATACGAAACAAAAAGCCATAAACAACTTCAGCAATTTATTCAGGATCGAATCGATGTCGATATCTCGCGATGGTCGTCGATAACGCGATCCCGCGATAACGTCGGCCGACATGTGTTGCGGTGTAAAGTAGCCTTTATACCGTCTGTCTACTTTGTATTGAGAGTTTAGAAGTGCCTTAAGACTGAAGTGGAGCTCGTAAGATCCAAAATGGTAATTTAACACGACTTTTAGGACTTTTCCACATAAAAGTATGGACTGCAGTTGTAAGACTGTAACGTAAATAAATTCTTGTTTCAGTAGCGATGGACATGAGACCGACGTGATAAGTAAAAGTGCTCATTGAAGCACGGAATAATTGTTTATTAGAAAAGTCTTTATCTAATTGAACATGTAGTCTTCTCAGAACAAAGGGTTAAAACTCAGGTCCTGTGGTGTCAAATCCAGTAGACATATCACACTTGAGACCACTGACTAGACTACTCCATAAAATAATGATTGATTATTTTGACGACCTCCATGGTGTAACGGCTAAGTACGCTGCTTCAAGTCATCGCCGACGTTGCCGCCTCGGGTTCGATCCCCGGTCGGGTCAATATAGAAATTATAATTTTCTAAGTAGGTATATTTTTTGGGTTTGGGTGATGTGGTACCACCGTTGTTTCTAATTCTTAAAAGATGAAATATGAAACCAAAAATTGCGCACGGGCGGGACTCGAACCAGCATCTTTCTGGCTAACCGGGCCAACTGCTCTTCCAATTGAGCTACCGTGCTGTCGGTCTGACCGCGCGAAATTCTTGGTCTCATGGATACGTCATTGCGTCGTTGTTTCTAATTTTCATAACACAAGTGCACTGCTACTTACTTTAGGATCATAGCACAACAAGAAGGTACTTATATGATCTCTACGTGTGGGAACACCTTTGACACGTGCTAACCCACATTGTAAAGCTGCCTTTACACTGTATCTTACTTTATAGCGTGTTGATATCGGATTTAGTGTTGTACTAGTTCGTGATCCAAGTGTGAGCGCGATACGAGCGTGCGCGATGACTATTTATGTTCTGTGCTTTTCTAATTACGACCTAGGGTCAGGGGTCAGTGTTTGTTTGGGCCATTATTTGTACCATGTGTGTATTTTATTGTTTGTTTTCACCAAATAGATTGTATCGATCTTGATTATTCGAATAAAAATTATCAGGTGCTACTTTAACCGAGAAGCGGATGTCATTATTTTATGTGATAGATGAAAACAAATACAAGTTATAATAAATGTAAAAGAAGCTGTATTTTTAATATTAGCATATAATATGATTAATGAAATTAAAAAATTTAGACTAACATGAATCTACAGGACTACAAAAAACGAAATCCGTCAATACGTCTAGGAATTGTATACTAAAAATGCTTCGGATCCGCAAAACGATGATAATTTCGTTTTCGTTTACCTTCATAATCGAGAATTCAATTAACTTAATTGTAACGGAACTTTCACAGCTTCGCAATCCTTATTAGGTGAATGATAATTATATGCGTAATAAGACTATGATTTTCAAAGAGTTATTATAGCAAATGATGTCAAGAGAGAGATTATAATTTGCGCGCCCGGGAATGGAACCTGGATCCAACACACGCAACTCTGAGAATGTTCTAATATCGATAAATTATACCAAATGGTATTGCGGCTCGAATATGTAGTGCAAACACGAATATTCAAAGGTTGAGACACACTGCTCTTCAGATTGAAGTACATACATGAACCCGTTATGAGCTCTTGAACAGATTTGTTTGTATGTTTGACATAGTTTTAATTTCATCTTTTTACCAAGTGAATATAGGTTCTATTCTTAAATATTAAAACAAATCATTTTGTAATTATTTCTAAAAATCTAGACATAATATGGATAATTGTATGTATTACGTCCTCAAGATATTACATACGCCGTTTGTCCAATGCAATTAAGTATTAGCTCTGGTTAGTGCCATCTGTTAGATACTTGACAAAAAAAGCCGTTCTTTATTTGAATTATTCGTTAGTTAGGCAGTGCTTACTTAGGCATTGTAAAAGGCCATACGTGAAAAATCCTCAACACAACACCCTTGTTTGCTGTTCTTACTGTCCGTGTGTTGTCAGTAAGCTTCTTGCATATAATGCACGCGCAGTTTTATTAACCGCGAGGTCGTTTCAGCGGCGAACAAATGAGCGTCGTGTCGGCGCATCGGTAGCAGCCTTCCCATGTAAATGCATCCATTTGGCTGTTACTAACACAAATTACAAAACAAACTATGTAGTATAAATTCTTAAAACGTCCTCCTGGTCGTATCTTCACAACCGACTTCCTGACTCTGAGCTGTTGACGAGTATTTTAAGGCAGAATTTGGGCCCGATCCGGGATTTGAACTCAAGACCCCAACCCGCGGGTTGCGGTTGTTGCCAAACAAAATTAATTTATTATTATTTTGGAATCTTTTGTATTCTTATAGAGCCTTTAAAATATGCAATAACCAAGCGTAAATGAGACTGTAAGCAGGCACTAATTAGATAAGATATATTTAGTTTTCCTAGCTAAACACAATATTATGAAACTCACTATACAAATTGACAAACATGAAATGTGTCTATGTTTTTAAAAACGAATTCTGAGTTTATAATTATAATAATTGTTTATCGACAAAGTTTTTCCCAACACTACTTCACACGGCTTCCACTTCAGCACGCGATGTGTATTTTACCCTTAATGTTCTCCGTGAACAATTAAAGTCATCGTAGTTTTATCGTTATAACCTTAATTGTCATTAGATTCTTTATGCTACTATTATTTTTCAGTCCGGCATTTCAGTCAGGCATTCGATGCAATAAGAGCTATTATTCAAAGTTTCTGTTGGGTACTAGTAGGGTTAACAATCGGCTTTAGTTAGCCTAGAGCCGGGTAAACATATTGGTTTAAACTTTCATGGTCACTTACATTAGAATAGTGATATGAAATTACTACAATGCACCTTATGGCACTTGCAAAGGTGCCAAAATATCGGAAACTCACAAATAAGGTAGCAATCTTGTGTCTAAAATAAAGAAGAAACGATGATTGATGATTCAGTAGAAACAACCTCCGATCTTTAAAACACCTCTACCATAGAATCTTCGAGGAGATATTCGGTTCTGAAGTTTACGCGCATATTACCTACTAACTCATAAAAACACTTGACAGTTTTTTTTCGTACACACTTATTTGTAATTGAACGCCTGTCGTTTCAAATACATCAGCATCCGTGGTTACACGCAGACTAAGGTATCATTTGTCATTACATTGAAAATTATAACTGCAATATTCCTTAAAAAGTCATGGTATTTTCTGTTCAAGCCTGCACATTTATCCCCCTCAATCCAACAGGTCCACACAATCGTTTAGGTATTCCCACGCTTATGAAAATGTATGAACGCGTACCAGATTAACTCGTTCGGTGCCCGGCGCTTCTTGTCAGGACATTGTGACGTGTCTGGTCTGGAAACTGTTGCTAAGTGTATTATAGAGAGAAAATCACGTTAGTATGAAGATCTTGGGTGCAGGTGGCTTGGGACAAGATGGATGACGCATTAAAAATATATAATTTATTTTAACATGTAGAATACATAAGAAAGTAGTACTATCACAGACACATAGTGATTAATTTGGTTACAAGCGCTTCTGATTACAAAACCAGCGTGCGTATGGAACCTTTTCTACGAAATGCTTCAGATCCGCAAAACGAGTATCGTATTGACGGATTTCGTTTTTCGTCGTAGGCCTCCAGGTTCAAATCCCGCGGTGCAAATGTTTGTGCTATGAACACGAGCGTTTGCAACTGAAGTCATGGATGTTATTGTATAATTAAGTTTTTATATAGACTCGTTGTCTGGTATGGTATTCTTACACAAGGAAGAAAATTCCTTACTTCAAAACCAAGACAATTGGTTGTTGTTTGGCGCATATTCAATTTGTTTATTTACTATTTTTATTAACTTAACATTTAACAACAAATACAATACCATCAAGACTGATCATAGAAGGAATATGATCTAATAAAAGAACCTATCATGCAATCCGTGTTAGGGTTACAGTTAGGTCTGTTGTTATAACTGTTATATCAATGACAATGTTGTCAAATTGTGACAAAGGCAATTTTAGTTGTTGTTTATAGTAGAACTAGCGGCCCGCCAGCGACTTCGTACGCGTTTAATCCGTTCCCATAAATCGTAGAAAAAATATTTCTAATCCTCTAAGCATTAAACCACTTCTATAGCGTTCCCCGATAAATTATCTATCTAACAATATCTAACATATTTTATAACTGGACCAATAGTTCCTGTGATTAGCGCGTTCAAACAAACAAACATAAACATCCAGTTTTTAAATATATACGTAGAAATGCGTAGAGATAAATGTTATATTTTATGTACACACAACACGTAGCCCGGTCTTTAATCTGGTCAAACTTACACGGGGATGATATCTTTTTATTTTACAACGAAATGGAAATACTTACTACGCCTATCGTCAATCGTATATTTCTTTCAGGTGCTAATAAAAATACCAGCTGTGCGCTTACACAGCATCATGCCACATACGGGCTGTGGGAGAAACAAATTCCCTCAAGTCTTCTCCCGCTACCTTTAGAGTTTGAACTTTAGCTTTGGTTATGGTCATAGCGAATACTCTACTGTCTTGAATTCAAATCGTGAATTCAAAGGGATAATTCTATGTAGGGATCTACCCCATCATTATCATCAACACCCAAAAGCCGTCCACTGGTAAACATGGGCCCCCACGAAAAGTTTGCAGAAAAGTTCCAGATTGGACACCCTTCAACCACAGAAGCAACGTAGAATGTCCACCGACAATATGAACAAACGATCTGCAATCTACACTGGACACAGCCCGATTGATACCTACGCTGTTTAAACACAAAAAAATATTATTTACTATTCTAAGGAATAAAATCTCTTCTCGAGAGCAACATCAATAACAAACATGTGTCAAATATTCTGTCTCATATATGTCAAATGACTGTCAAAAATGAAATAAAAAATATTTTAATCATAAGCACTAAAGAGTATTGATATCAAATTCGAAGCAAATCACCCCCATAATAACTTTTCACCCCTTTTTAACCCCCTTAGGAGATGCATTTTAATAAAATATAAAATAGGTCTTCCGTCAATTCTGTAAGAGAATGTGTATGCAAAATTTGAAGTAGATTGGACCAAGGGGTCTGGTTGTCCCATACAAACTTTGCACCCCTTTTTGACCCCCTTAGGGGTGGAATTTCTGAAAATCCTTTCTTATCGGATCCCTTCGTCATATAAAGAACACACCCTCCCAGTTTCAGGTCCCTGCAATCAGCGGTTTAGGCTGTGCTTTGATCCATCAGTCAGTCAGTCAGTCAGTCAGTCAGTCAGTCAGTCAATCAATAAGTCAGTCGTTCAGGACAAAGCATTTTATTGGTATAGATAATCTTAGCTGGAATTACGGGATCTACCAACCTACCATTTACTAAGAAAATGCCCTACAAATCGGGTATTTCGGTATCGGATATCTTGACTAAACACTTAAAAGGCCAGATCATATCTCAGGGCAGCCTAATTTAGTGCACCACAAAACGTTAGGAGAGCAACATTGTGGCAAAGTGAAATGCAAGCGCGGGCGCAACGATGTTTTGACCAACGACCTCTATGCACAGGTTGTTATTGAACAGTTCCCAAAATAGTGGTGTTTAATCCTATCCTACAAATTTTATAAACGTGAAAGTTTGTTATTTCTTCACGCTAAAACTAATGATTCGATTCGATAAAACTTTACAAAAACGTACAGCTTATACAATGGAATATCATGCTATAATTTACAACGAGATACGATTATCTCACAAAATATCGATATAAATATCGATTTATGCGGGCGAAACAGCGAGAAACTGCTAGTGACAAAAGTACAAATATATTCGTTTATTATTGACTATGGTTAGTACATTTTAAGGCCACCTATGACATTTCATTTATTCATGAATACATTCAATAACTATTGCTATGGGCTCATAATTGATATCTGAAAATAAAATAAGAATGCTCTACAAATGAAAAACCGCGGTGGTGTAATTTACGTATATAGAATCTATTTAAAAAATATTATGTTATCACTTTAACCACAGCCCGGACACTCAGAAGAAACTTTTCTTTTTGGCCATACATTGACAGATGGCGTGTTGCACAGACGCTGCGTTTGTGTGCGTGCTATAAGGGTTGACAAAGTCCGTTACACCGCACCGGTCATAGCTATTTTCACATAACAATTTAATATAATCAGATACATAAACAACGTAAATAATTGACTTTAATTTAGTAAACACCGTAACGAGTACTAATTTTCGTAATGTCATATTCACGTGGTATCGTAGAGAAATAAAAAGATAGAATCTACCTTAGCAACACCTGATTTCACCGATCACATAAATGATACAATTATAATTTCCTAACTACACATAATTCTATAGAATGTTACCTTTACCTAACGTTTTTAAAGTTGTTCACTGTAACTGAATAGTTAGAATAGGTTATATCATGTAGTTGCATATTTTGTATGAAGTTACTTTCCACCTCTCATCTTTTGGGAAACGAAAAAAGCTCCTATCGGATTCATTTCTCGAGAAAGAAAGACACCCGTACACTGCACAGTACTTAGGCATCTCTCGCACACAAAACTTTGTACTTCCGCTAACGTCGCAAACATGCGCGTGCCATGCCCGCTAGGCGGTCCCCTAATGAGAACCCTAATTCCGGCGCGATGGTGAGGTAAGTCAGACTAGGGAGGGGAGGTGAGTGTCCGTTCTGTATGTAGTACTATTATATATTCTGGCTTTAACTTAAGTGTCGTAGGTAGATGTTAATGGTCATACTTCTCTATAAATTTGGCTACTATTCAAACCTACATCCTGCATGTTTAAAGTTTTGACGTGGTGCCATTGACGCAGCTGGACGCCGCACGATGCGCGTGCGACAGTCACAGTAAACTCTTGTGATTTTTTATATGAAGCATTAAATTTTATTTTTGTTTTTTATAGTGTTTTGTCACTATACAAACTTATACCGCTATAGGCATGCACACAGATAGCGTAACACAGAGGGTTCGATTCCTTTTGTCTAACACAGTTGCTTTTTACAAGTGCAATCTATAATATATGAATCTTTTTCCATCAAGTATTTGCTTGTATTTGGAGGTGCAGCAGATCTTGTGATAGCATTCTGAAACGTTAAACTTTTTTTAAACTTCTCTACTATATGAGTGCTCAAAACCTGCTGCATGCCACACATCGTTTCCTAGCAGGCTCAGTTCCTCGAAGGCGTTACAGGCTCACACGAGATATTATGCAAATTCGCAATTACCGTGTAATGTAACGGGCCAATAATAGCACGAATTACGCACCATATACACTCGGTGACAAAAATGAACTTAAAAATAAATGTGCGTGAAATAAATCCGTATAAAGCATTTAATTAATTAGTAGTATTCGCGTAAACTTCAAGAATCAAATATGAAAAAACAAAATCGAAACTAGGAAATGCATGAAATCATAAAAAAGAAACACAAAACTTAACTACTTATTAAAAACAAAACCGTTTCCTTGAGGCAAGGAGGTGATTATGCTGGCTGCGTTGGATAGCTATGCTAATTATATTTATATAGCATAATGCTAAAGTTGAGCTTATTTTAAATATTAACAACGGCCAAATTTTCTTACTTTACTCCTGTCATAGAAAACTCACTTGCAACTGACAAGATTTACTGTACTTATGTTGTACTTATGTTGACTGTACTTATGTTGAGAGAAAAAATCTCATAGATTTTACATGTCAGCTATGACCATTAAAGTTTCTAAGATAAACAATGATTGTCTGTAATTTTGGTTTTATCATCTGCCTATTACTTTGTTGTTCTATAAAACAAACGTGTAATCTTCGCATACTCCATCTATGTAAATAGTAAACAGGCTTGGACGGGAAGTCATCTGTACACTTTTCACAATATTATTTTTGTTTTATGTGGTTTAGCGTTTAGCTTTTAGTTGTATTTTTTCTTTTACAAGGAAAATTTACATCAAATTAACCATCATATTATAGTTACAAACTAGGTTATGTAATAACTCGTTACAATGTCATTTTTATCACGATAATTTACGATGTCGCATTTTTTAGGTTAGCAAGTGGATCACATTATGATATGAATAAAAATTGCGAGTTCCGATTTGATTAAATATAAAGCGTGTTTTGCATACGTTCACAGATGCCATAGCAAAATAGAAGCTAGTAAATGAAATATGCCAACAGAGAACCTGCTTCGTACAACAAAGAGTGGCCTGAAGGCATTTCTGCTGCAGCCGGTGCTGTAATGATATAGGCCAGGGGTCGCTAACCTTTGGGATGGGCAACATTATACAAGACCTTGGGCGGGAAAGTTGTAGAGATTCTTAGCAAGATAGTTGTTGGGGGCTTAACACCTGATTTAAATATATGGTTAATACAGAGGATTACAATATGAATTTATTTGTATGGTAGAGTGTTTATAATTTTTTTCTACCAATTGAGTAATAAGTAATAATATTTATCTATTTGTTCTATGGAATTAAACGATTTTTGTGGAAAGAGATCGGTAGGCAAAGGTATCATAAAAGGTTAGAAATGAATAGTGACTTCCATATTGTAGGGTAAGTTTGATACCTATTATATTATAATAAATAATTATTTATATGCGCCAGACAACACACCAATTGTCTGGTTACAAAGTAAGGAATTTTCTTCCTTGTGTTACGAAGTACCAGAGAATGATAATGAAGCATATTCCTTATAATATGTCTTAGACCATTAATATTGTAAAATTGATAGAGAAGGAGTAATTTTTAAGTGATAGGCTATATTATCGTCATAATAAGCTACGATTAGGCACATTATTTCCTAGTTGCCAATATTAGTTACCGAGTATTTAGTACAATTTTTGCCATTAGATAAGGGTTTTAAATTGTTCAGTAATTGAGTAAGATTTTACAATGTTTTTCCAATTAACGTCATGGTACTAAATTTAATAGATGATGGTATCTAGTTAACTCTCATAAACTGTTGATCAAGTACGATTTATCGCCTTTTTGTAGTGACTTAACACGTTCCGGGACACTACTCCAGACACAATAGATGTTTTATTGTTTTCACGCCTGTAGGCGGGCACTGTCCCGGAACGTGTTAAGTGGTGTTTATGACATTGTGGCGCCATTTTCATTACTTACCTTTTTACGCTAGTCCTCAAGAAATCTTAACATTGCTTCAACTGCTTTTTAATAGCATCTCGTCTTAAGTAAATCATCAGTATTCTTGGTAACTATCACATAAACCCAAGTATGATCGGACATAATGTCATTAGTGATTCACTTGGTAGTACACTCGTAAATACCTTATTATGCCATTATTTTGTCTCGTCTGGTGTATGTAACGTATTTGCTATTGCTGCCGTAGTTTACCAATTAAGGGCCCCTTAAACATATCTAGTAACATCATCGGGAGCGTGCACCCTACAAGGTGAGGTGTTGGGACCATTTGCACCTCATTTTCGATCTTAATCTGAAAGTAGAGTATTTATTACCTACATGTCTTCAGCTTTAGCTTGAAAGCTTTAGCTTCTTGTTGAAATAATACCTTCACAAAAGGGTAATTCTGATAGAGGATCTTGTAACATAAAAGTTCATTATTGTTTAATTAAAACTAAATGAAATGAATACCTATGAATAGGATGATAAACGCTCCAGTGCTCACCCATTCGAAATTTCATATTTTTGAGAGAGGTCTGCCATAAGGACAAAATAAATGTTTGTGCATGAAGTATTAAATAAATTAACGTCAATATTATTTAAATTTACTATATTATTAGAGGGTTAATGTTGTTTTTAATGTAATGATGTTTTTATTATGTAGCCACCTGCGCATACACAACATCAAACCTCTATGGTTTGATGTTGACTCACAAAGCGAAGCTCAGCGGCAACTTACGTTTAATCCTTACTTAATAAGCTGCCGGCTTAACTTTGTTCGTCAAATAAGGGTAGTCACTCACGACAATTGATATTGAAGAATCGCGACTCAATCAAGTAAGCCTGATGGGCCGCTCGGCGCCTTTGACCATTGTAACATTGGCTGCAAATATACTCTGTGGCACACGACCATATTCGAACCATAGTGGGCAAGCTAGTTATCTTGTTAGGGGAGATTAACTAACTGCTAAGCCTTATAAAGGTAACAGGTGGAACTTGTAATTAGATTTGCGTGAAATTGCCGATGCAATTTTTGAGTCACTTTGAAGCGGAGATTGATTGAGTCAATTGAGATTCTTTGAGTAAGTGGATTGAAGTTGTTGTTACTAAATGATCTAATTGAAAAATAAAACGATAATTTTCTTGCGTTCTCACATCACATTATGATGATTTATGATATGCGTTGTTTAATTAATATTGCTGCTCTATGTTTTCTTTACACAAGAGAGTGAATTTTGACAAGGATCAACTTGTAGATCAACTTTTATTAACTAATGGTTGATAAGTGATTGATAATGATGAAAGAAAGTTTTCCAATAAATATCATCGTCATTCTACGTATAATATTACATCCTTACACCCTTACATGTAGAATTCTCCAATCCAGCTCCTTTACAAGATTCTCAATTATTCAAATGTCATCTTGTATGCTTCACAAATATGTGTAAATGCTCGATTTGAATGTAAGATGCGAATAAATCTATTGAAGTTCAAAACTTGCTGCCCAGAGGCGGGCACGTTTGCATTCAGCTGTAAATTGAACAAATTTGAAATTCATTGCGGGCTGTATATCAACACTTATTACGTCACGATACTGATTTGTGGAGACGAGTTTCTTTTTCTGGTTTACATGCATTAGGTAGTAGATAAAGTGTACCTACCTCGTAGTTATTCAGTAAATTTACTATTTTTATATACAATTGCAACATGAACTTACTATTTGAATAGACAGCGTAGGACGTCCACCAACAATAATAACTTTTATCATGTATTATATTTTGCATGCCAGTATCTGGTTAAAAGTGAGGAACTGTTTCTAATTCAACATCTGTTTGTGTACCACTTTTTATGCGAAATAAAGGAATTTTAATTTGAATTTAGAATTTGAATTTGACAAGATGGATAGACGATCTTGTAAAGATCGGGTCACACTGGATAATACAGATCGCTCACAACGAGTCGCTGTGGAAAACCGTGGGGGAGGCCTTTGTTCAACAGTGGACGTCCTTTGGCTGATGATGATGATGACTATCTGTATAATATTTTCTCAGTAAGTGAACTGAAAGTAATCGTTCTTCATGATAATAAAGTCCTTCTAAACCTAGTTCTTGGGTTCTTTTGCATCAAATTACAACATTGTGTAATGTCTTATTACTAATACCACCTAATCAATAATTTTAGGATGTCGAAATTTAGAGAATTGTTGTTTTGTCATTTTCGTGTGTCAAGTTAAATTATTGAGGGAGATGAAGATGCAGGGTAACTTTTGAGGCTAAGTAGATATTTGATCTCGATCGCAACGTGTGGATGGTTGTGCATATCTGCTTAGTAGCATCTATTTATTCTTGCCCAAAGAAGCTTAGGTCATATTCCTCAGGGAAGACTTCAGCAGGCAGCAAGTTATTGGCTCAATTGATGTTTTAAATTTCGATACGCGTACACATGAAACAGCAGAGGTAACAACGTTTATTCTGTGTGTACATAAAATACTTTTATTTTATCTGCAAACACAATAAACGTTTATTTTTATACCTGCTGACCATTAAAGTAAGTAGAAGCAAAGTTTAAGATCTTGGAAAATATCATAATTGGATATGCATAAAACTAATTTAGCATACCATCAATTAAACCGTTCATAAATTCTACTTATTTGTATGTTTTAACTAGAATGATGATGAAAACTTTGCTATTTTGAGATGATGGGAACGAACATAGCTATCGCTGTATTCGGATTTCACACCTCATCACAAAATGCACGGTTTCTTTGGGTTTTTGACTTTTTCGAAGATATTTAAAGGTACATTTCCTCTAACTGTGTATGTAGTTACACCATTTCAAAGGCTAGTACTCTTTTTAATACGTTTTCTTTAAAACAAGCTGTAGATATAAATGCAGTCTTTATCGAGTCGTAAGCTTATTATTATTATGCTATTGGCCCTATAGTAAAATGATAGTGTTTACATAGCGGTCTTTATTAGGTTATAATAAAATTTAAATGGCTTTCCAATTAATTCATTCTGTATTACAAGTGTTATGTGGCTGTAAACTGTATTTATGTTTTTATTACAAATGTGATGATCCACTATGGATAACGTGATATTAATACAATAACTCTACCTTTTTTGAAATGTTTCCATAACTTAGAAGTGATCATTAGTCAATAATTTTATCAATAGTCGTACAAACGCCAAAATAAGTGATTAATTATGTGAAATTGTCATCCGCAATCTACTCGTACGTATGAACTAGTACTAAGTATATCTCTTAAATAGCACGATATACCTGCCGGTACCATCGCCACAAAGTTCAGAAAGTATGAAAATCTGAAATTGCTTATTATTTTATCAGTCTTATGAAATTAATGCATCGCCGGTACAATTCTACAGGTATCATTTATCTTCAAGTATTTAGTAAGGAATGCAAGGAATGGAAGTAGGAAGTGGCACAAAAACCATCTCTCGATTGCATTCACAATTAGGACGCGAAGCCCGCTTCCCATAGATACCTACGCTAAACGAATAGATTTGCTTAGGGCTGAGACAATTTCAATGGTGAACGTTTATTCACCAAACAGTCTTACAGAAAGTAAAATAAAGAAAAGGATATTGACCAAAGCCGGGTCCAGATTGCGTCTTTTTAACTTATATTTCAAAAATCTTGTTTTTAATTGTAATTGCACTGGTACTTTTGAAATAATCTAACGAATAGGGGTTTAAAAGTAACACTTAAATAGTTTAGGTGACTTTTAATAGGTGCATGAACTCTGCAATGAATTCCACGTAAACCCCTATTCATTTAAAAAAAAAAGTGTGTATTCTTAGGTAGGTATAGGTATGGGATATTCTATCCGCGGATGAAGTTACGGGGGGTAATGTTATAATGGTTTCACTATATTGCAAATGGAATAGTTAATATTCAATTGAGATGAGTAACAGACATCATGTTTTTTTAAGTCATCGCTGTTCTGCAGATAGAGAGAGACTGTAAAATAATGAAGGCAAGAGATGTTGTTGTGAAAATAAATGGAATTGTAAAATGTTTTCAATTAATAACAGACTTCAAAACGAAAGTGCCAACTTTATCCGTTGAAGTCTTTGTGCAGAAACATTAATTTGTGAAATGAGCGTGTTTCTTCAAATTGTCTATAAATTATCTCGATGTCAGAGCGAACCGTCCATTCAATGGAGTAATTATTGCAGATTTCTATTAACCACAGCGTGTGGTGGCCCTGGCTATAGTTATCTCCCGATAGCTTAACATGCACCTGTTTCTGCACTTATAATTGCTTTTAGCCCGTGCCTCCACTTACGTTGTTACCAATGGTATCATTACACGGATGTCTTCATGCTGACGGGTAGAAAGGTAATGATATCTTGCGGGCCCGCGGTGACACTTGTGGAAATGCAGGGTTTCTCAAAACTACAGCCGTAATAGCCCATTTAGTTTTTGCACGCTCAAAAATTACTTCCGAACGACCAGGGGCCGTATTTTTGATTCACTCGCTTCGAAATGGCGAGTGATTTTCGTTCGACAACGAGTAAATTCCTTTGACTTATAAAGTCATCTTCAAACGAAAATCACTCGCCATCTTGAAGAGAGTGATTCAAAAATAGCGCCCCAGGAGCCCTAATTTTTATCTTCGCGTCAATATGATGTATGCTTTAAGTTGGTTTATGATAGATTATCAATCAAAAATTAATTTAAATCTGCACAATAGTGATCAAAAAATAGCGCAATTTTGTTAACACTTGCATTTAACGTAACGTGTTTCGCAAAATTTTCATTGTTTTTTTTACGACAACCGCACGCCATATTCACGCGGACGATTAATGAATTCATTTTCATTTTTTCATTTAATAGAGCCCCTATTTCACAGTCTCCTAATAAGGCGATATAATTATTTGGTAAGGTAGTATAATACTTCATACAAAATAACGTTCCATATTTGAATTATTCGTTGGTTAGAGCTTATTTGCTGATTGTGAAACAGGCCCTTAGTACAATAAATTAAACAAGGAGCTCTTTGCTCTACTTTAGCTGTTTGAAGACATATTTTCGCTAACATGACTTGTCTATTTTTTGCCATGACTGGCCATCCTAGGTTCAGGCTTTGGAACGAAGGAAGTCCACCACAATGGAATGTTTTTTGTCCAAAAATCTACCTTGACTTTGTAAATAGACTAGAACTATCATTCTCACAGTTAATTAATCCTATCTCAAACCCCCTTGACACTACAAGCCACTTGAAGCTAAACACTTTGAGAAACAGTGCTGTATCGTATGTTGGTAGTCTAAGTGGGACTGCTATTTTGATATAGCCCCAGGACAGTAGCGGCTTCGTAGGGCGCAGATGAGCGAATTATTATAAAAGCCGTATTCGCTGAAATGTGTATTTATCCCCTTGTGCTATTCTGACACGTTTATTTATCATTTTACCCGGTAGAGTGGAATATCGCGATCTCGTAAGCGCGAAATAGAACGATATCAATAGAGGGATAGGATAGTCGCTAGGTCGACTAACGACATTTTACCATATTAATATTTTTTAGAGTTCAATAGGCAAATGAAGAAATGCTGGCAAAAGCAAGTAGTTAAAGATTGTTTGACACTTTTGTACTAAACAATCTTTTAGTACTCGAGTTCTTTATTTGCCTAGAATCACTCTGATATTTAAAAAAAATACGATGTGAATAAAAAAGAATATTGGACGTTAGATATTGAGCTTTTTTTATTACCAGTTATTTTAAGTTCATATTTATCTAGCATACAAAATATCTTGTTAAAATTATGCAAACGACTCGCATGATCTACTGAATAATGGCAACAGAAGCGCGAAAACTTTACGGTGTTGCCCGAATATGGCGCGACGCAGTCCGAATGTTGCCGCGCGCGCAACAATGCCCGATAATGAAACAATTTGGCGATGCCTGCGCCGATCGCCGCGCGATAATTCTCAACTAACGCTTCGTGCGTAGGTGACGCGAGTTAGGGGATGTAGCGGCTTAGAACGTAAAGACTTATTAACTATACAAATAGTTATGATGATTGTTTTTGACGCAAATTCCCATTTCCCCATCTTTAGATGCATGCTGTCATGGCCTTTTAATTGAGATGACGACCTCGACAAAAAAGGCATATCAAAAATATAGTTTTTCTGATGTTTCAATACAATTAAAAAAAATCTATCTAAATTATAAGAGAGAGAGGATAAATTAATATTAAATTTCTTACATTTTTTCATCTCGTTACACAGCTGTTGAAATTCACAGGTTCTATCTGAAACAAAAATAAATACATTGTTTATTTATTGTTAAAGTATCAATGCTTAGTTTATGGTTATGGCGCGATATTGTCCAAAGCCGGG
Organism: Pyrausta aurata; assembly: GCA_963584085.1. NCBI lineage: Eukaryota > Metazoa > Arthropoda > Insecta > Lepidoptera > Crambidae > Pyrausta > Pyrausta aurata. The sequence goes on along the minus strand of OY757263.1, from coordinate 2,447,466 downwards.
CCCAGAATTGTAATTACACTGGTATATTTGATATAATCTAACGAAAAGGGGTTTAAAAGTAACACCTAAAAGTTTAGGTAGCTATTTGCAGTAGTATAGGTGCATTTACTCTGCAATCACAAAACATAACCTCAAAATACCTAATCTGCCATTGAATAAATCGTAAACCCCTATTTATTTTTCAAAAATATTTTTTGTGTGTATTCTCAAATATTTATTTATTTTATCAAGATTTTGGTCAAGATCCTTTAATGTGTTGATAGCTGTTTATTTTAGTGCCTGCTGACGCTATAATTTCATCGACTTGATTATATCCACACCTTTCCTTTGCACCACACACGGTGCTCTATTATCCTTTACCATTTAAGTAGTGATGTCGCCTATTGTAGCTGGTGTACGCACAATGGCAAAAACTCGGGTACCGTCGGGAATGAAGAGAAATTATTTTAATACAGTCCCCGCTGTGACATTCTGTTTAAAAGGAAATGACGGCTACGGAGCAGATTCTTCGCACATTGTCCAGAGGTTTGTTATAGTGGAGCAGGCTTTGTGTTGCTTTGAGAATCTGTATCAGCTTCTATGTTCCGCATTCTAGCAGTCTAGGCTTGTAATACCGTGTACAAACGGTATACCACATAAACATGCAATGTTTTTTTGGTATTGAAGTAGAAAATTAAAACATTAAAGAAGGAAATGCATAGAATTGAATTTGAAGAGTACAAAGACTTTGAGACCTAAAGTTGTTAAATCTGAGACTGACCAAGACAATTAGCATTACATGACATTGAAGAAGACTACTTGGTGCATACTGCGATCTTACTTTAATACGTTCAAGATCCAGGCAGTTCGATTCCCTCTCTACTTGTTGAGTCGCCAAATTTGCTTTGCGTTATGCAACTTAAGAAAAAATAAAAGTGTTGCTTTTTCATTCACTTTTGTAGTGCTGTCCCATACTAATCTGCTAAGTGGATTATACGAAATCGCAATATGAATTTGCTTATCCGTTCAAAAGCAGAGTTGCCTAACTGTCAAAGCGAAATTGCAATACGCAACTTTAGTATAGTAGGTTGTAGGTATGTGTAACACCGTCCCAAAAATAGTCATGGTAAAATAAAAAGCTATTGCTTTTTTTTATATGATTTTGTTCAATTTCCATAAACTTTTTTTTACTACTTTTAATTATTTTCTAGCCTAAAGCTCCTTCATATACAATTTAACACGCTTTTCCTAACATTCGATTCACCAAATCAGTGCGCGCGCGCAAGAAAGTCCGTCTTATGGAAATTGCGCATGATTGCGCCATTGTTTGCATTATTATGGCGCGGGACACGCGGCTGTCGTCCCAGCAGGTCCCATAAATCCACCGGGATTTAATGGGCCCAGTTATTGGATGTTGCGGTCGGTATTTAGAATTATAGACGAACAAAACGGATAAAACGTGTACACGTCGATTGCTATTATTATCAAGACTTGACGGTATTAGGTTCGGTTTATTTATTGTGCAGTTGGGTGGTGTTTGTAGGACTGATTCTGGATGCGATTGTTAGAATATAGTCAATCCTGACTAAGTGAAGTATTGTTATATTTGAAATTCTCCATGTGTTCAATGTATATTTCATACATTGTTATTATATTACATTACTATAACTAATCAGTGTTCGATCTTATTTTCGATAAGTAAATAGAGTGTCAGGTTCCAAGTTCATTTGAATAAACCTTATAAATTGATAGTTTTATGCGGCTGTTTTAAATTGTCGTAATGTTCGGATAAGCGTTATCTGTCCAATACTTCATACGAAATTACCTTCCATTATTGAATTATTCGTTGGTAGGTTATTAATTAAAAGGCAGTTAATATAAAGTTATTTCTAGCCGATACGAAAGAAAATATTTCATTCGCTGAATTAATGAATCTATTCACTATGTTAATATGTTAGTATCTCAATAGCGTTTAACTTTAACCCTTTAACATTAAATAAGTTAACAATGTTACAAGAGTGTTTCTCTGATTTACTCCTCGCAGGCCCGGCTCGCACGTCTCAATATTCAAATCCTGCGAGCCCTCCCAGCCATCACAAATCAACACGTTCATAGACACACGATTGTTTATGTCATAAGAGATAGTGGTGATCTCATGAAGATTTGATTTGGGACAGACTTACAAATATTTTGAAAACCCACTAAAGTATTCGATTATTCTAAGATAACTGTTGGTTAAGATATTGTAATTTGTTCGATCGATTGACGTACAATTTGTTATGTTCTTAATAAATACCTACAGCGATAATAAGTCATTAACAAGCAAGTCATTATACTTTGCAACCATCAAGCATTACACTCCAAAGGGGCACATGCACATAATACAAGTAATGACAACATAGTAAATATCGTTGTCTTAATTGAAGGCTGCCATCCATGACATGCTGTTTCTTAAGTTTGTAACTTGTGATCAACATATCACCAGCACCTACAGTGGTGGACAGCTAATTAAAGACACTTTGAAAATTGTATGTTAATCAAGTTTTGGGTTCCAATAATTTTGTATTATGAAAACATAGAAACCAGCAACTGTTGTAAAATAATCATATGGATTTTACGTATAATTTGAAGTTACTATTTGCCATAACATTGTTCTATTTTTCGTAATTTTTGACCTCAAATCCATTATGAGCAGAATAAGTGTACCAGTGATGTGGACAACTAATTAAAGACACCTAATGTAAGTTACTGAAAACCAAAAAAATACTGAAACTACAAAATAGTCAGTTAATATGAAATTAAAAATAGTCATTTCTAAATTGTTTTACAAAGTTTTTGATATTTTGTCGTATGTCGTTTAGCTGCATTTTGACCTTTATTTAGTCTTGGCACGGTCCTGGTATTAGTGCTATTAGTTCCTTGCAAGCATGTATTGGAATTTATTCTAATGCTTTCATAAATGCGTCATTAAGATAATTTTAGCGTTGGTGACTACCTACTAACTATTATTTGTCTGTTATTACAAAGTTTCCAATGCGATAGATGTCAGGACCTTAGAATAGGACCCCACTGAAAGACTTAGAATGGGATTTCTAGATGAAAAATATTAAGGATGCAAGCATATTTTCATGACAGTATTTGCTGCAGGAAGATTGTTAAACATTTTAGCAAGAATGATAAGGCCTAGATTATGCAAGGAAAACTTGCACTGAAGAAAATTTTATAAGTTACCAAATTTATAAAATGCCAAATATTTCACGAATGCGGTTTTCCTAAATACATTCTCAACGCGGACCGAATCAAAGTGGATAATTGAGATGTTTTCGAATGTAAATAAACAATAGATGTAATTACGACAAAAAACGGTATATGAGACGACAATTTAACAAGACTATGTATCATATAACTGTAAGATATAAAGTGAGGAAACATCATAGTGCGCCGTTGATTTTCTAGGCGTATTGCTGGACCTATGAAAAAATGCTAGTACATGGATGGAATACCTAAACAATAATATTCAACAACAGCCTATCTTACCCTTAGCTGACTAAGCATCTTGTCTAGAATATCTTGTAGTTTAGACTTACTAACGACTTACTAAACCGACTGCAACGGCCGTCTCAGTTTTTCTAAGAGACAATGTCTATCTTTTAGATATGCTACCATAATAGTCCTAACATCAATACAATCGAAAAAATTGACATTCTTGTATTAGATAATACACTAGCAAGACAATGAAAGCATTAGAACAATTTCTAATACGTTATAACAAGAAACGCATATCACCAATGCCAGGACTAAGTTAAGGTCAAAATACAGATAAAGGACATACAATAAAACATCAAAAACTTTGTAAAAAAATTAAAAAATGACTATTTTCAATGTCATATAAACTAACTTTTTTGTAGTTTCAGTATTTTTTTGGTTTTCAGTAACTTACATTAGGTGTCTTTAATTAGTTGTCCACATCACTGGTACACTTATTCTGCTCATAATAGATTTGAGGTCAAAAATTACGAAAAATAGATCAATGTTATGGCAAATAGTAACTCCAAATTATATGTGAAACCCATATGATTATTTTACAACAGTTGCTGGTTTCTATGTATTCATAATACAAAATTATTGGAACCCAAAACTTGATTAACATACAAATTTCAAAGTGTCTTTAATTAGCTGTCCACCACTGTATATGTGCCAAATAACTAAATTAAAATATATATCACATTAAATAATAAGCCACCAAAAAACTAGAGAGTTATAAAAGTGATCTTAAGTCAGTCACGATTACGGCAAATAATAAAAATGTAGTAACATTTGGCGCTTTACGTGCGCAAATACCATTGGAAATTGAGACACACCTTGAAGTAAGCCAATCTGATACTCGTGTAAATCTACGAGCGTACATCTAAATCTAAAGCGATCTGTGTAATAAGCGCGATACTCGCTGCGATAAATAATGGGACACATTTAGACAGGTCGAATGTCCCTATTGCCACATTCCTGTGACAGCACTGCTCAAGACAATTCGTGTTGTTTGCCGCCTCTGACACACTCTTCCATCATTGTTGTTCGTTTTGTTCACCCACCACTAACATACTCGCACTTGATTTGGCAAATTAAACTTAAAAGATGTAGAAATAAGGAGGTATGTGGTGAAAGAAAACGTGGTTGATTTTGGGACACGAATCATGTGGGCTGAGCACAATATGAATTTACAAGGGTTGAGGAGGGAATTTTAAGACGTTCATAGGATTTTCTTGGTGTTAAAACGTATTTAGCGTTTTAACGTAGGATGTTCATGATGAACGCTCTATCTAAAATGTAATATTTGAGCTTGCGTTAAATCAGGTAGAAATCGTCATGAATGAATGTGCTAAAATCAGATCAAAGCGTCTACATCCCGCTGACAAATTTACTGGACTATTATGGTCACTCTCTACATTTGATCAGAACTCGAAAATAATTTATCAATGTTAAATAATGTACTCGTAGACGAATCATGTTACATTAGATATAGGTGTCGTATCGTGTTTATTTGACTATATTATTTATTTATCTATAAGTGCTACCAATTAAAAATTGTTTATTAATAAAGCAAAGGTAGTTTTGGTAACAAAGAGGACTTAAACTTAAAGATTTATTATAGTATTTGTCTGAACTAGGTTGGACCTGTGTTTCAGACTGTAAAAGAGCTATGTTAACTAAGAAAAATTACAATAAAGTGACTGAGAGAATGCAAACAATCTTGACAAATTAAACCTATTAGCCTACCTACTGGATGATAACAAACAGGTTTTCAGTCTCATCATATTTTATTATTTTAATTGCGTTGGATACTAAATAACAAGTCACCATTCTCAAAACTGTGTCAAAATGTTCATATTTATAAGATCATCCAATAATCAGTTCGTAGATCCCCATTCAGCTATGCGGACCTTACAAGCGCGAGGCGTCATTGCTATGTATGAATTTAAATGAACCCTCTTTATGCCGATACAATTACGTATTAACATTTTACGATATAATTTCTTTATCAGCAGCAGCCTAGTGTGGGACATTTGTTTAATAATATACAACGTTTATGCCCCAGGCCTATATTTAATGGAGGTGTTGAGAAACGCTTAAATTATTATTTTCTTTTGTTTTATACCTTGTTAAAACTAATGACTCAATTTGATAGCCGCCGTAAAACTTGTAAAGAAACATAAGTGCACACTTAAAAATGTAATTTGATAAAAAATACTATATTTATGTTTACGAATCGACATGCTATTTAATTACAAATTTGTACATAATAGTTACGTCAATACACAATTTAAAGAAGGTAATGAACGTCGCGTTGTTTACGCAGTTCTTGTTCAAGCGTTTTTATTTTCTATTTTATTATCTGCTTAAAAGGTTTACTAACATTTAATTTTGGTAAAAATAATAAAGATTATTCTATCTCTGAGGTATATACGTACTAAAAAAACAAAAAAAAATACCGATGTTATATTAGATGTAATAACCTGTGCTTGTTATTAGTTACTCTATTCAGTTTTGTAATATTTTCTTACGGAACCCTAACAAAACATAAACAGTGAGTCAACTCCTCTCGAGTGCAAGCCGTGGGTTGGTCCTTCGAAGCGGATCGGAATTATCCGACCAGCGGATTATGAGCGTCGAGAAATTGCCTACGTAGGCCCTAACCTGTCACCATGACAGTGTAGAAGACCAGTCTAAATAAATTATGAGAACAATTCTACCAATTACTATCCGGGCCAGTTTGTAAAATCTGACACTGATTGTAAAAGGCTAGATCAGGAGGAGCTAAGGCATACCGCATAGATAATGATTTTACCTTAATTGACAAAACTATTTAGAAAAGAGAGAGAGGTAGCCGAAAGAAAGAATACGCCCATTTTTTTTAGATCATACATGTCTGTAGAATGATGGAAGTGAACCAGAGTATAAGCATGCATATACAAATAAATCAAGCTTTTGTTAAACAGATATAGGAAAACTGATAAGAAATTATACCAATTTGAGACTTATTATGCGAGCGAATTTCACCGCACTACTAAGTAGCAAATATGCGACCCCCACAAGCGGTACATTATGCCAGCGGCCGAGATCGTAAGCAGGTTGAGATTAATATCGGCAATAATCCCTACTGTGCAGAGGAAACGCTAGCTTACAATATGTATGAGAGTCGCACGCATTCCCGTAACGAATGCTATCTCCTGCATATCAAGCGCAGATTTGACTGATGTAGTCACGACCGGGACACGCGCTTCCAACGTTTTTCTTATACATGTCGGACAAGCGAACCCCTAGTTTACATCGCGTTATGGCCTCACGCAACCGGCGGCCCATTAATTAATCCCATAACGGGCCAAAGACTGGTCCCAGCGATTTTGAATGACAAAATTGCCCCCGACGGAAGATCTGTTTGACATATAGCGTAATTGAGCTTTGAAATATCATCGAATCCGACCGCTAACGACTTGGTGCAATCGCGGCAAAAAACAACATGGCGGCTTTTCGCACGTGATATTCTTCGTTCTAATTTCGAATACTGTGATTGGTCGAGCGGCGGGAGGGGTGAAGGCGCCAACTACGTTCCGTACCTCAATCACGAACATTTGACGTATTCGTCATGTAATCGTAATGAGTTAACGTCAGTCGGCAGCACGAAGCACTCCTGTGTCGCGTAGTAAGCTCGAAAGCCTTACCGCAGATGACCAGAAACAAGTTAAACGAACTATTTAATTAAAATTATTGAAATATTATCTTATGAGAGTGTCAAATTTTTTGTTTGTTTTACGTCCGATAGAGGCGCTTTCAAATTCTCATACAAATGGTTACGTTACTATATGAATATTTTGACGCAATTATTCGTGATTGGGGTACCGATCCACGTAAATGGTGTACGTTTTTGTTGGAGCAAGTGTCTGTGGTGCGAACGTGCGAGAATCAATCGAGTGCGGCGCAAAAACGGTGGTGGCATGATACACCCGTAATCATGAATGTTGAAATGGAGGATGTTGCTACTTACCCGGTGCTGTAACTGATAGGTGTGCTCGGATTGTAATTGGTAACGAGCTTGCGTTCTGAATTATTTTTGAGCAAGTCTTGCTATTGCGCAGTTGTGTGTGTAACTTTGATTTGAAAGGAAGAGGAAGGCATAGAGTCGATCAGTGACTACAGATGCCTATAGAGGAGAGACATAAAAAACATAGAGCTGCATTACTGAAATGACTGAAACCATAAACTTTTCCCCGTTCATCACGCCACTATTTCCTTACAAGTGTACCAGGCATACCATTCAAATGTCTTTACAATAGTTAACAATAAATCAGTCGGCAATCAGCGCTACGACACGTACAAATCGCAGGTGGCTAACGACACGACCGACTCGTTGACAACCGTGAACGCGCGATTCCATCGGGCTGCGCGGGAGTTTGAGACGCGAACATAAATTAAATGGCGATGTAAATTGCACTTTACCTTTATTTTATTACTATTAATGTACATATAAAACTTTTATAAAAATGACCTCCAGTTTACAGCTAAATAATGTAACAAGATTTAATGTATTGATTTATTGTATTACCTTGACCATTATCTAAAAGTGCAAATCCATATTAATAATTATAAAGATATAAAATTAAAATCATGCGCAATGGTCGCGCAATCAAACATCTACCAACTTATTTTTTTATCGTGAATATGTATTGTTTGAGAGTAAAATAAATTCATCGAGGATTTATATGTAACGGCGTAAATAGAATAACAAGCTCTAGTTGCATACAAGCTCATCAAAAAAGCCTCGAGTTTTTAACAAGGCTTATTCTCATAACTAATACGAGTATTATTTGCAGTCAACGCAGTTTCACAAGAGTCCAACCAATTCTGTATGTAAAATGTAGTACCGCAAACCCTAAAATGGTTCAGATATGACTACTGCGACCCCTCCTTATTATAAAATTGCGTTTCTAGTCTGCCCATGCGCATGATAGATTTGTCATAATAAAAGTAGATGCAGTGGCTCCTCACTACCAAGCGTACTTGCCCAATGCAATGTATATTACCTTTTTACTATCTGGTGACTGACAAACTTTATACATTCGCCTAGATTATCTGTAAAATGATTTATTCTGGCATATTTAATCAGTGTGCAGCTCATCTAAGACTACAATTTCGCTACGAGATATTATCTAAGACTCGGCCAATAACTTTGTTTTTATTTATTACAAAATATGTATACAGGATGTTTCATGTAACGTGTCAAGCCGATGCGTGGTAATAGGTGAGTATACCTATCCATTTCACCCCCATGTATGTTATACTAATATTTAAAGTTTTCGAGTTATAATTTTCGTTTGAGCTAAATTCGCGCAGTTGCGTATGAAAGTTGCTAATTGTAATACACAAAAGCCTACTACATACCAACTTGATTGTGTCTTCGTGGTCTGCCCATACTGTGCCGATATGGACAACGTTAGTATTGTGGCCGATGGACTCGCCTAATGAATCGATATATTGGATCAATTAAGCCGGCTTGGGCATCGATAAATCACGGTTCAACCCGGTTCCGATGGCTCGTAGTGACGTGTGAGTGAGCTTGCCATATTTCTCCAGATTGTCAGAGTACGAGAAACTTCATATCATATTATTTTATTTCGATCAAAATGAGTACGAGTACGTACATAAGGTAAATTCTGCTGTTTGTCAACATAAGCCGTAGTTATGCCATCGACATAACGGCAGCTTTTCAACAGTTTGACGTCTGTTGTTGACATGACAGTGGCTAGCCGTCAATGCCATGATCAGTGGTCAATGCACTTTCGGCATGCCATACGGATGCGACGTAAACGCCATGGGCATCTTTTGGTAGTTTTTGGGTCTATTTATATTTGGTTTGTAACCATAATTTATTTCATAGGAAAGTACGGCTTTATTTGCCCTGCTTGTCTTTACAAGTCTGGATTTAAGAGGTTTAGTGCAAGCCATATTACGTGACTAATAAGTTTTTAGAAATCGTTTAAGATCAGGATTAGAAATCTCCTCTTAATTAAACCAAATACGTCCTAATAATTAATCAACGGCAAACGTTAAACTTTTAAGGCGGCTCTATATCTGCGAGACAAAAAGTGCGATTTACAACCACCGACTTTAGCGGATTGAAAAACTGAGACACATTTCGCGCTGATAGTCGTAAGTTAGGCGGCTAGAACGGGCGTATCATCGATCCTGGCTCGCATTCGAGGCATGGCTACCGTCACACTTTTTGTCTGACAACCTGTGCTTATGCCAGCCACGTACACTTTTGAGCCACAGCCCGAATGGAAAAGTAAGTGTTGTCTTGATGAGAAGTCATGTTTTCTCGGAATTAAATTACTGAAATGTTGGTCTTAGCACCACCTTAATCGTGTGACATGGTTTGACCGGACGGTCTCAGAATAACAAAACTAAGATTTGAATTTTATTGTTAAAGATTATATTAATGATTAAACTATCAAACATTAGCAAAAGCTTGAACACTTGTACTGTAAGCGATTAGGATGAATGGTGGGCGTTTTCGTGGATAGCACTATTTATACAACATACTTATTATAGAGGTAATCCAATGTTGTCGATTGACGGTAAGGTGATTACATTTAGGGAGGAAATATATGCCATCGTTTTGAAAATTGTTCGGATGGATTGAAATGGATGATTATAAAAGTAGTATCAAAAGACGACCTCACATTTGAGGTAAGGCCTTTGCCCAGCAGTGGGATGCTTACAGGCTAAACTTAACTTTTTTATATATTATTATGTACCTTCGTATGTCTGATTTTACAGAACTATGCATTAGCCAAACACACAAAAAACTGAACAATTATCCAAACGACCTTGTCTTAGACCAATACAAATAAATTAATGCCCTTAAGCCCTTAAGAGGTGCTTTAGCGTAATTCAATCGCTGTCCAAGTAAAACACTGCACGTTCGATACGTATAATGTACACTTGAGCCCATATTTGGGCATTAGTGAGAACTATAAGAAATGATCAATTGGTTGTTAATGGGTTAATTGAAGTAACAACTCCAATGTTTTGTGTGGGGCGCTAATGGTTTCATTGGTTAATATTGTGTCAGTTTTTGCAACAAGCCATGTTTTTCAATCTACAGCCCGATTACGAGTATAGTTACTTTTTGCAAAAGTTGGCAGAAAAACAGCAGACTTGTAATGGTAATTATGATAAAATATCATTTACAAAAAGAAAGAAAGTAAAATAATCAATCAGCAATCTTTCGCTTTCTTTGGACAAAGAATATAAATAATATGAAACGAATATAATAATTTTAAGTACGCTATAGTAAAGATTATTTAACATAAGATGAAATATGCGCTAGAGCAGTTGACCCGGTTAGCCAGAAAGTTGCAGGTTCAAGTCCCGCCCGTGTGCAATTTTTGGTTTCTTATTTCATCTTTTAAGAATACAAATATGACAATGTGAGTGTTCAAAAAGACTTTATAAGTTGCAATTGTAAAAAGCAACTGTGTCAAAAGAAATCAAAACCTGTGTCTAACGCTATACGTAACTGTAACGCTACCACCATAAAAACAAAAATATAATTATACTAAGTACACATTATACATTTAATTCAATAAAAGATTCTTTGAGGGATTATATAAGAACCTACCTAAGTGATAACGTTTCAAAATTTTGCGTTTGGTGTATTGGTTAGCGCTCCTGACTATTACGCCGGACGTCGCAGGTTCGAATCCCGCAAGGGGCAAATGTTGTGTGATGAGCACGAACATTTGTACCTAAGTCATGGATATTATATGTATTTAAGTAACTATGGGAGACGCCCCCGTCATAATCGTTGTCTGGTACTTCGTAACACAAGGAAGAAGATTCCTTACCACGAAACCTTACAATTGGTGTGTTGTCTGGCGCATATTTATATTTATTTAAAAAAATATGTATAAGTCATCTATTGCAAATAGAAACACATCGTCGAATCAGGAAATTGATGGAGCTCCCGACTCCAGATTACAAGAAATACTTATCATATTATGATAGGAAATGCGGGAGATGCCACGGCGCAGCGTATGTATGTATAAACTGTCATCCGGCAGGTGACTCGCACAGAAATTCGTTTTTGTATGGAATAACATGAATGAATTGAACTAGAATCTCGTATGACATCCTGATATGAGCAACACCTAGAAACACCTGGTAGAGATTTTTTTAAGGCGAGAAAAAGCTTGGAAATGTTAAATGTAGAGTTGTCAAGAGTGATACATCTGGCATGTGCCAGGAATGGAATGCTTAGGCACTAACGACTGACGGAAGTCTGATTGATATCAAGTCGTACGTGTAACATTGTGACAGAATTAGAAAACTAAATCATAGAAATTATGACTTGGCGGGTGAGACATCCTGCCCACGTAGGCTGGACGTCCCTAAAAACTGATATCTTTGCATTACATAACACACGCGACCGCCGGCGGCCTTTGCATCCAAGAGGCTTGAACTTAATAAATTTTTAACTAGTACGAGTATTTAATTCGTCAAGTATGTGTAAACGAGACACAATAGAAATTCCATTGTTATGCGGCGCCCGGCTGTCGTTTGATACCTGACTAATTAATACAATTTCAAATGTTTATAGGTTAGGTTTTACAGCAGGTAAGGACCGGTTAACCATTTTTAAAGCTATAATGTAGAGTAACCATACACTGCGTACACATCATTCAACATGTGAGCCTACATCGCGTGACAAATCCGTCTAATCGCATGCGAACTTCCAAGATTTATGTCGACTGTACCGCCGCGCGTCACGTCAATAGCTGCGCGAACGCACGTTATCCGCCGACGCAGGAAATAAGATTGACGGTCTTTAAAAGAGGTTAGAACAGATAGTTTAGTTAAATATACTTTTATATTTCATTAATAAAACCGACTGACTGATAAGCTGATGTGATTTTTCCGTTATTTATATTTAAGACGATAGAATAAAAATTGCATTCCAATAAGTTTAAACGCTTGGGGTCTGAAGTCAAGCATTTTGGTTAGAAAGTTCAGCCTTTTTAATGGAAGAAAATGTAGAAACAAAAAGTTTAAGGTTCAATAACTTTTTATTTTAAGTTTCAATAATCGATAAAATATTGAAATAACATAAAGACACAATTCACCCAACTCAATATACTAAAAAGAAGATAAAATATTGACGCATCGTATTTATATTTAAAAATAAACATAAAAGTTACATATTTTATTTTGAATAAGATAACAGTAAAAGAAAGCATTAAAAAGCTGCATAAATTCAAAACGCCTCAACGATACCCGATTTCATTTCACTTAAAGGAGAGCAGTTAAATATTTATAAAATACAAAACGGGCGTAAGCCGGTGGTGTTTACGTAAATAATACTTAGCATTCCGCGATAGCGTTAGCATATCAAAGCCAGGCCAGTTTATTGTGTCGTTCCATATTAAATTATAGTGTTTACTTTGACATAAGTATGGTGTACCGGATTGTAAATTTCATAGCATTATATCAGCGGAGGACTTTATTTTGATTCAGCCGAGATTACGGGTGAAATCTCGCAATGCTGCTAAGGTTTAAACGGTGTATGCTTTTCCGATAAGCGATATGTAATTTTTGTTTGTTTTTTTTTATTTACTGTTTACGTTCCTGTGGGTAAGTAGAGTAAGTATACGGTCTACCAGTAATACTATTTCATACTTGTAATACTCGATAGGACGATATTAAATATTCAAAGGCCTTATTTTAAAGTTAAAGTCAAAGTATGATGGAAGATAAAACTGGGTGCGTATTGCGATCTTGCTTTGAAAGTGATGCTGCTCTGCTTTTGAATGGATTAGCAAATTTCGTATTGCAATGTCTTAATTCCGACCTTGGTCCCCGGCCATAACACCCGGTCGGTAGAAGGCGCTTCCCTTTGCCTTCATAACACTGTTGCGCCAAACCAGCTAGCTGAGTGGGAATTGAATTGCCTAAAACATGAACGAATTTAAGCAACATCGGAATTCGTTTCCTGTCTATCACCTGTATGCTTCTATTATTTGATGACTACAACAAGCAAAGTGATAAACTGCATTAAAAAAATGTTTTTTTTTTATATTGGAGCTGGATACGGTAAACTTTTTATTAAGTTATTTTACGTTTGTTCTCTTAAATCCAAGTTCACCTTTTGTCACTAATGTTTTTAGTTTATAAGGTGTATATTTGACGTTCCGTTACCGTTATAGTTCTAATAAGATGATGTACTCGAGCTTTACTAACTTGTCAAGCATCATATTTTTAAATGAAATTCTGTGATCACATTAACAAACGATTCTATTCTATTCATAATCTCCAGTTTTAAATAAAGTCTCAGCTACAAACAGTCATAGCTGTCTACGCAATGTCGTCAACATCTCAGTTTATTCTCACGACATCGCGACAGCAGATTCAGATGATAATCATGATCCAAGACACGACTTCTGTTTCACGCGTGTATGACAAACTGTGCAGTTTGTTGACGTTTATGTAGGGATAGTAGCTGTATAAATAAATAAATATGCGCTAGATAACATACCAGTTGTCTGGTTTCGAAGTAAGGAATTTTCTTCCTTGTGTTACGAAGTACCAGACAACGATTTTGACGGGGGCGTCTCCCATACATCCAAGACTTAGGTGCAAATGTTCGTGCTCATCACACACAAACATTTGCCCCTTGCGGGATTCGAACCCGCGACGGGTGGTGCGTTAGTCAGGAGCACTAACCACTGCACCAAACGTGTAATTAAGTTTTTCTGAAGATGTTTTCTGCGTTCCTCATAGGCCAATCTAAAGTATTTTAGCACGTACTTTTTAATGCCTTGTTATGAAATATCACCTGTAAGAATAGTAGAACCTAGATCTCTTGATACATTCCTACAAGCAACGGTTTAAAATGCCGCTAGTAATTAGCAGGCGTAAAGACCTTAGCATACAATAGTTGTCAACAACTAATAGGGAGAAATAAATTAATACACTGAAAAAAAAAATCTCCAACCTTTACATTGGTTGGCATCGCGGCTCCGTAATTGCAAACAAGAACAAGTATGTTATTATATTTATTTAAAGAAACATAAATATTATAGAGAGTATGTCCAGACAGTCCATTACAGACGAAAAACTGTATGTTGACTGGTAGAGAATGCCATAAGGCATTATTGTACAAATTATAATGCAATAAGTAATAAAACGTAATGAACTAACCCCAGCATCCAATATTATTACGTATGTTAAGATTTTTATGGATGCTCATCAAAATGCTTTATTTACCAGCAATATTCGTAAATAAAAGTATGCAATTTATTCTACTATACAGAATAATATTCTACTACCGATTTTCGGTCATGACGGGTCCTCTCAACAGAGATAGGCCAGGTAATACGCAGGAGATATAATAGTCCCCAGATGTGTGCGCAATACACAAGTGCACTCTCTATTCCTTCACTCTCATTGATTCGGTAGGATGGCTCCGACATGACCGATGAGGGATCAGGCGCAGCACCAACGGGGGGGTGTCATCACCACCAACTTCCTGACTCCGAGCTGTTGCCGAGTATTTTCAAGACACAAATACCCTTACAAATTTCTGCCCGACCCGGGATTCGTGCCCGGGACCTCTTGGGTGACAACCAGCAAGCAAACCGCTACACCAATGAGGTCACAAGTCATCATACAGAATATTCTAGCTAGAAAACCATAACATTGGAGTTTTTAAGTTCCAGGGTACTCAAAAAAACTTGTAGTATATTTTTTCGGAGCAGTATCTAATAAATCCGCTCCTCTCGTCACCGTACCTAAACCTAACATAAATAATTGGCACAAGGGTGGTGATGCATTACGTCTTTAAATTAATGGACGCTGATTGGCCGAGCACTAAAAAATAAAATAATTGGACGCCGCGATTGGATAGAAATGTGCCGCGAGCCGCTATAATTACTCGCACGATTGATAAATTAAGGGAAGTTCACTTAGGGTTTGCTTTAATTATTGTAAGATATTCTTGATTAGAGTTTAAAGTGACAGAGATCATGGTGTGTGATGTATGTGGAATCCATACGATGCCAATAAACGTGCTTTCCAAACAATACGATAAAAAATTAGTAGAAGTAAGTATGCCTCGTCCGCATCAGCATTTACCATCAGATGGAATCATGGCTCATGTGATTAGAAAGAAGATTAGAAGAGGAAATGTACAGTTTAAGCGGTCTCATTTCTATAAGCAAAGCTCTACTGAAACTCTATGGGTGAAAATAGCAAACTGAATTGTATTTATAAAAGATTTTAAACTTTGTTGCATTTTTAAACTACACTTCACAATACCACTTGATTTTATGCAATTTACTTATTAAACTTACCTATTAAACAAGTGAAATTTGTATAAAATCCCGTGGTATTGTGAAGTTTTGAATTGTATTTATTTCAAAAAGAAATTAAAACGCTAATTAAATTACCCTTTTGAGTAAGTTGACAAATGAAATCGCATTCTATTACATCAAACGTGAGTAGAATCGAATTAGTGTATTAGTGGACGACCCCCCGCGCTTTCGTATCGGCGTTATCGTGACGATCTCGATTCTATCTCGTGAATACATCACTGAGCCTGGATAAGAGGTAGAACACAGAGAGTAAAGACTTCAGACTTATTTTAACACTTGTGTAAGACTTAATAGCAATAACTTATGTTAGACTTTGACTTTAGAAAATGCTTAAGAAAAGTATTCATAAACGTACGGCCTATTTCACAATGTCTTAATAAGTTTTGGTTAGCGTTATCTTCCTATAACAGGAATTAAATTTTTTTTAAAGTGATGTGCTCTATATTTGTTGAGCCGATTAGCTTTGAAGACGTTACTCAGCAGTGTGAATTCTTTTGTAGCCGTTTTGGATACCCTTCAACAACGTCTACTAGGTACTACAAAATAAAATGACGAAGACGTAGTCAATACTTAGAAACAGCTTTAAATGTATGTGATCAGCACAATGAATTTAGATTCATTGCTAGCTAGAGCATGCCATGGCGAGTAAACGCCGCCAATCAAATAAGCGTTCCCCTGGTGTTGTGTAGCAGCAACATCAGTACTGGCAGAAGGCTGAAGATATAGTATAGCGGGAAAGGCTTTCTACTAGGCATTAAGAAGCGGAATACCCCCGGTCCTTAAACTGCGGTGTGGAAGAAAAAAATCTTTACCGACAAGAGCCTAGCGCTTAAATTTGATGATGATGATGATGATGCTAGCTAGAGCATGCGCCACCAAATTTTTCTCAAGTCCCCATTAACAGCAGTCACAACTAGAGGCCATGTTATGTAGTACTGCAACAGAATATATTGTGTGTTAATGTATTCAAATGTTTGTTAGCGCGTCCCCCTGAATAATTGGCCTAAGCGCTTCCGTGGCATATTGTCGTTAGAACAACTACAAGAAACAGAAGGGACAATCAAGGAGTTAAAGTAACCGCTGCGATATGGAACAATCACGTTGCGTCTTCCAAAGATGGTAGAGATTAGATCTGAGTTGGCAACTACATGACGCTGTGAATGTTTAAAACTGTTATACACGTGCGCACTGACGCCAGAATAATATGAACGGATCCAACAACGTACTGAATTAAATAGATGATACGCTTTAGTATTTTCGTTTAGATTAGACCATAGCTTTTGAATACCTTCTGTATAAGCTATAAATATTCTGACAATTGGTGACATTGGTATTTTTTCTTCAAGTCACAATCGTTAATATTCAACCGCTGGTAAAGCCATTTAACCATCAGTTGTGTTGACTATCCATCGTAAAACTGGGCTTAAGTAGATTTCTTTAACCTCTGTACATTACCCTGTGCGGGATAAGCAGTCTGTCAGAACACTTCGACGTTCTAAGTGGCGCTCAGCTCAGTGTATTAACAGAGCTATTAAATAACCGTCAGAGAGCTAACTCGCATTAGGATCGCCGCTCCCGATCCATCAGACGACTAACAAATCACCGGGACAATCGTTTAAGAGCACCTGTCGTATAGCTGGAAGGGAACAGCCAGCTTATGAGGAACAGATTTAGGATTTTGGCTGACCCGCTCCGTCGTAGACGTCTTGGAGCGAGGAGGTGGCGCTACGAGCGTCTCTTACTTTCCAGCGGACCTAGTGGTGAACGGGGCCAAAATTATCGGCAGCCGAATGACAGTCCCACTGACGGAAGAAGGGGTGTGAGGCAACCCATTGAAGACATGCCGACACCGTTAGGTACAGGCAACAGCTGGGACGATGGAGTGCATGCAAACAGCGATCCTTCGTCGTCCCACTTAGCGGTCTGACGGACCACGCGGAGGTTTTAGTGGGTATACTTGACTAACCACCAAGGAGTCCCACATAACCTGCCACGGTATGCATAAAGCATTTCCTCCGCGAAAAAAAAGGTAGGACACATGTGAGAATATGTCACTTTAAGGTTGAAGAAGATCTTACCACCCGTAAAGGGAACAGCACCGTATTGTCATCAAATAGGCGCACACGGAACCATGTTACGTAAAGGGATCAGCGACGCCGGGCATGTGATCGGCTACGGATAGCAGTCGCTTCTACGGATCGCGTTTGCTACAACTTATGACAGTTTTTCTTGTGAATGACGGCCCGTTTGACAGGGTGGACGGATAGTTGATAAACATCGGACGACTAGCCGTGTGCGTTTGCCATTACTTCATACGAAATGACGTTCCATATTTGAATTATTTGTTATTTAGTGCTTATTTGTCGATGAGGAAACAGGCTCTAACACTGGCTGATTTATTTGGGTTCAGTACGAGTATACTCTAACGGCGAGTGTTGCCATTACACCGGATAAGAATCCGCTAACGAGCACAATGTTGCCAGTCGTGACTGATAGTCTTTATGCTTAGGGTTGCTGGCCATAAAAAAATTGCTGATCTATTATTTCTGCTATCTTAATCAGTCAGGTATCAAACGACTCCCGGGAGTCGCATAATAATGGAATTTCTATTGTGTCTCGTTCACACATACTTGACGAGTTAATCCAGAAAGGTTTGTCAAAAGGCATTGATCATAATAATTCTGTACATCAATCGATAGAGGCTTCTATGTCAAACACCATAGAAAACCGTGAGAGAGGAGGACTATGTTAAGCAGTGGTCGTCATTATACTGATAAAGATTATAATGTTGGCATCATGTTGTATTTCTTAGTTTGAATATTGATATTGATATTCCAGACCTTTACCTAAATATGTGTGTAAAATTGGGAGTTAATTACAAACTAACGCCAGTTTTTTCTACGCTTCCTTGTTTAGCTCTTAGAACTGAAAGAGGCCAGAAAAAATAAACTGATTTCCAGTATTGATTTCAGATTCCTAAATTGTTATTTTCAAAAGTTTAAGAAAATATGTTTTTGTAGATATTGGTTAAGGTTTAGATATTTGGGTCTGCATTAGCAGCCCTAACCCTAAAGGCCCCTTGACACAATACGTGTATAGCTACAGTTATGCTAATTATTTTTTCATATTTATGCAGCCAGCGGTTGCTAGGCAACCGTTAATGGGATCGTGAGGTTCTATGATAAACCCGCTCTTGAATTCTAACGTATGAATGGTTTTCAGAGCAGGTTCAATTTACAAACACGAATACAAATAAAGGCCCAAGAGGTCTACTACGAAAAACGAAATCCATCAATACGATAATCGTTTTTCGGATCCGAAACATTTTTAGTATGGAATCCTTACTACGTAATGCTTTGAATCCGCAAAACGAGTATCGAATCGACGGATTTCATTTTTTGTAGCCATTTTTTTAAGTTACGTAATTGATAGTTAACCAGCGGTTGAATATTTACAATGGTGCGTGTTTTGAAGAAAATATGCCTTAAACAAATGTCTGGGGCCCTATTTTTGAATCACTCGGGTGAAGATGGCGAGTAATTTTCGTTCGAATATGAATTAAAAGTCAAGGAAAATAACTCGTTTTTCAAGAATAGAGCATCTGAACGGCAATGATCATGGCGTTAATGTTTGCGAAATCAATCCGTTAAGTGTTTTAATCAATTATAAGCTTATCAAAGAATATGATAAAATGAATATAATCAGTGAACAGTCTTTCTTACTTTGGTATTTAAGCTGAAAAAGTGAAGTAAAGTAAACTTCGAAAAATTTGTAAATCAATTTAAAATAATTTAATTGCGGATTCAGGTTGCAAGTCCAGGCGTTAATTATTTTTGAGCAATAATAAAACATAATTGACTTTATGTATCTTGTTGTTATTTATATTGAAGCTTATTAGTTTTAAGCTGACCAAATAATTGTGCTTATCTTGTACAGTAATCAATCAAGAAGAACGTGGTATTTGCGAGGGAAACAACTGTATCCGGGCTTAAGCATTGCTTAATTGTGACTTAAGTTAAACTTAAGTTTTAGTGAGTACCACAGATTGCCATAAAGATAACAGAATTACTGTCCGGGAAGCGACCATTTTGCTATGAAATTACACTTAATGAAACCGTAGCGAAAGGTTTGTTGGCTATTTTGAATTAGTTATTATGATATTATAGGCTAATTATGTAGGTTTGTTGATGTGGTATTCAGAAAGAAAGACATTTCAGAACTCAAGTCTAACAGTAATATGTAAAATCGTATAGATATTGAAGTCGTATAAACTTTGAAAATAATGAAATGGGATATTATTACCGCTGAAAAAAGGACGTTTAACGGTACATTGGAGCTTTATGTTCAAGCGTTTTGATAGGTCATTTATCTTTGGTAATTCTGCGCACACCCAAAATATTGCACTATATTGGACCCGGGACAGGTGTAGCAATAAATAATATTTATTAATTGGTCTGCTGGGCCGCCCATTTGTCACCTCGGAGTGAGCCCCCCTCCCCCCTCTATTACCCCGCCACATCCGCGCACCTGCAATCCACACGTTTGTACTAGTCATGGGGAAATATCGATATCGATATACGAAAAATTATGCATACTACATGTATGGATAATTTTCCGACAGGTTATCGGTGAGTCCACCACATAAACATAAGACAAGCAATGAAAGTGTCTACCTAAAAACGTAATTCTTAAATTCAAGGAATCGAGTTATGTTCCATTTTTAACTTATTTTTCTTCTTCAGCCACTGTCTACCTATCCTGAAACCCATTTATCCTTGTTTTGGGCAGTTAGGATACCTACAGTGGCTGCTCGCTAACTTTAACAATAGTAAACATTTAGAGAATCATTTTTCTTATTGAACATGTAACGAGCTGCAGTAAAGTATCGATATTGCTATCCTTATTCTTACTACCTAGCTCTTGAGTTCTGATGATATCGAAAGAATTATTGTCAGCACTAGTTCGCGGAAAAACGAATCGAAAAACACATCTAGATTCCATTCAATTCAATCGCTTATCATAAAATTAATGACCACTGCTCGAAGTTACGCGCACATAAATGTTTACTGAAATCATAAATCGGGTCGGCCGCTTTGATTTTTCATCATTTTCTAACCTTACCACTTCTTGTGACTATATGATATCAGTGCTATGGCTTTGACTATCTTTAATTGCGGTTAATGTGTTAAATTACAAAATAATTATAAAAGGCACAATAAAAGGGCACGTTTTAAAGGTTTTCTATACCAATAAAATGCTTTGTCCTGAATGACTGACTTATTGATTGACTGGCTGACTGACTGACTGATGGATCAACGCACAGCCTAAACCGCTGATTGTAGAGACCTGAAACTGGGAGGGTTCTTTGTGTGACGAAGAGATCCGATAAGAAAGGATTTTCAGAAATTCTACCCTACTAAGGGGGTCAAAAAGGGGTGCAAAGTTTGTATGGGACAACCAGATCCCTTGGTCCAATCTACTTTAAATTTTGCATACACATTCTTTTACAAAATTGACGGAAGACTTGATTTGTATTCTATTGAAATTCATCTCCTAAGGGGGTTAAAAAGGGGTGCAAAGTTATTATGGGGGTGATTTGCTTCGAATTTGATGTCAATACTCTTTAGTGCTTACGATTAAAATATTTTTTATTTCATTTTTGACAGTCATTTGACATAATCTGAGACAGAATATTTGACACATGTTGATGTTGCTCTCGAGGAGAGATTTTATTCCTTAGAATAGTAAATAATATTTTTTGTGTTTAAACAGCGTAGGTATCAATCGGTCTGTGTCCAGTGTAGATTGTAGATCGTATGTTCATATTGTCGGTGGACATTCTACGCTGCTCCTGTGGTCGAAAGGTGTCCAATCTGGAACTTTTCTGCAAAATTTTCGTGGGGGACCTATGTTTAGCATTGGACGGCTTTTGGATGTTGATGATGATGGTGGCGTAGATCTTTACATAGAATTGTCCCTTTCAATTTACGGTTTGAATTCAAGAAAGTAGAGTAGGTATTCGCCATAACCAATAACCATAAACAAAGCTCAAATTCAAACTCTTAAGGTAGCGGGAGAAAACTTGAGGGAATTTGCTTCTCTCTCTCACAGCCTATATGTGACATGATGCTGTGTAAGCGCAGAGAGTAGCCTGGTCATATTAGTACCCGAAATAAATATACGATTGACGATAGGGCGTACGAAGTATTTCCATTTCGTTGTAAAATAAAAAGATAATATACCTGTGTAAGTTTGACCATTATACCGGGCTACGTGTTGTGTGTACATAAAATATAACATTTATCTGTACGCATTTCTTTGTATATATTTTAAAACTGGATCTTTTTGTTTGTTTGTTTGAACGCGCTACTCACAAGAACTATTGGTAAGGTTATAAAATATGATAGATAGCTAATTTATCAGGGAAGGCTATAGTTTAATGCGTATAGGCTTATAAATTTTCGCTCCGATCTATGGGAACGGACTTAAACTAAAACGCGCGTACGAAGTCGCGGGCGGGCCGCTAGTACAGGAATAAAATTGATGTAATATTAGTCCTTACACTCTCTCATATGCATTTACCTATTGCATCTAACTAATAATTGCCCCTAGATTCAATTCTGTTTTGGCTAATAATAAAGCTGGCTTATTTCTCGCTCGAAAGATAAGTACATATCCAACGCGGTAGGTAACGCGGTCAGCATCCTCGCCTCTTTGCCTCATAGACAAAGTTTTATTTTTGGATAGTTAGTGTAAAAAATATACTCGTGTGTATAGAAAAACACATGCATCTACCATATAGATGCATGTGTTTTTCTATACACACGAGTATATTTTTTATTTATTTATTTAGTTTGCTCTTGACTCCAGACCAAGCCAAGTACGACAAATATATTTGTCCAATAATACTTGTCCACAAGTAAACTTGTGAAGGTTCTATAAATTAGCAAGCTTCTCTGTTCCTCATTGTATAACATAATATCATGTACATATTGTACATATCCATTTCAGAGAAACTCTTCACGTGTTGCCGTTGTGTAACACAGGTGATGTAAAATTCATAGAAATAAAGGCACAATTTGCCACGGAATGCTCCTAAAATGGAAGGGTTTTATGGCTGTCGATGAAAATTGTATCAGGAACGCAGTTTTGAGAAGAACGCCATACTAGACGATGTTTATTTATGATGAAACTGTCTGTTTGTTTTAATTATCCCTAGTGCATTTTATTTTAAGAAACTATAATGTTTTTATTTAATACTAAAGTGTTGATGAAATCCAAATAAAAGTAGGGTGATTCAAGCTTTTTTTTGTGAAAGACAAAACTGGCTCAAATTGCTCTGATTTAGGTAAGTAAAAAAAAACATTAATAAAATCTATTTACTGACACAACAATATGACCATAATGATAGCCATATTCATCTTATATAATATACAGATTATTGGAAACATTGTGAAGTACGCAACTTGAATAGTGATGCAATCAACGCAGAAATGCGTGTTATTTGTAAAGTAAACGATATTCGAACTGCACATTAACCCTTATGCTCTCCTAGTACTCATGAAATCCATCTATTTTTGCAGTAAAAGTTAAACAGAATATGTTATTGATATTTGGATCTACGAAGTCCCTAGGAAACGCCATCTCAAAAAATTCGCCAATTAATCATCCCACTTACACTAAAAGCGCTAGAAAGTCGCGCTGCACCGTTGTAAGTTACAGCTGTACAGCTGGATGCACACTGCATTGTTGACGCAACGAATGCATCGATTGAGCTGTCTGCCCCCAGCCTAATGTACTGCTCATTCAGAAATCCTTGCTGTTTGCGAGGTGTCGACGTGAGAGTAGCCATTGGGATGTCAGGGACGGGGCTTTGGGAGTAACAATGTTATGTTTTTTTTGTTACAAAAATTGAGTATCGAAACCTTGGCATTTGGTTTTAGGTTTTAACATTGAAGTAAATCAGTCATAGAAGCAATAGAAATGTAAGGAGCAATTGAAAAACCTAATTTAGACCTAACTTGTTCTACATCAAATCCACACTAAAGTTGGTTTTGTAACGCGTTGTTAAAATTCAATCATGTCTATTATTCGTCAACTGATGAAAATCAATCATAAAAACACGATAACATAGTATTCTGAATGAATTAATTTGTTGAGAGAGATAAGTAAGTATTTTATTACTATCTAATGAACATGGTGTGAATGAATGAATAATAACATTGTTTGTCTTTTCTTAAGGCGTGTTAAGAGTTAAATGATACATACTCGTACCAAGGCTTTTCAACAACCCTAAATTAAATAACCAATTCATAAAGGAAACGGAGTGAACATACGTTTAGATCCCAGTCCCGGCTATTAGCATTATCGATGCATTTATTTTGTATTCGCAGCGCATCATAAATATTTACGTAGCCATCAGCTACTCCGGAGGATGTTATTCGTTTGAATAAGTTTACCTTTACAACTACTGCCGATGGATTGAGAATTTGCTTTAAAATATAACGGTCTTAACAATATCTTCAACTACCACTTCTTATTGTATCTAATTGAATATTATTATTAATCGTAGCCACGTTATTATTTCATATGTGAATAATACAATACTACTACTTTCATCGAAATCCATTGAGTAGTTTTTCCGTTAGGAGAAACAAACATCCATCCTACTACTATTATAAAGGCGAAAGTTTGTAAGTATGGATGTATGGATGTTTGTTACTCTTTCACGTAAAAATTACTGAATGGATTTGAATGAAACTTAACCACAATATAGCTTATACATCAGAATAACATATAGGCTACAATTTTTGAGGTTTCTAATGTGAGGTCGTAAAAAAACTCATTTTTTGCGCTACTAGACGGGACGAACCTGAAGTCCACGCGAACGAAGTCGCGGGCAAAAGCTAGTGCATTCATAAATGCATGGATGTTTGTTACCGCTCATATGCTCACAAACATTGTCATTTTTTATATTATATCATCGATCGATCGATTTAAGGCACGATAATATGTCTGATACTGTCTGAAGTTCCATACAACAACAAAAAACCTAGGTAACTACATATTTCACATCGTCAGTTCGCGCTTAATGCATATTTAAGCATCCATATGTCATGTCATAAATTATATTTATGAAACTGGCAAAAAGTATTTTATGTTACTAGTTTTAAATTAAGTAATTCTTATCGTAATACGGTATCAATAAGTATGTTCTCACAAAAAGGGCTTAAGTGTATGTATGATGCCGTCTTAAGGCTATCGTTGTCTACGATCTAATTATCGTTTGCAGTGTTCAAATTATTGCCTTAAGTTAGTACCAAGATGTGTGCGATGTATTATGGAGTCACCTGTCTGCTAGATGTGATGAGTTCCATCGTGTTACGTCGTTGATGAAACACCTCGGAAAGGGCAAAACGGAGGTTGACATTCTACACTCGTCCTATTACCACCAACTGCATTATAACACAGATTTTCTTGCAACATAATGTCAATTACATCATTCAGATGTGGTTGGAAGGGAACCATCACACCCTTAAATGCGGTATCAACTTTTTTCAGACTTTTCTTACGACATAATTTCTTTTACATTATTCAGATTCCTAGTTTCAAAGCTAATAATTGTGACGATACTTATCTTGAGATTTATCTCGTTACTTGTGTCAAACATATCGTGCAAAGATTTTCAATTAGAAATAGCTTTTCTGTAGGAAAAACAAGAATAAATTTTGTTGCAACTTTTTTGTTCGTTTTGTTTTAAAGCAAATTGAGAACATTTGAATTCTATTTGTAATATCTACACAACTAAATTGAAAAGTTTCTTTAAAAATGGTTTGCTGCAATAAACATAATCGACTGAATTCATTAATTACTATTTGAGTCCAATATAAGCTAGATGTTTTTATACTTGCTAAATCAAAACTCAAACGTATTTAACATCAACCGACTAATGGGGAGCCAGTTGATTGATTCCACTGTCAAATGTGTGCTAAAATGACTGGCGGCAGACACAACACATAATTTATTAAAGTATATTCATAAGCCTCAGTTTACTCCATATACGCGTCAACTACATGTCAATTTCTTTAGCGCTAGAGATCGAAGCGGAGATAAGCGTAAATGTATGAAACTCCATCCTGTAATAGAGCAAAATGTGATTTTTTCCACACATATTGTGCGTAATTGGACGGCTATGTGCTTCTAATGAATTGTCCGCAGACTTTCTGATTAGATTGATTAGTCATGGAGCCTTAGTGCGTTTGAGGTTTAATTGGTGCGTTTTTTTAGGGTTCCGTAGCCGAATGGCAAAAATCGGAACCCTTATAGTTTCGTCAAGTCTGTCTGTCTGTCTGTCTGTCCGTTTGTATGTCACAGCCACTTTATTCTAAAACTATTAGCATCACACAGCTGAAACTTGGTAAGTAGATGTATCTTGTGCATCGCTTTTCGATTCATTTACTAAAAGTACCTAATACATAAAACTAAAACCAAAAAAAAATTTTTTACCCTAACCTATACGTGTCTATGCATAGGTCTTTCAAAATGACATTGAAGTTACTAAACCATTTTTTCTAAAAGTCTAACGTTTGAGATATAGACGCTTCCAAAGTGGTAAAATGGGTCCCACTAACTTTTGAACTAAGGTAGTGAAAATTTTGGAAAAAATATATGCTGTAGATCTCAACAAAAACTATCAACGAAAACTGATTTAAGCAAAATCAAACTAGTAGTTTTTGAGATATAGCACATTTTTATCAACCGCAAATATAACTTTGTCTTTCATACAAACACTATGAAAAACAAAGTTATGTTTGCGGTCAACAAAATATTGTGGTATTTTGCCTAAGTGGAAGTAAGAATCCCTAATTCAGTTAAAGTTGGCACGGAACCCTCAGTGCGCGAGTCCTACTCGCACTTGACCGGTTTTTTAAAAGATTAATCGACGAGATGTGTTTCAGTTAGGCTGGGAACGCAACCTGAATACCAGTTATGTGATCGTAAGTTGGCAAAGGGCATAATATTGATAGCCATCTTTCGCCATAAGAAATTGAAAATGGTAGTCCGCTGTAATATACAATCCATGATTAGATACTTAAGAAAATACGGAGCTTTGAAGTTTTTCTCAGATTGGATTCAATTGCTAACTTAAGGTATAGTTCTTTGGAATTAGAGTCATTAAAAGTTATGATCAAATATTTTTAATGATTTTATCGCTCAGAATGTTTAATTGAGAATGGAGTAAGGAATAAACATGTAATGCCCAATATTGTAGAAACAACGGAAAAATGGATAGAATCGGAGCTGCACCTTCTTCTATCGGAGTGAATGCTTTTCGGCCACTCGGATATGAGTTATTGAATAGGGGGGGTTTAAATGGACTGTATTGCGAGAATTTTTTAATAATTATTAAATACACAAAATATGACCGCGAACAAAAGATAGGCTAAAATCAGTTGTAAGAAGCACTCACCTTGCTTGTCTGCTGTTATTGAGGCAGATTTCGGTAGTAGACGCTGGGACAGGCCGCCTAGACCCTTGGATCATTCGAACTCACCTCAGATACAAGGATACCTTTTACCAGCAATGTTACCGACACACAGCAAATCTGAACTTCCTTCAACGGACCAGCCTTCTCTTGTATATTTCGTGATTTATACGACACAATCTTTGGTATTAACCAAATAACGACACGATAATTTTAAATAAACGACAATTGCGCGATACCAAGCCGACAGACGATACGATTCGATCAGTGACAAAGAGTGACGAGACAAAATTGAATCTTTTTTTTTAAACATGATAATGTTGCCAGGCGAAAGTTGAAAATAATTTACTATAAGCTTCGATTCTTAACAGTTATGTTCTGAGATTACACCCTTATATCTTATATGAAGTAGTTAACATGTCGTTAAGATGACGCTTTTGTTTTTTTACCGACTTTGGAAGCGAAACATTTAACTCCTCAACCGTTGCCAATGATTCTAATTACCATCAACCAAAGTGCAATCTTTCCCATTACAGATACTGCCGGTAGCTTTCCCTATAAATAAAATGGGCGCTCTATTGTTGCAGCTTCAAGATTAATGTGATCTCCGTGCTTGAAATAACTCAGGACGTGCTAATTTATAATTTAGCCTCGCATCGTGACCAACGGAGGCTGTTGTTTGTAGCTCAAAGTAGCGTGGATTCGATCAGGAATTAAATTGCTTAATGGATGTTGATTCTATAGTTCTAGTCATGAAACATGAATAGACTGTGAAAGGAAATTAAACTAAATTTTCTTTCTTTCTTTCTTTCTTTCTAAATCAATGTGTCAGTTACTTTTTAGACGGACAATGACTAGCAGGAAATAATTATAATGAATAAATAAATGGGCGCCAGACAACACACCAATTGTCTTGTTTTCAAACTAAGGAATTTTCTTCCTTGTGCTAAGAATACTAGACGACGTTAATGACGGGGGCGACATCCATAAAAACTCAAATACATATCATAAACATCCATGACATAGGTACAAATGTTCGTGCTCAGCACATAAACATTTGCCCCTTGCGGGATTCGAACCCGCGACCACTGGTTCAGTAGTTGAACGCTAACCACTGCACCAAACGAGTCGTCAAAACTTTGTAAGTTTGGTTCTGATTACGTGAAACGAAACCTCAAATCATGATACCAGCCTCACAAGTGGTCTTCTTTGACATGTAAACGTTGTGAGTACCACTCGAGATCAGTTCCGGGCTCGGAAGATGTCGGTTGTCACATTAATCACGATTTGAGCAGAATGTGGCTGGTAGGCAGTGCGCATCGCTGCCTGCTGGGTGGGGCCACGAAGTTGGCGACGAAGTTACCTTACTCTACCTAAGTAAAAGTCAGTGTGATAAGCATGAACTTGCCAAAAAGTAATCATATCATTGATGAGTCATTTTGTCAAAATTTTACTTCGCCTCTTAACAAGAGACGCATTATAGTGACGAATATTTACAAGTGATTTTTAATGTTACGTTACATTTAAAAACTAATAACTCTTTTATTATGAGGTGGCTGGATGAGGGAATCGGATTACTCAATGGAGATAAACCTTTGGCAGAGAATAGTAGACACTTGTAAATAGAAACATAAACAAGCAAACATAACACAGGTTTTCCCAACGTTACACTAAAAAGTATGCTTATTTGCTAATAGCATTCGATATTTACATAAATCACCTTTTTTAAATAATAAATAAATAATCTTTCCAACAAATGATTTGATTTTATTTGATTTCTATTGTGGTTTCCAATAGTGACGACGGCGAATTCGCTTATTTTGTGGCCTATGTTAAGGCTCAGATATTCCATTTTTACGATGTTTCGATTGAGTTTAAACATGGAAACACTAATTATTTAAATCTCGAATCTATATATGTTATAGAAGAAGATTACTAGAAAGCTGGATTGTGGTTGGAAACACGATTGTAATTACTTTGCTCGATAATAATTGCCTCAGAAGTGGGCCCCTTTTTTTTCGTATTTTCTATGTAGTTTTCAAATTATTGGACTTATATTTATGAAAATCACATATTTTAGTAGGTAATTCCATTCTACACATATACATGTTAAAATGATTTCAAAATGTTTGTTATTTAGATCAGAATAACGAAATATCTAAAAACACTTTATTTGACCTATTTCGACTTTTTTGATCTTGATTTGCTCAAGCTACACAGATGTGAGGAACAGGGGATTATAAGAATATACATTTTGACCACATAAGTGAGATCTCAGCTATGAATCAAATGATTTTTTTTTAGTTTTTATCGGTGTTATGTTCAGGCAAAGAAAGGTCCATTTTTTTCATTAGTCTGTATTCTTTCTTACAAGCAGCAAATTCTTCCAATTGTCTTTTTAAGATTACTTTAGACACCAAAGATGTTTAGGGCGTCCAATCGTTTTTTTCCAGTTTTATTAACATTTTCATTCATAAAACACTGATTTAGTGATTCTCACACTTGTGACGATGGTGATTCGCGCAACGACTTTGACGCAACAGTTGATCGTCGTGTCATCTCTATTCTATACATGCAAGCAGAAATAGCGCTATCTTTTTATTCAAATGACAAGCACGAGATACCATTTCCTCATTCCCCTTGACGCCACTGCGAACGCTGGACCTATGTCAATTTTTGCAATTTTATTTGCGTACTTAATTACGTAAAACACCTAAGAACTAATAATAGCTAATTTCGCCGCGCCGCGTTACGCTCAGTTGGATCAGCACCAGTCTTATACTAATCAAAGGTCGCGAGTTCAAATCGGGGGTATCATGAATATTTTTCTACATAGTCACAATATTTTTTTAGAAAACGAAATAAGTATTTATTTTAATTTTTGGACATTTTAACATTTAAAATAAAAAAAAAAAAAAAAAAAAACTAATTAAATTTTTAGGTTTTTTTTAAAGTAGCAAATCCTATTAAAAAAACTACATAACAATGAAAATAAATTTCAAAAAGAAAATTAGTATCAAAAACATCATCACCATGCGGATAAATCTCCTCAATGCCATGAGGATGGAACCCCCAACCTCTACGTGTTAAGCAAAATAAAAAGAGAAAGGCTGTAGCGACATATATAATTTTTGTGAATAAATGAACTATATTTTTGTACCAATCGTAGAGATGAATCCGTTTCTATAGTAACAATATAAACAAAAAGCATAAAACACTCATGTCAAATTATTGTAGTTTTGAACATTTTCTCTATTTGGAAAAATCAGAGCTAAACCATAACTGTAGGTTTAGCAGTAATCTCAAATGCTAAAGCTGTGCCCTGGTGACTCTAGTATATTGGAGACGAGAAAATATTATATGAATTTGAGGGAGGGAGAAAATTATTAGGTGATAGGTCTATATTAATTTTATTTATTTATTTACATCTAGACTCCTGTGACAAAATACAAACATTGGAGGTTAAGTTAAGGTCAGTCTAGCTCTCTTCGTGTATGGAACTCAGGTTTCCATGTTATTTACGTACGTACGTACACATTTTCTGAATCGTGTAGTAATAATGCATTGACTATCTATCTCTTATTTGGTGACATGGACTTGAGCGACGAACATGGAGATTACTCAGTATAATCCAATTATATTTGCATTCAGAAATGTCAAATCTGAATAATTTTTTCAATTTTGTTCTTTCGAAAATGTGTGGAGACTGTCTTAATTTTATTTTTATAACCGTTGTTCCTCAAATTGCTGTTACTGAATATCCAAAACAACTTTGGTGTTTGTGACACATAATAATTCTATTAATCTTGTAGTTAGCGCGAAATGGCGCTTCGGGGTCACGAAGGGTTCCGTACCATTATCTATGAAAATGGCATAAACATCATATCTGTTGTCAGGGAGTCCCATACAAAAGATATGAAGTCCTAATAATGGGGCAGCCCCTCATTATTATCATTATCAGAGTAGATAAGTTGTATGAGAGCAACCTGAAAAAAAAACTGTTTTTTAAGTTTTTGTTTTTTCAACGGCAACATGAATATATCCTTCCTGAAAATTTCAACTGTCTTACTATCACGATTCATGAGATAAACCCTGGTGTTGCCCTTTCGGTGTAGGAACTCATGCTCATCATAATTCATTCCTTGTAGGGAGGTGTCCCAAAAATATTTTAAAATACATATTTTAGGCGGTGTGATTAGCATATAAAGAAACCCATGCCAAATTACAGTTTTATAGTAAAAAAGGTCTATAAGCTAGACTACAAAAAGTCAAACATGGCAAAACCATATATGGTTTATCAAAGTAATTGTGTGGGTGCGGTGCTCTAATTAACAAACCTAGACAGTTGAAATATGGCATCTAGCTAGGTAATAATGTGTAAGCGAAGGAAAAAATCTGAAAACAAAAGAAAGTTTTTTAATTGTAGGGTCTGAAACCGTTATAATTAAGTGGATAGAAGCTTGCACAAAATATGAATTAATGATTTATGAATAAGCAAATAAATATTTCTATAAAAAGTTATGATATCCCAACAAAAACATCAATGTGAAAAATGATAGCCAAGTTCAATGCTCAGTATATTTGATAGTGAACTTCGCCGAAAAAGTATTGCATCTAAATGAGAGATTACTACTAACTACTTTTGCCTTACTATTTTCTTACTTTCTAACACATGATAGTCAAGTCATTTTTATAGTTCAGGCTGATATTAAGCGAGTATTTTAAGCGTGGTGTGGGTGACCTCGATAGTAATTACTTTAAACCATTAATTTACTTGAACCATTTCACGGGACATCCAAAATATACGCGGGCGACGTCGCGGGAGACGACTAGTAAATAAAAAACTTTGATATTATTAAAGGATTACTGAAACGATAAAGAAACCTTTGTCTTTAATTTAGCTTTCCATATTTGTAATGTTAAACGGAAGCGTGAAACATACTGCGCAGACCCTAGATAAACTGGGAACAGGGCAAGAGAATGATGATGATGATTTGAAATGTTATGAATTTCAGTGTGTAAAAAAAAACCATGACAAAATTCTCGTGATGGGTGAACTTTGACTTATATACCTACTGGTTTGTACGGAACCCTAAATTTGAAGTGCCATATCTGTAATGGTCTTCAGTCATCATCAATTGGAAGACTGATGGAAGATAGTAGTGAGACTATAACTGTGTCGACAAAAAGGATCTTAATATAAACCACCTAAATGTTATTACATTACATTTCCTACACCTATGGGTTGGCTGGAAGAGGTATCTTTTAGGGATAAGCCCACCTTTGTTCACATTGTGACTTCTTGTACCTATTTTCTGTACATCTTATAAGTGCAATAAAGAATATAATAAATGTTATCGGATATTCTTTCTTGTTTTTATAATGGTTACAGGTTGCTGGCATAAAGTGCTGACCAGTCGTGTGAGAATGAAATGCCACTCTTTGCGTTCCTTGTTCTTTCGATAAACGTTTAGACTAAAAAGCATGTATGGTGTACTAAAGAAACCATTTTGTAAAAGTTCTTAGGGGTTCTGCTAGATGGCGTGGGTATGTTACTTACAAAAGCGCATGAAGTATCTTATTCAAGAAAATTTTGTTCCTTAAATAAACACTAGATGGCTTAATTATTATTATACTAGATGGCTTGGGTGCCCCAAGGCTCACATTTAGGCCCACTTTTATTTAATGTCTTTATTAATGACCTTATCAACCAGCTAAGATGTCCCTGTTTATTGTACGCCGATGATTTAAAAATTTACTCTGTCATCTCCAACCTCAATGATGCTCTAGCTTTGCAACAGGATCTTGACTCGATATCCCAATGGTGCATTAGTAACCTGATGTTTCTCAACGTTAAAAAATGCTTCACTTTAACCTTTACCAGGAAAATCAATAAAATCGTCTACGACTATAAAATCAATAATCATGCTTTAATACGCCGTAGCTCGGCTAAGGACTTGGGCGTGATATTTGACGAGAAGCTGACGTTTGGGGAACATTATGATTTTGTATGTAACTAGCGGCCCGCCAGCGACTTCGTACGCGCGTAATTGTTTTACTCCGTTACCATAGATCGTAGCAAAAATATTTATAAGCCGATACGGATTAAACTATTTCTATAGCCTTCCCCAATAAATTAGCTATCTAAAAATGTATGTAACATATTTTATAACCAGACCAATAGTTCCTGTGATTAACGCGTTCAAACTTGACAAACAAAAACATCCAGTTTTTAAATATATGCGTAGAAATACGTATAGATAAATGTCATATTTTATGTACACACAACACGTAGCCCGGTCTTTAATCTGGTCAAACTTACACGGGGATAATATCGTTTTATTTTACAACGAAATGGAAATACTTACTACGCCTATCGTCAATCGTACATTTCTTTCGGGTGCTAATAAAAAGACCAGGCTACACTCTGTGCGCTTACACAGCATCATGCCACATACAGACTGTGGGAGAAGCGAATTCCCTCAAGTCTTCTCCCGCTACCATTTAAGAGTTTGAACTTGAGCTTTGTTTATGGTTATAGCGAATACTCTACTTTCTTGAATTCAAATCGTAAATTCAAAGGGACAAATCTATGTAAAGATCTACGCCATCATCATCATCAACCCAAAAGCCGTTCACTGCTAAACATAGGCCTCCACGAAAACTTTGCAGAAAAGTTGCAGATTGGACACCCTTCGACCACGGGAGCAGCGTAAAATGTCCACCGACAATATGAACAAACGATTTGCAATCTACACTGGACACATACCGCTTGATACCTACCCTTTTTGAACACAAAACAATATTATTTACTATTCTAAGGAATAAAATCTCTTCTTGAGCATTTTCTCGAGAGCCACATCAATAACAAACATGTGTCAAAACATTGTGTCTCAGACGTCATGTCAAATGATTGTCAAAAGTTATATATTATATTTTTTTATCATTAGCACTAAAGAGTATTGATATCAAATTCGAAGCAAATCACCCCCAGAATAACTTTGTAACCCTTTTTACCCGCCTAGGAGATGAATTTCAATAAACTACAAAATAGGTCTTCCGTCAATTCTGTAAAATAATGTGTATGCAAAATTTGAAGTAGATTGGACCAAGGGATCCGGTTGTCCCATACAAACTTTGCACCCCTTTTTGACCCCCTTAGGGGTGGAATTTCTGAAAATCCTTTCTTATCGGATCCCTTTGTCATACAAAGAACACATCCTCCCAGTTTCAGGTCTCTACGATCAGCGGTTTAGGCTGTGCGTTGATCCATCAGTCAGTCAGTCAGTCAGTCAGTCAGTCAGTCAGTCAATCAATAAGTCAGTCATTCAGGACAAAGCATTTTATTGGTATAGATAATGCGTTTCGACTTCTGGGGTTCATACTACGCGTCGGTAAACAGTTTAAGAAACCCGACAGTCTAAAGTGTTTATTCAACACGCTGGTTAGAAGTAACCTGGAATATGCAGCCATCGTCTGGTCCCCTTTCTATAAAAAGCATATTGATCACATAGAAGGCGTTCAAAAGAAATTTTTGCGTGTGTTATCTTTTCGACAGGGTCTTCACCGCAAACTCAGCTCCTATGAGGCCAGGCTTCGTCGTTTTAATATGATTTCTCTAGAGGAACGACGTAAGCGCAGCGAACTCATATTTTTGCACAAAATTATTAACTACCTTATCGACTCCCCCCTATTACTATCTACCATCAATTTCAACACAGTTTTCAGATCCCGTGGCTCAAAATTATTTTCTCTTGAGGTTTACCGTAATAATACGTCATTTTACAATCCCATCGTTCGAATGTGTCGCCTATACAATGACATTGTGCGTACCCAGCCTGACCTTGATGTATTTACTGCAAGTCCAAATGTCTTTCGAAGGAGCATTGCTTCACTGTCTTGCTCCAGCGATATTGTTCGTAATTAAGTTAGTTTTATATATATTTTGTTATTGTATATATTTTTTTTCTCATTTTTCCATTGTACCTTATATTTGGCCATCAAGACTTAGACGTTAATCTATTCTAAGCTTATATCGAAAGATGTAATTGCTAGGATGCATTTTTGTTAGGTTACAATTTAGCTCATAATTTCTAGTTAAGTATTATTATAATCATTATTAATTGTAACCTGTTATGCGTCTTTATTAAATAAAAAATAAAAAAATAAAATTATACACGAGATTTGTAAGACAAAGTTGACAGAAAAAGTTTTGTGCGGGGGTGCAGGTGGGGGAAGCGCCCCGCACTTTTAACAAGGGGGCGGGGCTTATGAGATAATTTGACGGAATAAGACGGCCTTAAGAGATGGAACTAGACTGGCAAATGGGTGTAAACATCAATCATTAGGTCGATATGTATCGGTCAAGCGTCTCTTACACGGTACACTAAATGTAGCGACATATATCATGGGCTTGTTATATATACTATACCTACTGCAAATATGCGCTTTTGTGGCCTAGTCAAGAGAAATAATGTTCATTGTTAGACGTGGAGGTTAATTTTGTTGATCTTCCTTGAGTAAAGAGTAAAGTGTGAAATTGATTTGAATTAATGGTTTTGTTGGTAAATGCATACAAAGCAATTTGAGATTTGATGTGTTTGTTTGTGAATCTTCTTCAAACTCCAATCTTGTTCTTCCATTAAATAAAAATAAAATAAAAAATAAAATAACCTTTTGTGAAGTGTGATAGTTTTTTGGTAGCGATCGATCGCGAAGATCTAAAGACATAAAATTACCCTTTTCCTTTTTTATCCAGACAGAAATAAGCTAATTTTATGACTTTCTTTTGTCGGCACCTGTATTAAATTCACAGGTTACTATAGTGTCAAATGCATATCAACATATTGGGAAGATAGTGAGTTACCAATTGATGGATGTTAGATCAAAAATAAGTTACATGTTGTCATAATCATGATCGCCGGCGCAAGTTGATATCTGAGTATTGTGACTTGCCGTCAATAGTATTGGTTGAGATGTAACGTTACGATTGATTCAACCAATGACAGCTTTTGAATATGGTATTTTGTTGTAGGGATTTAGGAATAATATTTATATTCTTTATTGCACATACAAAAGGAAGTAGAAATGATGGACTTAATCCTTTTTTTTATTTTTGTGTATGATATGGGTTTGCTCTTGTCTCTAGACTATACCGAAGGCATAGACAAGGACGAAGATGAAGCGAGCTCACCCAGAAGAAGCCTGTTCACTCTTTTTTTTGAAAATAATGCGTTAAAGCATTCATCACTAATCAAATATTAGGTGAGACAGAAACGTACTTATTTATTAAGTAACTAGTGAACTTAGCGATAGGGCTTATATTACAAAGTACGTATCTGAAATGGACGAATTTATTAGAATTCTTTACAGTTGATTTTGACAAAAACGGCTTCATTTTCTTTAAATAATTCAAACCTTTACAGGTTTTATCGTTTTAGCAGCCTTAGTTAAGATTAAAGCATATTTAAATGGCTTTCGTATGGATGGATAGATGTGCTTTAGCCTTAATGCGTTATGTGATCGGCGTGTAAACGTCATATATTATGAGAGCTGGCCAGTTTATTTTTTTAACTATGAGATAGCATCACCGGTCCATTTGAACTTATCATTCATCGTATTAACTGGATCGATTAGAAATGGTCCACTTAGCTTTCCGTTAAGTGAGATGAGAAGATTTCTAAAGGTACTTACTGTTATTGTATCTAAACGTTTTTAAACTTACTGTGGTTGCACGGTTACTTAGCCGGTATCCGTTTGAAATGGTTAAAAACCTTCAGGTTAACCGGAACAATCTTATTAAGGCCTTACTTAATATATAAAAATACGTATAAGTAATAGTATACTTATGTTGAGTATTGTCTGCATTTTCTTTCCAACTATTTTTGCCATGCACACTTGCTGAGGCAGAAATTCTGTTATATGTTTAGTTTATATGTAAAAGTTTCCGATCTACTGTTTATTAAAAGCTTAACTACTGTCGATCTGACTTTAATCCGTTCAAGTTCCATGAAGTTGAATTCCCCACTAAGCTAGCTGAGTCGCCAAAATAGTATTGCGATCCAATTTAAGAAAAAAATAAAATAACTCTTTCTCACTCACTCATATGGTCGAAATTAAGACATGGAAATGGGTTGGAAGTTAGGCATCTCAATACAAGATTTGCTAATTCATTCAAAAGCAGGGCAGCTCAACTGTCAAAGCAAGATCACAATACGCACCCTGAAAACCAAATCTACCCACCTAAGACTGGATATATGTAGAGTTATTTTAGTTGTTAATATGACTCTAAATGGTATGACATACTATAGGTTTGCTACACACACAAATAGTACCCAAGAAGAAAGCCCTTTAAACCATGATCCTTATCCTCAAATGCTATCATGATCATCGAAGAGCACTACAAGCCTCCGAGTCATGACAGGCATATTCGCGCAAACCGCGTGGGTAATGCCACAGATAATGTAATGCTAACGCATGCTTATGCAATACAATTAGCAGCTATTATTTGTGTTTTAAGGGCTGTCACATTGATTTAGCTAAACGCTATAAGTAAGTTGTTTTTTGGAGACTCCTACTCCTGCGACGCGCTTATAAAAAGACAATTTCTTCTGAGTGTTATTTTTGCTACAAAATAATTAATTCTTTTTTCAAGGCCATCTGGATTTGCCAAAAATCTAAATCAGTACATAAAGTGAAATGAACGAACTGGTCAGTCATAGTTCATGACAGAAAGTATCATACTAATGAAAGGGTCATTCATTAGGACATAATTGTCCACACAAAACAACCTTTCATAAAGACATGCCTTACATTACTTAACTTACCAATACTTAAATATAGATAATTAGGTCGCTTAGAATCGATATCTTTGACAGTTGATTAGTATAATTTTATAAGTAGCTAAATCTTAGTTGAGGCAGCCCTGCGCGCAAGCGCTTAGCACTTGCGTCTGCGCATCAAATATGCTAATCCCTGATCTTGATCGCATTCGGACAGCGCACGCCACAAGGTGCACACACCCTTGTAATCCGCGCTTTATTACCATAACATGGGTTCGTATCATTAACCTCATTTATTAATTAGCCTGCTCCTGTTAAGCGGATAAGCCTTTTGCATGGGTAAAGTGAGTTAACTATATCATAGTGAAGTTAAATTGTATAATTACTGGATTATAATGTGAGACCCAATGTAGGGTAACTCTAAGAGCCAGTTTTTTGATCCGTAGTAATAGTAAAGTTACGTTACCAGCGGTTGAATATTTATGATTGTGTGTTTTGAAGAAAAAATTGCTTAACCAATGGTCATCAAAATAGCCATTCTAACATTAGGTTGAGGTATTTTTTCTTGAAAACACACACAAAAGTAAATATTCAACCGCTGGTAACGTAACTTTACTATTACTATCGATGAATAAATTGGACCTAAGAGAAAAAAAGTCTAATTAACGCCGATATGATTCCCAATAAAAAGACGAGCCATAAGATTATTAATGTTTTAATCATAAGATTCCATTTTGATATTGATTAAGCAGTTTTAGAATTCCACTCCTTGGATGAAGAGCTCATGATTATGCAAGCATATCTCAATGCGTTATAATTTTAATTATCTTGCTCAGACGATCTTACCTTAAACGAACTGAAGCGATAATGTTAAGCTCAGTCTTCACAGAGAGCGAAAGGTATAGAAAATTATCCACAAACGGCATCAACGAATACATTTGAATCGTACAATAACATAATACTCCTAGTCAAAAAGGCCCTGCACTCTGTTTATCATACCAAAGTTTGGGTAGAATATGTAAAAGCTGTAATTTATAGAGAGCTATATCTTGAAGAGTCTATTCTAAGAAGAGATAGGGTCAGAAAAAAAATATTAAATCCATGAAAAGCTATATAACTAAGCCGTCATTAGTAGTTACTACTACTTTGTCAAAATTCTACAAAACCGAGAAAGTTTTGAAGTTTTCACAGATTTAGCGAAAACTAGTTGTTTTTGTAGTCCCACCTCAAGACATTTTGTAAGGTGGACAAAATTTTCACGAGGTTCATCTTGGAAATTAAGGGGTATAATTAATTATTAAATTGTAGTCTTATTTAATTGCATATTCAGACAATTTTATTGTCCTAAAAATCTGAAAAAGCACCAAAAATTTCGTTCAAAGCTCGAGGTCAATAACTTGCAGTAATCATAGGGTCATCGTCATGAACGAATTTGCAAAAATGAGATCTACCGGATTCAACACTAGATACCCATACATCTCGCCCACAAAACTAGACGAACCCTCTTATTCATAAAAATGAAAACAGTTTATTAAACCTGTTTTAACTATTACACTGTTTTGTCTCGTTCTTTCTTGGCGCTGTCATCATTTAACAGAAAGTGTCAAAACAGTTTAATAGTTAAAATAGGTTTATTAGACTGTTTGAGTTATTATGAATAAGGGGGTAAGTGTTCCCAGTGAGTACTGGCCTTTAGATAACACTCATCACTATTGCTAGTACGATATTTTCCCATTAAATATAACGACTTGATTGTTTATCTCACTAAAGAGATCATTTAAGAATAAAACTTTTTTTTGCAGTTATTCATAACATAACCCATTAGAAGCGTGACCTTTTTGTAGAATTAAGTTATTAGCAATTCCGGTATTCTCCCTAAGAACATTGAAAGAGCATGATCATGGTATTATTAATTTTATTGCCTGCACTCCGATCAGTTTTTAATGTGTAACATTATGCACTTTTGATACGTATACAATTTTCTTATTGAAGAAAAAACACATGTTTTCAATGAAATATAACCATTAAAAAAAAGTGTTTATAGTACAGATGTACTCAACTGTACCTACTCGTGATTAGGTATTTAAAAATAGATTTCCGAGTGGGTTTCTATTTCATTTCTTTGCTTCCTTGCATGTATATAAAAGACATTTGCATATTTGTTAAGACTCATCCCGTTTATTTTCAAAAACGAGGAGATGTTATAACCCGTCAAAAGCGAGCAAAGTTTAAAATCTACTGTTTCAACCTCGATGCTGTAAGGATATTTATAAGAGAAACGTGTATAATATGGCAATAGCAATATATAATAAATTGCCGGAGAATCTGAAGGCACTTGATGGTAATTTATTTAAGAAAATGTTAAATAGTTGGCTATTATGTAACTGTTTTTATAGTGTAAGTGAGTATTTAAATTCAGAATGACTTGTTTAATTTAAATGACATCCTCAATTTATTTAATAATGACATGTTTATTTTATTTAGTTAATTGTATTGAATTTGAATTTATCAATATTTGCATGCCTGCATGCAGGCTGGATACAACCACGAAGCGGATTTTTGACCTGTTCTGTAAATTGTATTAATGTATTCTGGCAAATAAAGAATTGTATTTGTATTTGTATTCTTAAGGCTGCTGTCACCTACCTTCTAACAAAGTTCAAGTGCAGTTTTCTTCCCAAAAATGACTTAACTGACAACTTTTTTTGACTGATTTGTGTAGAAATAAGCTATCTACATAAGATGTAAGCTCTGAATGTTTGATTCAATCTTTAAAATGCCTGTAATTTGCAATCATAGAAGCCAAATTGACGGTTTTTCTGGTGCACTTTTCTAGATCAGTTGTTGACATCAGCTATCGAAATAACATAAACTTGAAGGGAATTACGTTCGTCTACAAGGTGTAGACTCTGTTTTTTTTATTTATTGCTCTGGTTATTCCAAATGAAGACAAAATTGAAACCATGTTTTGGCATAAAATACGCATCTAAAGGCAGGCGATTATCTCTGAGATACATTGCACTTATTGTGTGTTATTTGATAAAACAATGTTATAGAGGTTCCTATCTTTGACTTAGCATCTAAATTCTTGATTTTATCTTGTGCACTATATTCAAAATATCTTACTAAAGTAACCTATAAATTTGAGATTTGGAGCTGTCACGGACGTTCATCTTCGATCGAAATTTGACAGACAGCGCCGAGCGCTCGGAGGGGAAGGGTGTGTCGCTCGTTGTCTTCGTTGCTACTCTTTTATTTCGTGTATGATACTAATTCCAAATTTGAAAATATCACGCTTTGCACAATTTTTATACGGCGACCAATTCGCTTAGAGGCTTTATGCAACAGGCATAAAGCCATAGTGCATTTGGATCGTCGATGGTCTCTAATTATAACAAAAAAGTATTCGTTCTTTTGTATCGATTAGTAGTTGTATTTAAATGATTAATCAATGTTATGTAAACTTACATAGAAAGGAATCCTTATTAATACTATAAACAAGAAAGATTTATATGTATGGCGACTATTTCAAGAGGTTCATGAGTTATAACGAAGATCTTTTATCATATACAATTTGTATTTTCGAAACTTGATCAAACAAAATGTGCAGATACTAGGACCAAAATTATCGACAAAAATAATAATAATAAAAAAAATTTCTACAAAATAAAATTGTGGTATATGATGAGCAAACTGTTTCTATCACCAAACAGTTAAATGTCAATTTTAGACAAACACTGAATTAATAAGGCCAAGAATAGGCAATAGTATCAATTCTATTGCATATGTTGCAAATAATAACCTTATTTATATAAAATAAAGTAATATCAGTAACACTACTTTATAGTTCAACAACGGTAGACCGATTATCATGATATTTACTTTGTTGAATTGGTATTTACCTCTTACCCCTTAAGTTATTATAAAACAGGGCTGGGGCGCGCCGAGGCTGGATATGAAGCAA
Source organism: Pyrausta aurata (assembly GCA_963584085.1). Taxonomy (NCBI): domain Eukaryota; kingdom Metazoa; phylum Arthropoda; class Insecta; order Lepidoptera; family Crambidae; genus Pyrausta; species Pyrausta aurata. Next base: position 2,405,334 of record OY757263.1, on the reverse strand, counting down.
AGTTTTCTGTGGTCGAAGTTTTTTTTTCACTAAAAAGTCTAAAACTCTTCAAAGGACTCCAATTCAGGCAAACCATTTCTTTTTAAAGTCAGTGCCATCGCATGGGCTCTCTCAAGTTCCATCTTAAGCGACATCTATCTGGGCATCGACTCCAAAAAGAAATGGTTTGCCTAAAATCCTTCAAGAGTTTATTTAAGACTTTTTAATGTGTTTTGTTTTTGAAGTCGGTTTTATTGAAATAGTATGGTGGTGAAGTGACCAATAACCCAACAAAATTGAAGACAAATAAGGGCTTTTGTTTTAAGTATTTGACTTTGAGTAGTAAACAAGTAAGTTTATAAATTTTCTTACATCGTTCGTGCTTTGGATTTTGAATAAGAATAAACGGACGACAAAAATTAAAAGGTCAGTTTTTCTTAATATAGACCTTATATAGGCGTTATTTAGTTCCACAACCTTTGATACGCACTTGTACGTACATACCATTGGCCATTGGCGTCAATTCCATACTGTGTGGGACTTGTTCATGGCATTAATTCCATACGCTAGTAACAGTGTTTCAATGGTTTAAACCTAAATAAATAGGGCAATATTTTGCTTATTTAACATTACTTTTCTTTCTACCACAATCTACAACCACAACCTAACTATAAACTTGTATAGTAAAACGCTTGTTTAAATAGAAGCGTTTCATGTGATGTGTATGTAGTTAATATGAACCTGTATTCAAATTGTACGCAAATGCCATGAAGTTCCATGGTTCTATTCAAGTCCATATTCATATAATATTTCATTATTGAAAAATGTATATGGACAAAATGATATAATACCGGTGTAAACCAAATAATTAAATAAAAATTATCTTGTTTATCATCTGTTATACATGAAATACTTGAAATCTTGATCGAAATTTTCTTAACTACATTTTCTGAATGTTAGCTATAATAACTTGTGACATATTTCATATATCAAAATACAAATCATATCAAAGAACAGCGTTACACTAAAAAGCATTTATGTGTAAATAAATCCTCATAACATCCAGCTGGTATGACACGTGGTAGATCAAGCCCAGAACCAATGGCATCATCCACCAATAACCCTTAGTCCCCGTTACTCGTGGAGTTTACATTCGTAAAAAAATACCTACTCTGAGAAGTCACGATTTGGGTGAAGACATAAAGAGGCAGATAACCGGTACCAACCTGTACCGACTGACTAGTGATGTGCCAAGTCATCTATTTTTAATCTCGAAATATTTAAGAAATTCGTTACAACAATCCAAATAAGGACCGACTGACACTATAGAAAATTGTTTTAACTCGTCAAGTATGTGTGAACGAGACACAATAGAAATTCCATTACTATGCGACTCCCGGCAGTCGTTTGATACCTGACTGATTAAAACAAGATTCAAATCAAGACTTGAGTCGGAAAAGTCTCTATAAAGCATTTCAATTCCATGAAATAGCCAACACGGCACAACACTGGTTAGTCGTTGCAGGTCAGTGCGTGTTACCCGCCTCTATGTGTCTTCACCCTTTGGATGCATTTCGTTTTTTCTATGCTGTAAGTTTTTTACGTTATTATAACTGTACGTTTGTGTTTAAATCTCTGAATTTAGTTATATACTTATCAAAAGGAAAATGTTCGCGAACGGAATTGACGCGAGCCCTGATTCCGAACTGTATTCACTGTATTCGTAATAGGTATTTCAAATACAAAAAAAACTGGTATAACATTAATTTATTACATCGACTTTTTAAGACCATCATTTTCTGTGTTCATCATACGCATAGCCTACTACCTAGAGATAAAGTATCAAAATTGTTTAATTACAGTTAACATTTTTTTGTGTCCCGGACATATAAAATCGCACACACACATTGATAAATTAGGTAAAATCTGAGAATCTCCAAACTGTCATATGGCTCTTAAACACAAAAAACAATAGAAGGTTGAAAGGAATTGAAAATGGGTTGACATATTTATAATTCTGTTACACAATGTAACAGCACGTATGCAATATCAGCTAATTAAAATACAGCACTGTATGCAACACATGCGAGTTTCAAAGAACAAACAACTTGTTTAATTGGACTATTATCAATTATGCCAAATGCTTAGCATTTACGTTTAGTAATTGCTTGTTGGGAACCTATTATTTTCTATTCAAAACACGATTATGATCACATGTCATCAATTACGTACATAATTTAAGTACAAAGAAAATACTGTGCCAATCAACGATCGGTGTACTTATTATTTTTGTAGTTTCCAAAGGTCAGAAGAACTTCATTGAGAAATAACAAAAAATAATAAAATCCTCATAGTCGGTTCTGACCAATGCGGTCAATATCAATGACAGCTACCGTTTTCGTGCTCACTAGTTGGCGATACTGTCGCTTGAGGTCCAGAATATAGCTTTGATGGTGTGTAAATTGTCATGATGGATAGATAAAAAATCAAGTTGGTCATTAATTTTAATATTAAAAAACATGCCGCAGTCCAGCTTTGTTAGGAAAAGAAGAGTAAGTACACAAATAAATAAAGATTTAACATCTATTTTATTAGTTCCCCTTTTAAAACACTCTCATTCATTGATCCGTAACTTGTATTTGCCATTATTAACGGCAATTATTGCTAAATATTCGAAACATTAATGTAAATAGAAATAAACCCACACATCTAACACACAAACAGTGACATTTAACATTTCGGAGACCTCACGCTACACAAGCGCCCCTATCGGCGAATTCATACGCGGGAGCCCTCGTTGAGGTTGGCCATCGGCGCGGGACATTGTATTAACCATGGACACTCACTGTTCCTTCACTTTCATTATTCGGTGAGACACCAGATCCGACGTGACCGGTGAAAGATCAGACACAGGACCTACGGCTTAACGAGGCACGGGGGTGTCATCACCCACCGACCATACCTGGTGTGGACTTGTTTTTGCCAAACAGGGGCCGTACTCTTGAGACTTTGCCAAGATTTTTGAATACCGCCATCTCTTTCCCTCGCAAGGCCATACTAGTATGAGCGACAAAGACGGCAACATTGTATTGCAGAGTAAGGCCTCAGGTTAGTCTTAAATCAGGCTGGTTCATGTTTTAACTTAGTAAAGTTAGATTTAGTCGCAAAAGTTAAAAAGAAATAAAAATGGCCTAGGCCTATTTAGATTTTTTTATTAAAAAGTTTTCTTTCTCATAGCTTTAGCATACGAAAATAGATAGTCTGGCTACGAGTAATTGGTATTTTCAAACAAAATAAAAATAAAATGTCGGCAACACAAAGGAACGATTCCTTCCATTTGTTCAAGTGTTACCATTTAAAGAATTGGAATAACGTGAAAGTTTCAACACACCATGGAACTCTATAAGCTTTTATTTTTTACACCATGAACACATTTATTGAAGGAATACAATTTAATTAACTATAACAAAGAGAAGCGACTAATTTTGCGCCATAAAAATATCTATGCGTTTAACCCCCGGGGCGCTACAAATAGATATTGCAGTATTTATTACGTTGCCATACTTCAACGTGTTTGCAATGTGGTATCACTGTAATTAAAAAATAACCAGAATTTTCCTCTGTCATATTCTTTAATTTAATTAAACGTTTTGGCTTACTTTTAATTAGTATAATGGTTATGATGTTAGCCGTAATTACGGTAATCATGCCACGTAAAATATAAAGTGTCATCCCGCCATGTCACCAGTTCCATATTTAAAATGTTTTCAGAGAATATTGAAAAGCTGCACTAGTAACCGTAATAGGATAAGACCACTGCTAGTGACTAATCCAAATTTAGTCTTCAACTAACAACAGTAAGTTTTTATACTTCTAAAAGGTACTCGTAGTGTACTAATTAGCGGGAAGGTAACTGTTTATAATTTAGCCACTCAGAAAATTTTATTTTGACGTATTTTTTTAATTTTGATACAAAATGTATGGAAAGAACATCAAACTTAATAATATAAATTGCACATGTAATTAAATTACTCTGTGACAGAAGAGGAATAGAAGCCCGTGTTTTACGCTTTCCGGGCGTAGGCCTATACCACTCGGCCACGTAACGTAAAACGGCATGCTAAATAATTGTCACCATTTCTGTCAAAGAACCAATCTTAATTTTTATTCATAGTAAACGTCTAGTTATAAATCGAGCACTTATAAGAAGAATTCGAATTTTTTAAGAATAAAATATGACACTGTGAGTGTTAAAAAAACATGCTAAATCAAAAAGAATTCGATTTTAAATACGAAACCGCTCAAGATTCATCTTGTCTTGTATGCCCTTCGTATATCTAGTCCCACCTTTTCACACATCTGATTTGAATACTAAGTTGGCACCAATTGAGCCGTTTATGGGTGCTTTATGGGTTATTGTCGTAAATTACCAGCTTGTTCGAAGTGTGTGCTAGGCTTAACGCTGAATGCATGGTGTGTGCTAGGCTAAACATTGAATAGGGAGCGCCGCGGGCATAAGTTAGTATTTGCGTCTAAGCGCTGCCTTTACGAGTGAATGCGTTAATTTAGGTTAACAGATTTTGAGTTAGATATTTGCTTTTTTGATAGGGTTCCGTATCCAAAATGTAAAAACGGGACCCTATTACTAAGACTTCGCTGTCTATACGTCCGTCCGTCTCTCCGTTTGTCCGTCTGTGTGTCACCAGGCTGTTTTTCAAGAACCGCGACGGTTAGACAGTATTTTTTATTTATGAATTGTGTATTTCTGTTGCCGCTATAACAACAAATACTCAAAACAAAATAAAATACATATTTATATATATCCCATACAAAACACGCTATATTTTCCTATTTGCCTTGTTATTTGTTTTAATTACAACTAAAAAATGCTTGAAGAATGTGTCAATACACTCTTAATGTGCAGCAGTGTTTGAAATTACTTATATTTATTTTTTCATATCACATATATATATATGGACTGGATCTCAACTACACATAATTATTCTACGTTATTGCTACAGATACTCTGTAAAACGCTTAGACACAACAAGTTTGTGTCTTCTTAGGAGAATAAAACAGAGTGTATACGACCTGAAAACAACACACTTGTGAGTATATCGGCAATAAAATACACAACGTAATTTATTTTGAAACAGCTAAATAGTTTATCTATTCAGTGGTTTATATCCACTTGTCTGAAGCTAATTGAACCACTCGGCCACCCAAATAAGCCAGTGCTATCTTTGACGCTAATTTAAATGACACAACAAAATAAAATACTTAGACAGTAGTGAAACCATAAACATCATTTTTAAAGCAGTAAGATGTTTTACTACGTATGTCAAGTAATAAAAAAGCCAAATACGACGACAATAATTTAACGTATTCCTTGAAATTTGAATTTCGAATATGAAACCGTTTATGAGTTGATGACAAGTTTCGTCAATTTATGGAGCACGAAATTTGTTTGTGGTGTCAATTCCAAACCCTAGTAGTAGTAGTAGTTCAATTTGTTCAATAGAAACAGCTCAATATTTCATGTATTCAGAGGTTTATATCAACTTGGCTGAAGAAAATTGAATCACTCGCGACCAGAGAAATGTTTCATGTTCCCACCCGTGGAAACTTTCCAAATTGGGCATATTCCCCGGAAACTTTCTAAAATAGAAATTTATGTGGAAATATTCATTTTTCAAAGTGATAATGAGCTAAATGTGTTTAAACGTGCAATGTGATAGATCCGGCTATCGCTAATTGTGTGTTAAAATTCGCTGATGATAAAGAAAGTGCGTACGTGTAAAATTTTCTTTAATTTTTCTGGTGTTATAATTATCAAATTAAGCAAAAACCGGCCAAGTGCAAGTTGGACCCGCGCACTGGGGGTTATGTGCCACCATTAAACGGAATTTGGGGTCAACTTACTTTCACCTAGCGAAAATATCACAATATTTGTTGAAAGCAAAAATACTACTTCCATACCACTGGATATAAATAGTGTACCTATATTTGAGAGGCATATTCTCCCGGTAAGAAAATCTATAAAAAATTACCACTCACTGCGTTAAAACACATGTTTTTCGTGATTTTTAAACCACACGCTGCGTAATTACCTGTTGATGGCTAAATTTTCATTAGCTTTTGCAGATAATCAATTCGCCTCCCGCTGCGCTTGTTCACATTATACAGGGCACTTTATGGTCTTAGTTTGTATAAAAGTATCACTTTTAAAAGCATGGTGCAGGATATAGTTGCATGGAAAGTGCATTGGTATCTGGGTTGAAAGACAATAGACTTCACACCACCAACCGCACCGACCACAAATGAATTACTTATTCAATTCTATTCATTTATTGAATTTCGGACGACAAACGTCTTAGGATTTGTAGGTATACACGATAGGCTTTTAAAAATAAGTTTAAGTAAATAATGAAGATGAATACTTAATAAATCTTGCATGTACATTGTTTTAAGTTGTGATTTAATTAAATAATCGATTGTAATTCTGTTTGTGTTCCTGTACTACTAAATAAATAATTTATGTAAATTTCGTACTGATGCGTTCGGTGTTTTTGAAGGTGGTTCACGTTTTTCACAGAATTTTTAGTTTTGGTTGCGTCAATGCTGACGTCATCAAGTTTACAAACAGGTGCGTTAACTACGGTATACAAAAAACTACTTTAGTTACAACACGATAGCTTAGTTTTTTCACTTTTACCCTAATTAATAAAAAATGCGTGAAAAGCTCAACAGCGACCTTATGAGTTATTCTGTGCTTTACCTTTTACCGCCCACTGTGCGCTTGACAATCACTGCACAGTGCTATGAATCCGTTCTAATTGGCTTTAAACTGTTCTCCACTTGCTTAGAGTTAGTTAAGCGCCCGGACACTCAATCATGCGCGCATGTTTGTGAAAATAGGCTTTTCTAACATAACTTGTTTACATGTGCACACATAACGCTGTGAGCTACTCACGCCTTATCTAAGCATTGCATCTCTTGATGCAAGATAAGATAAATTGTGTACAAGACTCTTTGCGTGAAGCTACTATTTTAAATAGTCAACACTTTGTAACTATATTTATTGCAGATATAATTATATAAGTGCAATATCATTAAAATAGTCATTCTGAATATGTTTAACAATTTTTTTCTACAAAATACACACATTTGTAAATATTCAACCGCTGGTAACGAAATTTAACTAGTAGTTAAGTTAACTATCAATCACGAAACCGGGCCTTAGAATTAGAGTCACACATTATAGTTATATTCTTGTTATATTATCCGTTAAAACACCCTTATTTTCTGAAGTTGTCATAGAGTTCATATAAAGTGTATGATTTATTGATTGGAAATACTCTTCTTCTCGTGGAAAGATCAGAATCTTTCCCGGAAAATAAAAGATTTCCTCTTAAGAAATATTAAAAGAGTTTTAAATATTTAAAAGCCTGGCTCTACAATTTTGTACTCCGACTAAACAGACACATGTTTCGCACCACCACCGTATAAGGTGGCTGTAATTTGTCAGTTTATCTTACATACGCAAAACGCACATTTCCAGCATTCAGCACGCATACATTCCCTCTTAGGGATCTACACACGGAGGCCAGTTTGTCGAAAAAAAGAGGCGGAGGTTGCCTAAACGTGACGCCAGCGAACCGTAGATGTGACGTGGACATCGTTATTTGTCGACGGCTACGGTCACCTTTGGTGCCTGAAAAATGCCGTCTGTGTGTTATAGAGATAATGATAGACATAATATATATTTGTAAATTATGCTGACTAATTACAGGTTAACCCGGAACAGGGCATTGTAACGCCCTTACGGCTAGTCGCCGAATGTTGTCAACTATCACCCTGTCAAACGAACTGTCATTCACAATAAGAATTACTGTCATAATTTGTAACAAACGTGACCCTAGGCGAGGCGTTAGCTATCCGGTGCCGATCCAATGCCGAGGCTTTGCTGATGCCTTTACGTAACTTGCTTCCGTATTACGGCTAGTTAACTTAATGACAATACGTTGCTGTTTCCTATACGGTTGGATAGCTATGCTTTAACCTTTAGATCGGCTGTCGTCAACATGTCAATGGCTAACGTGCCGTCTGCTACGCCTTTCTATCAATTCTTTCTATCAATTACTACCGCAGCGTCGACAAATTCCGTGTGTCAGAGCACTAACACTCATTCGCTATACATTCTCATACAAACGTACGAGAAATCGTGCTGAGTATTTTAATTAGTTCGCGCGATAGATTTGCACCCCACCGCGCGTGGTGCTGGTGGAACCAACACTTGTAATTAAATCCTCGGTAAGAGTTCGCGATACTCGTGATTAGTTAATAACTCTTGTGCGGTATGGACAGGAGAGATTTAATTCTTTACGGTGATCGAAAAGTGGTGTATTGGGGCGTTTCGCACCACGAGGGTTTTCGGCCCGTGGGGAAAATCGCCCAAGTGCTGTTTCAGTATGGGGTTATTTGCACCGCAGTGGTCGAAGAAATAGGTCAATTCACAAGGTACCTTGGATAATTTGCACTGCTGAACCACAGGCGGTGCGAATGATCCCATTCTGAGCACTTGAGTGATTCGCACCGTGGTCCGAAAACCATGCGGTACAAAGCTCCTGGTTTTACTAGCTGCATTCTAAAGATCGCAAGTGCAACAAAACAGCTTCTGGCTTTTTAAATCTTAGGTTTTTTTCATGCCATTACATGTGTTATTTACACAAACCATTTCACGTTACTAAGTAGCAACTAACAAGAAATATCATTTGAAGTTGTCAAAAGACGATAAGCTTGACTTGGTTTTCAGTTTGTTAACGCTTCTTTTAAGGGATACCGTTGATCAGAATTCATACTTTTTTGGTGGGATTTCTAATTCTACCATGGGTTAATTTAAATGTGAAATAAAAAATATTCACAATTAAAAATAGTTATATTTAAAATCATGCTATTTCTCGATTCCAATTTTTCTTCTCGTCATTTTAAATCAATCACAGCCGCGATCGTATTAACAACAAAGTAACATGATAATGACACACCTACGTGACACTAAAGCATCTAGTTTCAATCGTAACTGTCCTGACAAAAAGTAGCTTGATAAATTATTCGCACAGTGGGAAGATTAATCGCAATGAATATTCCAAGAAGTGCTAACAATGACTTGTTTTCTTAAAAGTACACGATAAAATGCGTTGTGCTCGCGGCATCTGTACGCACAGTGGGGCGTAAACGTGGCAAGAGCGCGCAAAAATTTGCAGCAGCATGCAGTTGAGTCATTAAGGTTTATAGTCGCTTGTTTATTTCTGTGGAAAGTCGAACGATTTCCTCCAAACTAACCAATAAGTCTATTTTTTAATCACTCGCGTCAATATTACGAGTAATTTTCGTTCAAAAATCAATTAAAAATCAACAAAAAAAAAACTCGTGAAATAGCGACAAGAGCACCTAAAAAATAATTTATTTGCAAAAATCAAATCACTCTTGTGTAGGTTTAATCTGGTTCTCATTCGTAAATCAAACATTAATCACCGATAAATCAAACGCCATAATTTACATATAAAACTTTTTTGTAATAAATATCATCAGAAAACTTCTGTAACTTCAGTGTGTCAAGTGAAAAGATTACACGATTTCTGAAACAATTGAGGTGTTTTATAACGACCCCTAAAAAAATCCTGACAAACGCAACATCCTGGATCTCTACTTTTGAATCACAATATCGGAATAGTACGGATCAGTCACTTATATTTTTTAGGGTTTCGTACCCAAAGGGTAAAACGGGACCCTATTACTAAGACTTCGCGGTCTTTCCATTTGTCCGTCTGTCTGTCATCATCAGGCTGTATCGCAAGAACCGTGATAGTTACACATTTGAAATTTGCACAAATTGTGTATTTCTCATGCTGCTCTAATAAGAAATACTCAAAACAAAATAAAATAAATATTTAAGGGATACATATAACCCCATTTTTTGCCTATTCACCTTGTCAATGTTTCGGAACTTTACGTGCGCGAGTCCGTTTCGCACTTGGCCAATTTTTATAATCATGGTAACCACAACTTCAATAGGTATCGATGTAAATCATTGTAATACAACGTTTAATAGAGCTACAAAAAATTTGGGTTAAATTCTGCATCCCGTTTTTGTGCATTACTCAACCCTAAAAAGATCAGACTTAATACGTCGTTTACTCAATAATTTGAGTATTATCATCAGTTGAATCCAAATCGGATCAGTTGTGTGCACCGTATAAGGTACCATTATATCGACGGATCAGCCCATAACACCGGCCCGCACGTCTGGTACCTCCCCCGCTCCATACAAATACCGCCAATTTCTAACAACTTCCATGTTCTTCCTTAGGGCTGTCAGGCCTGCTTATAGTGTGATACGCATTAATTTTTTCTTCACAATTTCTTAGTACTGTCATTTATGAATGAAAAAAGTCACTTAAGTGTGAAAGCGCTCATATAGGTACGCAAAAGATTTTGTTTATGATAGATATTGTCAGCACTTAATAATTATTGGTACATTGGATGGATTTAATGGCGATTAACGGACAACTAACATTCTTAAACTGTATTCAAGTAGATATTTTATTCCTACACCGACCTGCCTTCTTTTATAGGCATTTTATATCCATCGTTGCACGAAAAAATGGTGTGTATTTCTGAAAGAAGTACAAGATTTTTGTCTAGCTGTTTGAGTGCGCCTTCACATTACATATCTTAATCGGATTGGATGCCTTTAAATTAGCAGCGCAACGGTCGCGTAACTGCTAAAGTCGCTTAAATGTGAAAGCGCTCTAAGGGTCCAAATCCTAACCAAATCATGCTGGCTGGTTTCATACAAGAATCTTTTTTCCAAAATGTAACTAACTGGAATAAAATCCACCTCATGCTTGGCAACCTTATTCCTAGTCCTCCATTATTCGCAGTACAAAAACGGCGCGTGTTAAATCAAAGAGGCCGCGGCCGCCCCCGTTGTCATGGCAACGAAAATGGCGTATCTGATCCGACATGATGGAAGCGCGCTTGTGGTTAGCTCGACACTTTACGTTGCATTAATGCACGGTAGCTTTCCTTTATATAATTTAGCACTTGTTAAGAGAAGAAAGCGGCAAATTACGTATTTATTGACATAATTAACTTTAGTTTTTGCAGCTGGCATTATAGCCTCTTTTGCCATTCTTTTTATGTTGCATGTCCAATTTTGATTTTTTTCTTGTTGATAATAATAATGTATAGAAAGTTTGCTTGATTCTTGAGTTAAAATCATGAAAACAGTAAACTCACCGTAGATCCAACTCTAATCCTCCTCCAAAAAATCTGAAAAGGAAGAAAAATTACTTGTGAATAGTATTTATGTTTTTGTATGTCCGATAAATGACAACTTTGCCTAACAAAATATAGAAGGGATTGCGGATATTCATACTCGTATATCATTGTCAATTCAACAATTTTCATATGTTTTTAAATGTTAAGTACTGAAGTATCGCTTTATCTACGTATGTAAGTATGGTTATCAATTGTTTTGAATTAACACGTTCCGGGACAGTGCCCGCCTACAGGCGTGAAAACAATAAAAGATCTATTGTGTCTGGAGTAGTGTCCCGGAACGTGTTAATCTGGACTGGATATAACGAGTAAGTATTTATTTGATAGGTCGTGATTGGAGGCTTTGTGGATGTCACTTCATAAATATTTCTATGACTTATGAAACCACTTTCTCTACGAGTATTTATGAACAAGATTATTAATTCTAAAATAATTCGACCTATACAAAATATTTCCACTACTAAGTGTCTAAGTTTTAATCTCATAAAACTTTTTTTTCTCCTTTTCCATTTTGAATGTTATATTGTGTTATTTCTTTTGGAGTGCTCTACGTCAATTTTTTTTTATTTAGTATGGGTTTGCTCTTGACTCCAGACCAAGCCAAATGCGACTAAGACGGACTAGACTATTCTAATATTTCTGAACTAGCTTTTGCCCGCGACTTCGTTCGCGTGGACTTCAGGTTCGTCCCGTCTAGTAGCGCAAAAATGTGTTTTTTTACGACCTCACATTAGAAACCTCAAAAATTTTAGCCTATATGTTATTCTGATGTATAAGCTATATTGTGGTAAAGTTTCATTCAAATCCATTCAGTAGTTTTTACGTGAAAGAGTAACAAACATCCATACATCCATACATCCATACATCCATACTTACAAACTTTCGCCTTTATAATAGTAGTAGGATAAAAGGAACTCGTTCATTCTGATCGAAGCTCAAGGCTTTAGTGGGAACAACTATACTTTAGCCCAATAAAAGAGCAATTGCTATGTCTAACAGCGGGTCGACCTGTGTGGTCCAGAAACAGATCGGTACTTCACAGGCGCCACTTTGCGCCTTAGAATATACAGTCGACATTATTTTTGGTCAAGTTTAAAAAAACGAATTCCATTAGTTTTAGTTTTCTTCTAAAATGTTGGCCCCACCCAAATTTTGTGTTTATAAGATCTAGGCTCTAGGTACTATACAAATGTTAGCCAGAACAACGATTTGGGTTATTTTTTGAGTTATGAGTTACTAGCAATATTTTTAATGTGATGAGGTATCATAAAATTTTAGTTATTTACGAAATACAGAATCTACGAGCATGTGATGAGCAAATAATCTATGTGATGAGCACGAACATTTGTTCATAGGCAAGGTTAGTCATGGGTGTTTATGTTATTAAGGATTTATGAGAGACGCCTCCGTTATAATCGTTGTCTGGTATTTGTTACACAAAAAAGAAAATTGCTTACTTTGTAAGCATGACAATTGCTGTGTTATCTGTCGTTTATTTATTTTTAACATACAGTTAAACTAATATAATAAGTTAAACAATTGATTGGTATATTCTGAAACGGACTTATTTTTTCAAAGTACGTATTTCCTCAAATTGTAATAAGTTAATATTTCACGCTGACTATACAAATCCTCTTCTATTCTCATCCACCAGTCTTGCTCAAAGACCGTAGCTTTGAGTTCTTCGCCTTAAAATTCAAATTTCTTTAATATTCTTCGCTATATTAGATCAGGTTGTTACGCCGCTCCAATAAGGATAATCAGGCAAATGACAAGTTGCTAGAAACTATAAAGTTTAGTTAAGTGGCCATCGCAAATTATGCGGTACTATACCCCGCGGCGGTGGTAAGTTTTTGTTCCGGAATATTCTTGAGAAACTATACTTTACAATGTTAGTATGTACGCTGTATTATATAGAGATCAATTAAAGTGCTTCGGTATAAGGGCTTTTACTGTTACCACAAACGCCCTTTGGAGTAAAAACTAAATGCCAAATTGCTTAATTAGTTAGATAAATAGTTGTAAATGTTGTGTCAGCACGTAGTCGTAATGACAAGGATAAAGGTTGAAGCAGATCTATCCACTAGTAAAAATTTACGCTTACGACTAGTCGTCCGATGTTCGTTGACTATCTGTCCACCCTGCCAAACGTGCTGTCATTCACAAGAAGAACTGTCATATGTTGTAGCAAACGCGATCCGTCGAGGCGTCTGCCATCCGTAGGTCCGTAGCCGATCCGATGCCGAGGAGTTGCTGATCTCTTTACGTAACGTACTTCCGTCTGGTTGATGACTGTTTAATTTCAATAAGTTGATGTTCCTTTTACGAGTGGATTGATATGCTTCAACCTTTACAGTTCACACAAGTAATCTCGATCATGACATACAACCGTCATACAACTCATACCTACTACTTATAAAGATTTTTTTTACAAGATAACGCAATGTAATAAATAATATGAAACACCTATCACCAAACAAGTCTAAATAGAAGAGGTATCGTAAATAAATCATCAGATACTTATGCTTGCTTACTTGACTTATGGTCCTATGTCCCCTAGATGGGGCAGAGGGCGTCCACAACACTCCTCCATCGTGTTCGGTCTTGAGCTTCGCGCTTCATTTCACCCACGTATTGCCTGTTCTCTTCGCCTCGTCTACTACAGTGCGCCGACAAGTTTGTTTGGGGCGACCACATTTGCGCCTCCCTTGGGGGTTCCAGTCCAGAGCCTGCTTTGGGATGTGATCCGGGTCCCTTCGGAGAGTGTGGCCAATCCAATTCCACTTGCGGCGCTTGAACATGCGGCGATTGATCTGCTGGTCAACCGGGATTTCGTGGCAGCGTTCCAGCAGTTCGACATGGAAATCTTTTCGGGCAAGTATATACCGAGAATTCGGCAAAGACAACGGTTGACGAAGACCTGGAGCTGCTGCGAGATGACTTTGGTGACCTTCCACGTCTCGCACCCATGAAGCAGTACGGATTTGAAGTTTGACGCGAATATCTTGGTTTTCAGATACTTATGCGCATGTTGGAAAATATGTAATCTAAAACTTGTTTGTATACTCTACTAGAATAAATGTTTAGTCCTTTTCCGTTACTTTACAAGTCATACCAGCAGAGTTGGTCATCAATTCTTCCAACATCGCTTCATCTAACGTCTATGGACGTGTCCTAAGCATAATGAGATCATATCCATGCACTTTTCATTACCATTAGGTGCGAAACTACTGGCCTGCTAGAGCCGGATGCGCACTGCTTGCTAAACGGTTTATGATATAGCGAAGCAGGACTTAATTAAGTACTGGTTAAGTCTATCATCAATGGTGTGGGGTAGAATGGAAAACGTTAGGTTAGGTGAGGTGGTACTATTATAGTGCGAGTGCCAGCTTATTCTAGTCGCCATAATAAACAGATATTGAACATTAATATTTTCTTTTAAATATTTTTTATACCATTTTTTTTTAAATTTAGTATGGGTTTGCTCTGGGTCTTTTTTTGATCTGAGCGCCATAATCTACCCTATTTTCATAAGGAAAGCCCTATTCTAGTAGTTTTTTAACCTTCCCGTTTCCTTACTCTCATTTAACACAAAAGTTGCGTTTCGTCACCTTTTTATACTTCTCACACATTTTGTGGCGTTTGGACCACTGAATAGGTAAAGTGGTTTGGTTCAGTCAGATTATGCCACAAAGTTAACGAAACGCTACTGTTATGTATGTATGTATCTAATGAGGGTTACGAAACGGGAAGGTGTCCAAACGAGAAAGACTTGTTTTACTCTAATTGCCACTCACAAGTCACATATTTTTTCTGATTACCGATTTCTGGAAATTTGGATGTACGAGAAAATTTATGCATTCTACAGTTTTGCCACTAACCTTACAAACTAGTACGCCATATATTCGCCATATGCAAAACCTACTGATCTTTCAAACAAAAACATTGACCGGCTTGTTACATGTGTTTCCAATGCAATATTGATGCCCTCGTAAACCAAAATGAGTAACGTCTGTTCCACCGTATTAATGACTGAGCATACCTCCCCGAGATTTACTATTGGGAACTTCGGTTAAGGTCATCGCGCGTAAGCGTAATATCAATTAATTTTGCATAAAGCTTGGATCTAGTTTATGGGGTGTCGCTGCAGGCGCGAATTGCAAGATACGAGCTCGCGGTGTCAGGAGTACTGGTCTTAACGGAGACTATCTGTGTTTATGGCGAAATTATTTAGGGTAACTAAGCTTCATCAGGGAGATCGTTTTAAAGTGAAGTAAATTCTGAGCTTCCTTTTGTAAAGTAATATCATATGCACGAGTTATAGCTGCTCAACATTGTTTAAAGAAAAGTTACTGGAGTTTATAAAAAAAAAAAGTTTAATGAGAAGTCTGTCCTGTCCATTTACTGATTCAATCATGACTGCCACAAATCATTGGTCTGATAAATAAAGGCTCATTATTATCGTTAACGACGCGAACACTTTCAAGAAGATAAACATTCCACGATAGTGCCAATCATCTCAGCGCCTCACCAAATACGCATCATCGATATTTGACTCAAAAACACTGTGATATATCACGCGAATTGTAATAATTCCGCGATACACAGACGGGGCACGTCTGTGATGCAATTATCGGATGCCATGGACCAATGCGATACCGACAAAAACGTGTCAGACTCATCACTATCCCCACACACTTAGTTTTAAATACAAACGCTTATAAACGCAGCACGTAAATCAGCGCTATCAATCAAACAAAAATGACTTCTATCGTTTACCAGATAAAGGCGATATGCAATTAGTTCCACTAAAATCCAACGTAATGCATTCAGATCCGATTGTAATTATGCACGGTGAGTTTGAGTTTTTGCTCCGATTGGCACTTTAACAATTTCCTTACTCGCGCTATATTGTTCTGATTAAATTATTTCGTCTATGTAAGGGTCGGACAGCCCTGTTTTTGCTCCAAACGTTTTCAATTGCAAATTATTATCTTGTTAATTAGCTTGGTTAATGATTACGCAGGATTCCGTGGCCTCATTAAAAGCGATCTTTACAGTCTTTGTGGCGTGCCTGTCATATCAACTAATTTATAGCTATGCAGGACAATTTATATGAGCGAAGTGTCGCGATCGCATTTCCTTGCATTAATGTGACGTTTTTCTTTTCCAAGTATGTACCTGTCATGTTTTTTGTGGGAAAACAGAAAAAGACTGCACTTCAATGGAAACATTATAATACGCGTTTAATGAGCATCAAACGCAGTGACAGTTTCAAGAAGCATCAAATAGGTTAGTTATTTGGTTTTGCTGTAGAGTTATGTTAGCAATCAAATATTTCTCAATTATTTTATTAGTATGTATTTTAAAACATAATCTCTTATTGCTTTTATTCAATCAGGGAAGAACTGCTCAGTGTCTTATCTTATGAGAGAAAATTTCACCAACACGCGAAAATCTGATAATCTTTTTAAAGTCTCAAAATTCAGCAGAAAACGTTCCCGATAAATTTTGCTACAAAACTTATTGACACGAATAAAACGCTACACGATTTTGATGTCTAATCTGATTCGTACCAATTATGTTGGCTGTAAAGAGATTACCGTTCTCTTCAAGTGTCGTCTTAGCGTTCGATTCAAATGTACGGGGTATTATATTATTTGTAGTACAAGCCACGATTATGGACTCGCCCATCGCAATGGACTTGCCCAACGTGTTAAGTTCTTCATGCAACGTCATTTGGATTAGGTGGATCGGTGCTATTGTAGAGGCAATGTAGCGCATGATTGTTGGCTTTTACGGAATCGACGGGCGCGAAAAGAACATTGTTTGTTCGTTCAAATGTGAAGTCCCTCCAAATGATTACCGAGGATGACATGAAAAGTGTACATAGGTAAAATACAATATACTTACCTACTAAAATTTGATAAGTTACGCTAGCCGTATTGGTTTAAGTTACTTGATGCAACCTTGCTAAAACATTTCAACTTGAATGATATACATTTAATACATAAGTTTGAGGTGTTTTGAAAAAAAAGCTTGTCTCTTAACCCTTTTCAAACAAACCAAGTTCACTGGGAAATCACAACCTACGTAAAAACAGAACCTACGTAAAGTTGCCTTAAATTGAAATGTATTGCAGTGAGCAATACTTTGTTCGGAACGCAGACTGTGTACACTGTACAGACGGCTTAACTGTGATTTACAACTGCTTATAATTGGATAAAAGTTATATGAAGTCATTGGATTGGAACTGCAATTATGTGCAAGTTATGGTGTAAGGTGAATGTATTCGGGATATTAAGAGAACAATAGATGGTTGATAATATGATCTTATGCTCTATACTAATATAATAAAGCTGAAGGTGTTGTTTGTTTGAACACGCTTATCTCAGGAACTAAAGAAAGCTTTTATTTATTTATTTATTTTATTTAAAGACTTTATTGCACAAATTTAGTATACAAAGGTGGACTTAATGCTAAAAGCATTCTCTGCCAGTCAAATCTTTAGGTCATGCAGAAAGACGGCAACGGGTGCAGTGAAAAAACAACTAATGAAAGTAGTAATACATATATACTCAAATAAATAATACATATATACTTAGTATACATATATATTATAGTAATACATATAAACTTAAATAAATAAACTATAAAATTATATAAGTATACGTACATAAACACACTTAAAGCAAAAATACATATATATGATTTGAGCAGAACTACTGCTGATCGGATTTTAGACAAAAAACCCTTAGATAGCTTTTATCGGGGAAGGCATTAGGCTATAAAAAATCACGCTGCGACGTGAGGAAAGGAAGTAAGAATCAAAAAACGCAGATTTGGTCTCGGGGATTGTAAGAAACAAGATATTGTCGATTTATACAGAGTGTGAACTGTAATAGGAGCAAAAAATTAAAATGTTTACCCTTTAACTCGTCAAGTATGTGTGAACGAGACACAATAGAAATTCCATTGTTATGCGACTCCCTGGAGTCGTTTGATACCTGACTGATTAAGTGACGAGTAATCCATATTAAATGGTTTTAATTTTTTAAATTGAAAAATAATTTTATTGTTATTTTCTAACAAAATAAATCGAACTAGCAATGTATTGCAAACAAATAGTCCAGTCATAGAACTTCACATTGTCATTGACTACAACGAGATAGCAATTTTGATATACATTGACTAGAGAGATTATAACTTTGGATTACTATATCTTTTAGTAAAAGCATTTTGGGGCACTATGACCAGGTCAAGGTAACTACGAATACTCTGAAGAATCATTGATTAAATTTTTTGCTCCTATTACAGGCCACACGCTGTATATTGTGTGCGTTTCCATCTATGTTACTGGTAAGAACTATTCAAATCGAAAATAATTTATTCATAATATCAAAAATTCCTCGTCGTATTATACATGGCTTTAATTCCTTGCTGACTGACTAAAAAAAGCTTATTTCTACCTGGTCGCTCGTAAATATTAGCTATCATAGATTATATTAAAAATAGTGTGGGCTCAATATATCTGGCAAAAACTGATGCTGGCAGGAACAAATGCAGCCAAACTGGTCCACGTAGCGTGGGCACTGGGCCTGCACAGCTCTCTATAAAAACCGTGACAAGTGTATGTTTGCACTTTCGTGTGGTTGGATAAACCTGTGTCCTTATTACACAATACTACTCAGCGGTGCCCCGAAGCTTGGTTCGCGTATACATCGAACTCCTCGTATAAACATAAATCAATTGTCACCTTTTTAGGTAATAATTTCCGGGATAAAAATTATTTGTCAGGCTCATTGAACTACTATTACTAGCGTATGGAACTGACATCACGAACAAATTTTGTGCTCCATAAATTGATGACCCGGCCATCAACTCGTAGTACAAATTAATCATAATTCGAAATTCAAATTTTCAAAGAAAATTTCACTTCTTGTCGTCGTTTTTGCGACACATTTTTTACTTGGCATAGCTTGTCTATACGTAGTAGTAACAACTCACTGGTCAGGCTAATTTATTTGTATATGTTATATGGAATGGACCGGTTGCGTGAAAAACCGGCCAAGTGCGAGTCGGACTCGCGCACCGAGGGTTCCGTACAAACCTGCAAGAAAAAATATATATTTTGTAATGTAACAAAAAATTTAAGGTTTTCGGAATTTTTCCTTTATGTGTGCTATAAAACGTTGCTTCATGCCAAATTTCAAGATTCTAGGTCGACTGGAAGTACCCTTTAGGTTTTGATTCCCTTGCGAGTACTTGCGAGTTTCAAAATATGCAGCTTAAATTGCTGTTTCTTTTGATTGCGTTGACATAGAAGTTTGATTTTATTACAGCTTAAAGGTATTATAGACCTGAGTATTTGGTATGAATTTCAATTTAATACCTCTACGCGTTTATGAGGAAATGGGAAGTAAGTTTAAAATTATTAAAAAAATATATATTATGTGATGTAACTAAAAATTTATGGTTTTCGTAATTTTTACTTTATCTATGCTATAAGACGTTGCTTCGTACCAAATTTCAAGATTCTGAGTTCACGGGAAGCACCCTGTAGGTTTTGATTCCCTTGCAAGTGTCGAAAATTTGCGGCATAAACGGCTGTATCTTTTGATTGCGTTGGCTTCGAAGTTTGATTTTTTCACAGTTTCAAGGGACAGTAGACCTGAGTAATTGATATAAATTTTAGCTTCATACCTCCACGCGTTCCTGAGAAAAAGGGTCTTGACAGACGGACGGACGGACGGACAGACGGACAACAAAGTGATCCTATAAGGGTTCCGTTTTTTCCTTTTGAGGTACGGAACCCTAAAAACGCACATAAGTACACATTTGCTCGATTATATGTAGTGTGCTCGCTTTATAACATTGTTATGTGTGTGGATATACACAAGAGGATACTACCTACATATACCACTTGGCCACCGACACATTGACAAGCCTTTTGTATTTTGCAAGTGCTTTCTTTAACACGTTCCGGGACACTGAACGCCTACAGGCGTGAAAACAATAAAACATCTATTGTGTCTGGAGTAGTGTCCCGGAACGTGTTAACGCGTATGCTGTGTCATCTCATCAATGTTGTAAAATAGCTAACACCCGAAGGAAATAATTTTACAAATATTTAACAGTCGGTTAAGATGATGATGGGTTAAATACTAATACAGGGTTCGAATACTTGGATGGCAAGTTTCTTTTCACAAGTGAAATTTATAATATTAAGTTAATTTGTATGATGACAAGAAAAAAAATATGTTTCTTTGTGATGAAACATAAAAGATTAATGTGTACTGAAACAATTTTATTTGCAACAATAAACTCACATCTAATTACTAAATTGTGTTGGACAGTCGTCAAAATTATCTTAAACATTTAGGTATTTTTGAACTTTGCCTCGTTATCAATTGAGCAAATCGTTTATTTCCAATAAATTTTAGTTTTAACTTATAACGGCCTGTTTCACAATGCAAATAATAACCAACCAGTTACGTCATCTGTCATGAATTCATACGAAATGATGTTCCACAATTGAATTATTCGTTCGTTAGTGCTTATTAGATAACACTAAGACTAATTTTATAACGCATGTTACAAAATAATATTTGAGCCAATCTATTACAACTATAGTTTTACCCTGAGACAGATACATTTGCTGGTCTTACTAGTCTTTTAAAGTTGTGGTTATTTTCGTAACATCGCATTGGTTTAGAATAATCGTATATCCACGCGACCTATTACGATTATTCAATTTTAGAAACCAACATTCAAATATTATCCGTGTATTCATTTAGTTTTGGTAGAGATTCGTTTGACCAGAAATCAGTTTGACAAATACCTGGATGTCTCTTGCTTGGCGTGGGAGACTCCCTCTATACAGGGGGTCCAGTAAATGAAGGATAATCCTGTTACCATAGATACCATTTTCAAGATACAAATGTTGTATTGCTATATAGCAACTTCTAAAAATGATGACTGTTTTAAAATCTGTTGTCATTTTAATACTCTTAAATAACACAGAGAAACCAACACAATTAAAAAAATCTGAAAAATATAAAATCTTAAAAAAAACTTTATTTTTACTTTAAAATAATTGGCATTTTAACGAATATCTAATGAAAAAAAATAACAGAAAATTTTAAACACTATGTAGCGTTCATAGACTAGAGCAAAGCTTTTAATAGTATCAGCCACAGTTCAATCTGGAAGGCACTGAACTCACTAAAAATAGACCAGAAATATATCAACATTATGAATAATATAAATAAAAACAGCAAAAAATGAAACTTGAGATAGGGCTAATCTGTAGTTAAAGGATTATGCTTCAATAATTGGACAACCTGTATATAGAAAGTGTCTAAAATGATCGATTCGATTGCCATCGTAGGACACAGATAGGGAAGTGTGTATGTTATTTATTGGTTAGCGATCAATTTAATGCAGGAAGGAATTCGATAGTCGGTGGGAATCGATGTGGATTTGGGACCTTTGATACAAACATAAAATTAGACGGACAGGATGATTGCATGTTTGTTGTAGGCCTGTTTTGACTAATGTTAGGCAAAGTATAGCAGCTTTGTAAAGCTTAAAAGCAGTAAAAGATAAGGACATTATGAGATCTATAAGTACCGGCTTGAATTATTTGTGAACATATCTGACTAGGTTTATTTATAGCTTATTTCCAATAAAATCTACTAAATCAAACATTGTCCATTTCCAACGATAACGATAACAATGTTTTTCTTGTAGTAAAAAATAAATAAAAATAATAATAAATTACCCGTTACAAAATATCTGTACATAAAACAATCCAATCACCCAGCCTGTATATGCAAGGACGCGCACGCGCGGCGTAGGCGGCAGCGGATTTACATTGAATAAATAATCCCCTCCCCCCGCCTCCCACCGAATTTGTACCGCGCGCGAGGAATTTCGCGGATTTCCCCGTAACAATAGGGTTGCTGCAACCGTTGAATGTGATAACAACTGTCAATTTTGTTTAATTGCTGAAAATTATTACAATTTAGCTTACCTACTGATTCTTAGGGCTATGTCCGTTACTTTAGTTCTCCTACGTATCTCGTCATTTCAGGTGGCAATGGGTAGAGCATATAGCGCGAGGAACTAGGCTGTTAGGGGCAGAAAAGTTCTAGATTGGAGACCCTTTAACCAAAGACGCGGCGTAGTACGTCCACCGACAAGATGGACAGACGACCTTGCAAAGATCGCAGGATCCAATTGCATGCAGACCGCTTGTGATCGGTCGCTGTGGAAATCAGACTAATGAACTATAGGAAACATATAATATAGTGTTTAAGGCACATACTTGTGCCACAGATAATATTGTATGCTCTATATACTACTCCGCTCTTGAACTTATTTGATAGTTTGTAACATTTCAATTCATTGATTTTCGTGTAAATTTTTTTGTGATTCTGATATTGTGAAACTGCTTATTGATTTGAGAAAATAGTCTCAACTCATATTGACAACCCTATTTTTTACATACATATGTCTACAACTTGTCACCATTGTATCCGCTTTTTTATTTGCATACTCAAAAAAAGCTTCAATTGGTTTTGAATTCTGATCTCGATGTAATAAAGTTTCATTCTGTTAACACATTTATCGAAAACTGTCGTTTTGTTGGAGCATTGTTAAACCGATTAGGAATATTATTTAGCACCATGTTATAGGTGATACATTGCCACTATTGCATATTTATTAATGACCACTTATTGATTTTTATTATTCTGTCTTTTGGTTCGACTGGGCTTATGAATAAAACGATATCTAACCGTTATTAACGTAGGAGTTGAATGATTTATTTTACTTCAAATTCAAATTCAAAATCTTTATTTCAATTTAGGTCATGAAATGACACTTATGAACGTCAAAATAAACAGTGAAAAAATAAAAATAAATGTGCCCTGAAAGGGCCGAAACATGTCTCCTTATCTTTTGGGCCCTACCAGCGCTTCGAGACAGAACACAGACAATTAGGCAAGTGCTGAGAAGAAACGCCGGAACAAACTCAGTCACCACTAGCTGCCGTAAAATCAAAATCATCAAAGGTAAGTACATCAGTCGGTGCAGGCTGGACGGACCACACATTCGTGTCGTTTAGATAGTCTTGAACCTTATAATAGCCTTTAGACATAAGCGTGTTTTTAACGTGTTTCTTAAATTTATCAACCAGCAATTCGACAAGATTGTGTGGTATATTATCAAGGAATTTTATACAATTTCCCATAAACGAATTACTAGTTTTAACTAATCTGAAGTTAGGAACGACAAGCTTGTGTTTATTTCTTGTGTTATATGGGTGAATGTCGCTTTTCTTCATGAAATTATCTAAATTTTTACGGACGTTCATTATATTATCAAAAATGTATTGAGAAGCCACAGTTAATATGTTGACTTGACAGACATTACGGGTAGAAGTTTTTGCGTTGATAAAAAACAATGTCACTTATTTTCACACTGTTTGCGAAGCTTGGATAAAATCCTACTGGGTGCGTATTATGATCTTGCTTCGACAGTTAAGCTGCTCCGCTTTTGAATAGATAAGCAAATTTCGTAATGCGATGTCTTAAATCCGACCAATTTCCATGTTTAATAATTTCGACCATATAAATAAATAAATAAACATGCGCCAGACAACACACCAATTGTCTGGTTTCGTGGTAAGGAATTTTCTTCCTTGTGTTACGAAGTACCAGACAACGATTATGACGGGGGCGTCTCCCATAAATACGAGTACTTAAATACATATAACAACCATGACAAAGGTACAAATGTTTGTGCTCATCACACAAACATTTGCCCCCTGCGGGATTCGAACCCGCGACGGCCGGCGTATAAGTCAGGAGGGCTAACCAATACACCAAATATGAGTGAGTGAGAAAGAGTTACTTTGATTGTTTCTTAATTTGGATCGCAACACCAATTTGGTGACTTAGCTGGCTGAGTGAGAATAGAACTGCCTGGAACTTGAACGGATTAAAGCAAGTTCGCAAACCTTTACCTACGTGTATAATAGCACTACAAGCTTTGCCTACATTTGAGTAGGCAAATAATTAAACATTGTCTGAATATAAGTAAATGACGTGGTATTTGAAGTGCATATTAAAATGATTATAAAAAAATATCTTACTCAATATATTTATTACCAGTCAATACACGATTGGAAAAGATTTTCTGCCTCAGGCAATTTACCCTACCCATATCATCAGCACAGCCATCCATCTCCTTAATCGATAGCAAATCGGATACTAACAAAATTGCAATCCTTATTAAGCCTAACTAAAGCTGGACTCGAACCGGGTACCCTTAATCATTTGCGACAGAGCCCTTCGGCACGCACTAAGTCATAGCGGTCGTTAGGCATAAATCATTTGGTCTGATTAAAACTCGGTTAACAATGACTTTTAGTAATGTTGGCGGCGCTTCTGTGGTTAATTGAACGGTGATTTGCTGGCGTTTAGTACTACATTTAAGATTCTGTCGGATCAATTAACTAATCACACTTGGTACAAAATGCCCCTTTATGGGCTGTTATAAGTGAGGTATCAAACGACAGCCGGGCGCCGCATAACAATGGAATTTCTATTGTGTCTCGTTTACACATACTTGACGAGTTAACTATATAAGGGTGCGTATGTGCAATGTTGCTTTGATAGTTAAATAGCTCTGCTTTTGAACGGATAAGCAAATTTGTATAGCGATTTTGAATATCCACTCAGCAGTTTAGCGTGGAGTAGCACTACACGAGTTAGTGAAAATACTTCTAATTTTTCCTAACACTTTCCGGCAGTATCCCAGACACAATAGAACTTCTATTGTTTTACGGATATAGTCGTTCACTGCCCCAGTTAGCGTTAAGTTGCATCGCCATGCCAATTAATGTGGTGACTCAACTAGTTGAGTGGGAATTGAACTTGAACGGATTGAAGCATACGCTATACGGCCCAAGGTAAGTTTTTTTTTGGACATCAGTCGGTTCAAAGATTAAATTTTGTTAGTATGCTAAAAGAGAGTTGTTGTGAAATGCGGTACAGAATTTATGTATGAGGTAAACTTGTATGATTTTGTCAGTTCTTGTCATTATTGTATGGAACTACACATAACGTTAAGGTCATAATAATGCCAAAAATTTGGAGATGCAATTATATTATTATGATGATGATGGTCTTTCATAAAAGTTTGTCCAAAAGTTAGCGCGACAAAACTTCCATGCAAAGGCATCCTTTGACCATTTACTAGTTGCATATGTAATGACTTTATATGCAAAGCAGTGGTGAAGTCACGGGCAACCTCTGATATAAGCATCATAAAATGCTAATTGCCGTTAAAAATACCGCAACATGTGTAGGACTTAACATCCTTTACCCCCGTAGAGCAATTATCGTTTACCTTATTTATGACTGGCCCCGGGTCTACGTTTCCGATATAATTTATTGCACTATGTATTTAATTAGTACCAAGATACAACCTACCCGGAGACTATTTTTAAATAGAATCTTGATTAGTATTTTATAGTTTTCTCTCACGGATTCCACGATAGCTTGACAAATGTAATGAAAAAATTATGAACGAACTTTTTTTTCCAAGTGCTTAAATTTATTTATTTAAACTTAATTGCACTGCGACTTGTATGGCGGATTTAATGCCTTAGGTCCTACCAGTCAACCGCTTGGGAATGCAGAAGGTTGAATCAGTGGCTGAACATTTAAATAATTTAAAAATTTGTAGATAATTTATAATCAATCATTTCCGAGAGTCATCAAACTTCTTTACTCAATTATCTTTCAAGTTCCTTTTATGAGACAGAACGGATAAAAATAAGGTATAAAAGTTACATTAGTAACCTTTTAGAAAACATGATTTCTCAAAATCCTTTCGCAATACCAAATCATTTTGTATTCGACACATTTGAAGACAAAATTAAATCAGCAAAGATAAATCTTTCAAATAATTCAAGTTCCGATATACCGCCCCCGTATCAACCCACTAAGACTTAATTTAATTAGTAATCTGGCCAGCCGATGTATAATCTGTGGCCACTGCAAACTCGTTGATGGTATTATAATTGTAAAATTGGTAGGTGAAAACATAATGATAACGTTAGATTTGATTCATTACAGAGCCGATTACTTGTCTCCTTCAGCCATTCACGTGGCTAATTCGATGTTTGTTTGAAGGAGTAGACATGAAAAATTACCTTTTAGTTAACTGACTGATCTCTTATTAAAAGACACGTTCAATAAACCTATACAACAAATAAATATAAATACAAATATGCGATAAGCAACACAAAAATTATCTGGATTCGAAGTAAGGAAGCTTCTTCCTTGTATTACAAAGTAACAAACAACGATCATGACGGAATATAATCATCTTTCCTAAATTTTGGAATTTTATTGTATCAGGCAGAAAAAAACATATAAAATAAACTCGCCATATTCTTTAGCTTTAAATCATCTCAAATATGTTTCACATACACAGGAGTTTACACACGTTTCCTCGCTTTGCAAGAATGGATCCATTTTACTCAAGGATAGTTGGAAATTCATTACGTATTATGAAACCTTTCTCAGTTATAAGATCTTTTTTTTTATTTTAAGACTTTATTGCACAAATTTAGTGTACAAAGGTGGACTTAATGCTAAAAGCATTCTCTGATCATGTTGCCGTGTTCATGATGTACGTGACCGTAGTGTGCTTCAACTTAATTTTACTTAATTTTTTGCTGCAGGTAATTGAATGCTAGCCGTATCCTCTGATCTTTGCCGATGGCTTTACGTATAGATGTATTGAATAGTTAAGGCGAGTAAATAGATACAAAATATACAAATAATTATCTTTCATCTCATAATTGAGTCTAATATAGCCTGAGGCCTTGAATAAAACGCGAAAGTTCACAGTCGATCTTGAAAAAAAATACAGTTTAATAAAGGTGATCTAAGCTGAAGTCAGTTTTTCTTTGCTAGTCGAATATTATAAACAATCTTGACACTATAGTTTATTTTTGTTTTTATAGTGTTTTGTCACCATACAAACTTAATAATATAAATTGCACTTGTAAAAAGACAACTGTGAACCTGTGACAGACGAGGAATTGAACCCCGTGTCTTACGCAATCCGGGCGTATGCCTATACCACTCGGCCACCGTCACATTATCAGGCCTGTTGAATTCTCACATTTGAGGTAAGGCCTTTGCCCAGCAGTGGGATGCTTACAGGCTAACTTTACTTTTTACTTACTTTTTACTGATACAATATTAAAAGTTATAAAAATATTGTTTACAATATTCGACTAGCAAAGAAATACGTTCTTGAACACACGACACGTTGCCTTGAAGCCCGAAGGAGAAGTCATGGTGCATGCGTCTCCTCTAGTGGAAGCCATGGGGTAGAAGCGCCCCAGGAAAGACCACATGTGCTGGAAGGACGATGTTATAAGGTGGCTGGTTAGAACTGCATCCAATGAGCCTAGTGTCGAGACCAATCGAAGGAGTTGAGGTCGGCCTACACAAAGAAGGTTGAAAAAGGTTGAAAAGAGAAAAGAGATCTTTGCTATCTCTACGATACCTATCCAGATTATGCATCACGTTCCCAAAAATGTTTGTTTCTGCACTTCCAACTAACATAAAATACTTAAGGCTTCCTAACTCCAGCATCCAAAACCTACGCAGTTTATTAAATGTGTATTTATCCGAAGAACTAAATTACACACCCGGCAGCTCTCAGAAAGACTAATCGTGTGCTTGCGGCATCAACGACCACGAATTTATGTGTGTCTATCGCCTGCTTCGCAACGTTGCTAACGATTTATGAAAAATTATAGCTATTTTACCACTTTGGGTTTAGGCTGGTTCCATGTTAAAATGACAATCTGGAGTAGGTGAACGCTTGAAATGCAAAGGCAGACTGCTACATAGCCATAATATACTATTCTATCTTTCATCAAATTAACAGGGTTTAAATGAGGTTTTCTTTTAAAAACCATGTTTTTATGAGTTATCAGGGAATGCTGGCTGTTTGTATCCCAAGAAATAATATTAATACCTACAATGTTGCAGAACAAAAATTTACCCTAATGTTATTATAAATGACCGAGTACGTCTTTTCCGAATTATAAAAACTTCCTCACCAGGAAAGTTTATCTTTTCTTGTCATTTCTGCGCCCTACGCGAATACCGCAAAATACATCGATCAACGTTTATACTAATGATTACAGCGAAATATGCCTTTCATAGCACTTTACGCCATTTGCTCACTTGAAGTAAGGTAAAAACGCATTTTTTATTTTTTTCAAACACAAGTACGCAACTACCCTTTTATTCTATTTCACGCAATTTAATTGCGCAAGAAATATGTAATTCGAATTCTTTGGCAATTTTCGCTGTATTCGCCATCGGATATTTTGCTAAAATAGGCTGTTAAAAATCAATTAGTACTAAGAAGTTTAGTTTACACGGAAAGAATTCGCATACGTTATGTTAATGTCGAAAAAGAATGCTGTAACTAAGTAACAAGCATAAGTTAACTTTGTTTTCCCGGAAAACTGTTCTGGCTAAAGACTTTGATCTGTGTTTCTTGATAGACCTTTATAAGTTATTGGCTAAATATGTCTAATGTAATAAGGCGAACACGAGCTAGGAATTTCGCTACTTCTAGTAAAAACAGCGAAAGACAAGGGTATTATTTTCAGCAAAGGGTGTATTGAGACGTGAAGATGTAAATGCGTTTTAATTTATGTATTTAAGGATGCTTTCGTGTGTGATCACTTGGGTGGTCAAATGATTAGTTATTAGTGTTTTTTAATTGCCTGTTTACGACAGACTGAACATTTTTCTTTTGTCTACGCAATAAGAAATATCGGAATGATATGCATCATCCATCATCAAATTTAAGAGCTAGGCTCCTATGGGTGGAGTTTTATTTATTTATTTATTTAAAAACTTTATTGCACAAATAAAAGTTTACAAAAGGTGGTTTTGTTTTCCATAAAATCTCCAAATGGCGGCGTTTACTCGGACACATCGCACAGGATCGTCACTGAATATTGTAAAATCCCTTACACACGAATGCATATATTAATTATGTATGTACAGCCACCAGCACATCAGGTTACCCACTTTTGTTGCAAACTAGCCTTTATTACAACTCCATAAGATACCGCGGTGTTTACCTTGACGTGCTGTCGTCCGTACCAACGGCTTATAGAAGTATCTTAAATGTAGAGTTTCCTTGCCTTCCTTCCTTCCTTAGGTTTAAAGTTAAAGGTAACCAAGGCAAAGATCTGTGACCCCAAGAGTTAGTTTTATCCCCAAAAAATAGTTTTTTTGTGGAATGTCTACCCAATATAGATTGGGATGCAGTAGATGAGAGCTGACTGTCCTAGCGAAGTATATACTTACTTCAGAAATCCTTCATAAGCGACGTGTCTCAGGGTTTTGAAGACCCTAGAGAGCTTGAGCTTCTTTCTATCAGAAATTCGATGTTGCATGCCGTCTCTAGTAACACCGAGTTTAAAAATCTTTTATACAAGCTTATCCAATACTTAATACAAATGACTAAAAGCTGCATTAGCCAGTCCCACATTTCATTTTTATACGTTTTATCCTTTTTAGGGTTCCGTAGCCGAATGGCAAAAAACGGAACCCTTATAGTTTCGTCAAGTCTGTCTGTCTGTCTGTCTGTCTGTCTGTCTGTCTGTCTGTCCGTCCGTATGTCACAGCCACTTTATTCTGAAACTATAAGCATCACATAGCTGAAACTTGGTAAGTAGGTGTATCTTGTTCACCGCTTTCCGATTCAGATACAAAAAATAGAAAAAATAATATTTAAGGGGGGGCTCCCATACATGAAACTAAAACCTAAAGCGTGTGGGGTGTCTATGGATAGGTCTTTGAAAATGATGTTGAGGTTTCTAAAACCATTTTTTCTAAAAGTGTAAGGTTTGAGATATAGACGC
Organism: Pyrausta aurata; assembly: GCA_963584085.1. NCBI lineage: Eukaryota > Metazoa > Arthropoda > Insecta > Lepidoptera > Crambidae > Pyrausta > Pyrausta aurata. The sequence continues at coordinate 2,375,027 of OY757263.1, read as the reverse complement.
TTCCAAAGTGGTAAAATGGGCGTCCCCCCCATCTAACTTTTGAACTAAGAAAGTGAAAATTTTGAAAAAAATATATGATGTAGATCTTAACAAAAACTTGCAACGAAAATTGGTTTGAAGGAGATCGAACCCATAGTTTTTGAGATATTGCACATTTTTATCAACCGCAAATATAACTTTGTCTTTCATACAAACACTATGAAAAACAAAGTCATTTTTGCTGTCACAATATATTGTGATGTTTTCGTTAAGTGAAAGTAAGTGGACCCTGAATTCAGTTAAGGGTGGCACGGAACCCTCAGTGCGCGGGTCCGACACGCACTTAACCGGTTTTTTACGTAAGTCGCCGGTATCTTTTCTATGAAGTGACAATATGCACATTATGCAGTCTATTGCAACAATTAATTACGACTTCATTGCATATATTCTACAAAGGGATATTTTTCTTGGAAACACATTTCTATTCAACTATTCATCTTGTGAGGTCCTATGGACGCAATGTTTTTATTTCTAAAAGTACTACGAGTATAAATATTATAAGACCTTAATGAAGTTGTATTCGTATGGTTATGGTAATAAAGCCTTAAAAGACGCATTTATTACGCTTTTCAATATTGTTGGGGAAAAAATACCATAACTTAGTTGGAAGGTAATTCGTCTGGAGTAGTGGTAGCGCTCCTACCTACAAATGTAGCGGTTGCGGATTCGAATCTCGCAAGAGGCAACTGATTGTGTGAATGAGAACGAGCATTTGTTCCTAAGCCATGGATGTTATATGTATTTAAGTATTCAGGAGAGTGGCCCCCATCGTAATTATTGTCTGGTATTCGTAACACAAGGAAGGAAACTCCTTACTTCAAAACCGTAAATTTGTGTCTTGTCTGCGCATATTTATTTAAAGCTTTTTTCACAATCTCTTAGATAAATTAGTCTCGAATAGTCGACAGTCAATTTAACATATTCAACAGCAGTTAGTTATGCTAAATTTTGGATTGTAAAACAGATCATTAATTTGTCAATTTTTAATTTCATAAGTGTCATTTCATGACCTAAATTGAAATAAAGATTTTGAATTTGAATTTGAATTTGTTTATAATTGATGGAATCTATTATTATTTAGTCTCAAGTTATAAGTATCACTCCATTTGCCATACTAAACGTTAAATAAACTTTAAGAAGTACAGCAACTTAGAAGAACAAATAATTAAAAAAAGTCCTGCCTATCGCAAAGCACTCATGATAGCCACAATTTCCCTGTCAACTTAAATGTTAACTACTTAATTCACAGCTTGAACTAATATCAAGTTATTATGTCATAATTTGCAACTACCAAGCAAACGTTTGAAGTCGCCGAAAAGATATGTGTTTGAGATAAAAACGACAGAAATTGCATTGAAATTAGCTCGATAGTAATCGGTTATTGCTTCAGACGTGGTTGTAATATTTTATCGTTCTAATTGAACCAGTATTGGTTGTGTTAGTGCTTAGAAAAGATTTTACACCTCTTAAAGGAAATGAAAAGGTTTATGTTCTAATACAGCAGCCCGAGTTTATTTAACCGACTTTAAAAAAATGTGGTTCTCAGTTCGACCTATGTTTGTATGTATGTATGTTTGTCCGCGAATATCTCGCGTTTGGCTCCACCGATTTTGATGCAGTTTTCAGTAAAGTTTTTGTTTGTACAACTAGCGGTCCTTCACGACTGCGTCCGTGCGTTTTGAGTTTGCTCCCTCTCCTCCGATCGCAGCGTGATGTTTTATCGCATAAAACCTCTATAAATTAAGCTAACTAACACGAAAATATATTTTCAAATCAGTGCAGTATATAACCGCTGGTAACGAAATTTAATCATTAGTTGAGTTAACTATAGATCACACAACCGGGCCTTTGACTCCTTACACACTGCAACTTTTAGCATTGATGCAGAAGCGCGTTTTGAAAAAGCGCGACAGCATCGCGACTCACGCAATGAATGGATTTAATTTGGCATCGATGCAGAAGCGCGTTTGTATCGATGCAGAAGCGCGACTGCATCGATGCTAACGCACGTTAGTATCGATGCAGTTGCCAATATTCAGTACATAATTTGTCAATTTCCAGCTTCTGCATCGCGACTGAATCGATACTAAAAGTAGCGCAGTTTGTAAAGGTTGACATTTTGCGACTGCATCAATGCAGCATCACGGCTGCATCGCGTTTGCTTAGCTGCTAAGAGTCGCAGTGTGTAAAGGGTCTTAGTTTCCTTGGTTACGCGGTAGCAGGCTGCCTAGATCCGTATATGAATACCATGGCAGTGTAATTAGAACATGTCTATTTGTAATACGGCAACCATACTCTCCGTATTGAATGTTCGCATGCAGCGAAATAGTTTGAACACTGTCCGCACGTATGCAAGCACATCAGGCTATATATTCATGTAGAAAACTATCCCTTATTGTAACTGCATAAGATACTGTAGTAATAAATATTGTCGTGTTGTTGTCCGTAACTATCATTTCATGTTGCCAGCTTCGATGATTGACAATTGACTGGCCAATGATGGTTGTTGGTAAACTGAATAATGAGCGGTCCAAACAGAAGGAAAACGAGATGGAATTTAATAATAATGTGGTGCTGATAGTTAAGTATGTAGCTATCATCGGGTGTCTATCCTTAGCAAATGAAAGTTTGCTATTTTCTGATGTTTGTAGATAATTCATTTATTTCATCTATGCTGTTATTTTTTTTGACTTAAATTTTTAATTGCCCAGGAATAAGGGAAGAAGTTTGCAAGAGACTTTCACTCAGCAGGTCAATCGTAAATAAGTAAGCATATTTCTACCTAAGTCAGAACAGTTATTCTGTGATATAAAAATAGTATAATGAAGCCTTAAAGTGTGCAAGAATATTTGCAGTACAAATAATTTTCAATGTGTTTTTTAAATAGTGTTATGTGTGCATGTGTGTGTATACGCCTGAAAGGGTAGAACTAAGAGATATGTATTTACTTATAAGAACTTTGTAACCTTTGTTCATACACAACAAAGACTTACTTACTTACTTACTTAAACGATTTATTGGAATTCAAGAAGTAAATCCATTTGAACTACAGCATCCTTCACCTTTATACCCATCTACCCTCACACCACGAGGTTTTAATATCGCGGTGCGAATCGTCTAAGTTTATGCCAATTCACCTCGGAGTAGTTTAGTACCTTTACCATGAGTTAAAGTGCGGTTTTATTCGCTAGCGACGACGTAACTTTTGTATGAAATTTTTTAGTTCTGCAAGTGACCGCTAGGGGCGCTGTGCAAGGTTCCTTAGACTTTTTTTACGAAGTCGAAACGTCGTAAACTCATGGTAACGGTATAGCGCTGCGAATGCCCCAAGGTGTTTTGAAAAATGGGTCAATTTGGATCATGTAACGGACCCAGATCTGATTTTGTATTATTACGTCCGAATCAAATCGACCCATTTCAATAGACACCTTGGACCACTCGCATCGATAAACTTCTGCGACGCAAATGAGCTCATTCCCAAACAGCACTTGGGCGATTCGTACCGCGGTTCAAAAACTTTGTGGTGCGTACGCCCCAATACCCAGTCAAAGATTCAAGTTTAATTAAAAACCGGCCAAGTGCGGAGTCGGACTCGCGCACTGAAGGTTCCGTGCCAACTTTAACTGAATAAGGTATTTTTACTTCCACTTAGCCAAAATACCACTATATTTTGTTGACCGCAAATATAACTTTGTTTTTCATTGTATTTGTATGAAAAACAAAGTTATGTTTGCGTTTGTTGAAGATGTGCTATATCTCAAAAATTACTTGTTCGATTTCGCTCAAACCAATTTTCGTTGAAAGTATTTGTTAACTGTGTAATGCTAATAGTTTTAGAATAAAGTGGCTGTGATATACGAACGGACAGACAGACAGATAGACAGACTTGACGAAACTATTAGGGTTCCGTTTTTGCCATTCGGCTACGGAACCCTAAAAAGAAGACACACATACATATGCGTATCGAGAACGTCCTAACGCGTTAAGAAAATGAGTCTAGAATAGTAACGATCTAGTAAAGTAACGGCACAGACTCGTATGTTAAGTTGTCGATGGTAGAGGTATAATCGCAGGAATTACGAGATTGAAAGAAATCGCTGACAGCATAATAGCAGGGTTTAGTCACGCGCGGGGCACGTGGCTACAGAGATGTAGGGTCACCAGATGAGATCATTCTTAATCTTATCTTATCAATTACTAATTAATTAATTATTTTAAAATATAATATTGTTATGCTTCATGATGATAATTTTGTTGCGTTTTCCTTAAATTTTTACTACATTATGCTCCTGCACCCACTTATAATCTTTCTGCATGACCTAAAGGTATGACTGGGAGAGAATGCTTTTAGCATTAAGTCCACCTTTTGTACACTGTTACTTGTGCAATAAAGTTCTTAAATAAATAAATAATTACGATAGTAACCAATTTAATACTGTACAAGACAAAACAGATACTAAATATGTATGTCTTTTTCAAAATACTGAAACACAGGTTTGTCGGGTCAGATCTGTGTGTCATAGATACTTTTTATTATTTACCTAAATCTGACTTCGCATATCGAACGGTAATGAATTAGCTTGAAAAGCCATATTAAAGCTTTTAATCATTGTATGAAACCTATGTTTGGCGTAATTATGTCACAAATTATTTCAACCCTGCACAGTTCGTTCTTTTCGTGGTACAGTTAATTTTATTATTGTGAGACAGTCTTACGTTGTATTTCAAAACGTAGTATAGTCCAACTGATACATGAGCGGCGTATCAAGTCTTATGAATCGAGATACTACAGAATAGTGGAGATTCTTACCACGATACGAAATCCTTATTCTTTCCACGTTCATAGAATAAATACAATGTTTAGGTACAGCATCCAGATAGCGATCCTCCAAACATGACAGAGTAATAAACCAGGGCTTAAAAGCTGATGAAGCGGTCCATATATTGGATACTGTTCTAAGATAATCGCGGAAAGTATGCAAATATATTTATTATGCGGATTGTGGGAGATTGAAAACCCGCCGATTGCATAGTGATGTACTAGTAGTATTATATTATCTGTGGTGATGGCTTGTAAAGGTTTTTTATTCTAATCTAAAAATCTTGATCGCGTAAGTTTTAAAGTAGGTACGTTATTTCAAGTAAAGTAACAATAATTAAAACAGTGGAAAGGCGACATATTGCTAGCAATTTGATAAAAGTTTCCATTTATCTATAACTGGTCTAGTCTGCAGATCAGAGCGAACCCATTTTACATTAAAAAGAACCTTGTAAAAGTAACTTCACGTAAGTTTTTTAGTATCTATAATATCAACCACATCCTATTAATAGCAAAAAGCTTACATCAACAACACTCTACAAATTATAAGCCTCCTTTGTGTTCCATTGCGACATGATTAGATAATCGCAGAACGGTCATTCCGAATGACGCATCTGTGCGATCCATCGTCTGCTTCCTGCCTAAGAGGCCAATTTATCAGCCTCTGTCCGATAGAGGATTAATTTTATTTAGGAGACCTACTATGTGATTACGATTCAGTTAGCTGAAGTGGCTATAAACAAGGCACATAGAGCGAAAAATAAATTCTACATCAAAAACGCAGAGGCAGCGTCCACCGACTATGCCTATTGCAGGTCACTTTAAGAGATTTTGACATGAAATATTTTATTTGTAAAATAATGCAAGGAATTAATATTTTAAGGTTTTATTAATTGCCGCTACTTTCGAACAAAAATACAAATGGCGGACCGAAGAGTAAGCCAAAACTTCCATACCTCATCAGTCCTGGCGTCTTTGGCCCTCATACCTGCACGACCTTGCGAGTAACAGGGGTAGCTATATATAAAAATACGGATTGTAAGTCGTACATAGTAGGACCTCAGGTGCGCCGGCGCTTCGGAGAAGCACGCGAGGAGTGCGACCAGGATTTAGGCAGTAAATATCGGGATTATGGATTGAATGGGTATTCTGGTGAGCGATTATGGTGACTTAGAGACAAATTAAAAAGGAGACAGAAACTTTGGATGGCTGAGAATCAGTGTAATAATACGACTTAATGGAAATAATAAACACGGACAATATGTTAATCGTTTTATTAAATTAACCATAATAATAATTCTACATGAAACGTACCAACGTTTTTTCGATAATACTTGCTGTTGTACTTAGGGTGTAGGAGACCAGTTTTGTATCCAAGAAAAAGTAATCTTGCCTCTATTTTATTCAATTTACTTAAACGTTTCGGGATAAAAGGTTCGGTCATTTTATGGAGAATATTTCCTGGTTTTCAGAATCAGTTCAAGGCCTAACCCGTTAGCTCAATCATCTTTCTTGACATCTAAATTCTAGATTCCTTGATAATTCGGACATGTTTGCCCGATACGTCGGATAAAAAAGTGCAAAAAGGCTTTGATTTTAGCCCGTTTATACGATAAAATACATTTTTTTAGTAAGTCCCAAACTCCAACTTATCTTGTTAGAAATGTCCTGATTATCCTGGCCAATTAAGGCATGACTGTCACCCTAATGTCCATCGCAGCAGGGAGCAAAGGGCACCTCCCGCCAACTGCACAGCACTAAACATACATAATGCACTTCTTATGCAAATATACCGATCTTATAATGGGACATTCAGAACTGAAGAAATGTTTTTGTTACAATTGCGAAGAATAAATAAAATGACACTAGTTAATAAATGTATGTGCATACTTATTATTCAGTGTCACTTACCACGTAACTAGTCACCTCATAGTTAAATGTCCCAGCGATTGAATATTCACGATTGTGCGTGTTTTTAACCAATAGTACCTTAACCAAATGTCACAATGGCTATTTTAATGACCATTGACCATACATCACCGACTGGACCCAGCTAGACTGGCTGGGGAACAGGGTGCGTATTGCGATGCAGTTTTGACAGTTAAACAGCTCTGCTTTACTGCCAAAGTAGCAATTCTTATTACAATTTCACATTATACTGATAAGATTACTACAATATAACAATATAAATATTAATATTCATACCATTGTAGTATTATCATAATATTATTATATTGATAATATTTGTTTATAGTATAAATTGAACGGATTAAGTTGGATCGCAATAATTATTATGATTTACTACGAAACCAAATTGTTTTTAAAGATTTATATAAAAATGAAGAAAAATGCACAGGCTGCTTCTCGCGTTTCGTATAATAAATGGTTGATTCTAAATATTAGGTCTTCTTTTTGATATTATTTAATCGAGCAATGTCATAGACAAAATAAACTGTTGTTATGTGGATAAAAAACAACGTCAAAAGAATCATATTTACCAAGTAACTTAAACAGAATCTACCTCGTCCAACTGAGTCACCAACATAAATTAAGACAACATGCAAATTAATTTAAAGCAGATTTTAGTTCAATTAGTCACTGGACCAGTGTCTAATGGATTCCTGATGCTCGCTCGTAATTAGCATGACTTAATCTGAATGTTATTGAGTCGTTTCAGGGACCTTATTATTGAATCATTCGAACAATCTTTAGATTTTCGTTTGAGAGTAACACGAAATTAAGACGCGAGAGACTGAAAATATAACTTCCCCCTTTATTTCAAATTCAATTACGTAGAAAAAATTAAATTGCATTGAATTTGGATTATGAATCGGGTTGAATTGAATTGGTCTTAAAATTGAATTAATTATTTAAGAAGACACTGACATAGTCTTTAAGTCCTTTGTGCATTAGTAACAAATTATATATTTATGTATATGAATATAAATATGCGCCAGACAATACACCCATTGTCTGGTTTCGTGGTAAGGAATTTCCTTCCTAGTGTAACGAAGTACCAGACAACTATTTATGGGAAACGCCCCGCGAGTCTCCCATAAATACTTAAATACATATAACATCCATAACATAGGTACAAAAGTTTGTGCTCATCACACAAACAATTGCCCCTTGCGGGATTCGAACCCGCGACGGCCGGCGTAATAGTCAGGAGCGCTAACAATATACACAACCCGTCGTCATATATTTAATCAAATTTATTTTTTTATTTAGTTACTAACAAAACTGACTTCGTTTCAGCTAGTCATTAGTGGATTCAAACTATAAACCTGATTCTCGTTCGAATATTAAACATGAAAATCACACGGGATATTGACGCGAGTGATGCAAAAATATATCCCCAGGACATAATTCAGGATTAGTTGCGTAGCGGAATGGGCTGTGAATTCCGATAGCATAAACCCAAATGTATTGTTTTGAGAATATAGTGGTGACTAATTTTATGTGAGTCGGTTTAAGATATTTATTGACTGTGGATTTCATTAATTCATTATGTATAGGTATTATTCATCTGTATTTTGTTAGTGAAACAAAACAAGTTATTGCACCAGAAAGATAGTTTCAAGGTAGACATAATAGTTCAGTCTTAAGGCTAGTAAAATGAATAGGCTAACATAAGAACATTTTATGTGACATAAAACAATAGGCTTGTTGACCAAATTTCAAAAACTAGAAATACCTTACATTAGTAAATATATTGATCAAAAACCTTGATATTTTAAAAATATTTAACATGTACATGATTTATTTATGTTTTGAAAAATTCAATTTGAATAGGCCTCAAAAACGCTCGAATTATCATGGCGTCCAAAATGACGGCGCTAGGGTAATAAGTAGGAAATGAAAGGTCAAATAGCTTCTTTATATCAAAATGCCATTAAAATTACCGACATGTATGCAGCACTAACTATTTGAGTAAAGACGGTGTGGTTTCCGCGAGGCAATCATTAAGTTAAAATGATCTTAATAATGATACCTACATGCGAAATGCAGATGCACATACAGCCTACTTAATGAAGTCGTTTTCTTCGCCTCCTCGTTTGTAATCATACAGGCTGTGGTCTGTAATTGGAGAAAAAAAATATGGGCCCTGTAAGTAACCATTAATACAAATTGCACTTGTAAAAAGACAATTGTGAACCTATGACAGACGAGGAATTGAACCCCGTGTCTTACGATATCCGGGCGTATACCTATACCACTCGGCCACCGTGCCATTAGTTGTCTTTTTACAAGTGCAATTTATATTATTATTAAGTTTAAATGGTGACAAAACACTATAAAAACAAAAATGAACTATAAGTAACCAGTAATCATTCTAAATGGTATAAATTTATTATGATGAGAAAAAAATAATTGTTGTTATTTCCTGACAAAATAAATCGAACTAGCAATGTACCGCAAGCAAATGTGTCCAGCAGACACGTTTGTGTGTTTCCTTTTCTATCTCTTTAAAGCATTTTAGAGCACTATGACCAGGTCAAGGTATGTATACTCTGTAGAATCATTGATTTAAATGTTTGCTCCTATTACAGGCAACACCATGTACGAGTATACCAACAAAACAAATGTCGTTAAAAAAATAACATTTAAAACTCAATTACGCGTTATTTAACCAATTTTCTCCCGCTCATGAAGTAGTTAAAAACGCTTAAAACCATCATATTAATATCAGTTGCGGTCTTTAACATTTGTAAGGATCGCGTGTTGATACTTGCGATAAGTGGACACTTATCTCAAACCACAAAATTGACATTTTGAGTACTTGACAAACACTTAAAAATAGCCATGAAAGTGTAACAAGACTGTTTAATTCTGTAATGGAATAGGACATACGATTAATACTTACAACAATTTTAAACAATTATGATTATAAACTAAAATAGTTGTATTAATTATATATGAAACTAGCGGACCCAGCGAACTTTGTTTATTTAATAAAAGGAAGAAGGAATAGAGGAAGACCAAGAATAAGCTAATGCATAAAAAAAGCAAAAGTTAAATGTTGCGTCGTATCAAGAGGTCGAGTATGACGGAAGAGCGTAAAGAATGGAAAAAACTCCAAGCTTAGCTCTTAACCTAGATGATGATGATGAAGAAAATTAAATAATGAAAAAAAATGGTTCCTGTGGTAGGGTGCCAAAAATTCTGGCAGCATTACCTCGCTGAACAGAAATGCAAAAATTCGCTGTGCAATGTAGATATTATTTATTAATGGAAGAGTCATTTCTACCATCTATAGATAGACAGTGCAACAAATCACAACAAATCGGACACAAACAACGATAGTCCCCTATAGCAAATAATTTGACTAAACAGGTTTAAAATACTTAGAAACCTACAAGAAATGAAAGAATTAAATACTGATAACTGTATACTATGCTGTCATTTCCTGTATTATGTGATTGCGAAGTGTATGTTTTGTTGTTTGTCCTTAAATAAATAAAATAAAATAAATGCTCATACAATCGATGGTAAAAAAGGTGTTCATTTTTAAAACATACTTTGTCCGAATACAGTATACGGAATTTCGAAAATGGAAAAACAACACGACATTTTGGCTCACATTTTTATTTTCTTGCTTCCATGTTTCAATAATGGCAGTATCGCCCGTTGTTATACACACATTACTGAATCTAAACTGCCGACATTTGTATTTTTACGAGCAACCATATCAATGAGCGAAGTGCCCCCTGTGGTTTAATTGTTATCAGATATTTTATGTAAATAATTTAATGCATCTTAGCACGTTTGCGAACAGATGCGGGATGCCAACGTGTTAATATTATCCATAGTCATATAAGCAAGTTCAAGTGAAAACTAGCTTCCGCTAGTATGGTGACATTATCGATAACGTGTTTATCGAATATTGTTTAAAAATGGTACGTACCTACTACATCTAGTAAAAAAAGAAAAAAAAGCAAAGTTAGCCTGTAAAGTTCCCACTGCTGGGCAAATTTCTCACCTCAAGTATGAATTAGTATGAGCCATACTCCGCGGGCTTAGTGCGGATTGGCGGAGGGATGTTTGCAAGGCAAGAGATGACCCTTGCTGACAGATTCCATTTATTGAAAAAAAAATGGCTCGTCATACAACTTACTACATCGAGTAACGAGTAAGCGATTTTGATAATCATTGAGTAGGAATAATAACTTCTCATTACAAAATTTCTGATTTAAAACATTTTGATAGATTTCATTAAAACTTTTATTACAGGCCACACGCTGTATATTGTGTAAAAACAATATTAAGTATATCGATAAACAATCTACAGTTTAAATAGCCGTGACTAGTATAGAAGACTTCCGCTAGCGAATTCACCTGCGTAATGTATTAGATAGGACCTAGGATGTAATATTCGTATGCAAAAATTGCCCATTTGTTTAGAAGTAACAAACAAACAGACAAACTTTACAAGGTAGTAATTTATTATGAATTAATAAGCACTTCAAGTGCAAACATGTGCATATTATCATATTTTGCGTAAATTACAAAGAATAGCTAGGGTTAAACTTACGGCTACTAGCGGAGTCACCACACTTTGTTACTTAATTTGAAGTTTTTAAGAAAAAAACTTCAGTGACAATGATGATGATGAAAAAGAAAGGTATTCAGATACTCTATCTAAGTTACAAACGCAAATGCTTACGCCATCATACCAACGACCGCTCGTATTGTTGTATCGCATACGACATTTCAATCGCGTGTCGTATCGTTCGTACCTGTCATTGCCATACTTAGTGGACGATATTGTACCCTAAACAGAACTAATTGTTTGCCACTTTGGATCCGCAGCAGAGCTTGATTATGGACTTTTTAAAGAAATTAATATAAAAATATTGTATTAAAATTATTACCTGTCAAACAACAAAGGTCAGGGACGTTGTTCATACAATAGCCAGACAGAAGTGGAAATAACATATAGCCAGTATGGACAAAAATCGGTGGACCAGAAGGGTTATGGAGTGGCGACCATGGGCCAATACGCGCGGTAGAGGCCGCCCACCACTTCGTTGGGTGGACGATATCCAGCGCCACGCAGGACGGAACTGGATGAAAGTGGCACAGGAGAGACAAACATGGATAAATATGGAGGAGGCCCATATCCTAAGAGGAGTAAAGTAAAGGCTGCTATGGATGGATGGATTATTACCTGACTACCTTTGTTTTTTTTTTCAAGTTTACTACAATATAAATTATTTTTTTGATTTTCTTATTCGCCAAACTCAATATAATTTAACAAATTTAGTTACATGGTGATATGAGTGTGCCTTTATTTCTTTCATGTACACATAATAATGACTACTATAACTAAAGTTAAGATTGCGGGTGGTTCTTGTTTTTTTTCAGGATTGACTGTCCTGTTATGCTACCATTACATTTTGAAGGTGTCCATATCCTTTTAGCAACTTTGTTAACATTTTAGGTATAAAAACCGACTTTTCTGTTACATATTAGTAGAAATGATGTCAAAATGCAGCACTGTATATCCATTTCATGTACTTTATTTCCAATTTACTGAAGCATATTAACATTAAGTACCGTTTCTGTTTCCTGTATAACTTGCGTTTGTTCCTTCTTAATTACAATACTTCAGTTTAGTTATGCCCTAATCAAAATTTATGGCCAATAAAATCCACCAATCCAGTTGATTTATTTTCTAAAATAATTCATGATTTATGACTGGTTATAACTCATAAAGTTTCAGCACTTTGCTTTAATTTAATCGAATGCTACTAACATATTCTGGTTTTATGTCAAGCTCTGTCTTTAATAAAGTTTCGATCATTATGTGTGCACTTAATGTTGCTGAATATTTAACTCAAACAACAGTGTATGTGGTATAGCCTTGTACGGCGACGCAAGCGCCTGCGTAAGCGCTTCCACTGAAGGATTAATACGGGATTACGATCGGTTGGAGATCGATGGATTGCTGCTAGATCCAACGCGAATGTAGGATGGGTTCATACCTTTAAATAATGCTCTTACGACGGATTCGTTTAGTTATTAAATTATAAAAAGCAAACCAAGTGTCTAGGATACCTAAACGCAACACGACACTTAACAAAACAACAATACAGTATTCAAATGCATTATGATGAAAATAAAGTTTTGTAGTACGAGAAGAGAAATACGTACTATAAAGTCCCCAAAAACTTTTATAAATGAGATTTTCAGGTACAATAACTAGGTCATTTTAAGAATATTTAGCTACTAGTAAATGCTCAGGGATCGATAGGCCACCGGCAGATATATTACGCATGTGAATTCATAAAAGTTATGTGTCAATTAGTAAAGTCATCCCAATTGAAATGCCGAACGCGTTGACCAGCGTTGACGTTTGACATACTGGTCACAGGACAGGACATCTCGTAATATACACATCTTATCCATTCTTCCCACATCGCAGTCGGTCTGGCCGTCCGTCTATAAACTTGTCTAATAAGTGGATTGATTGTGGAAGCTTCCAGACTCGCGGCAGATGGCTGGTGGTCATAGCGATAAGGATGCCGACTAGAGGGTAATTATGTAACTAATAATAACCAATTTCGTGATCGACAGTTAACTCAATGGTTACATTGTGCGTGTTTTATGAAAGTAAAAGAACTTACGATCATTTTAAGCGCTGACAATTACAATATGTGATGCTCTTGATGAATGAAAGAAAGAAAATGAGTTTTAAATTTCTTCACAAACACAGCTACTTTAAACGAGTTTACAAATAATTACATACACAATCACATGGCGAATTTACACAAAACATACAAAACAGAAAAAAATAAAGAGAAGGAATTATGCCAAACTTGCAGTGCATGACACGGTGTGCCGTGTGTCGGTGATGTCCAGATCAAGAGGACCTCACTCAGCATAAGGTCAGGGAGGCCCTGGCGCTGGTTTTCAGTAAAAATTAGCCACAAAACATGCGAGCAGTGCTAAAATTACCGCTTGTTTCGGAACTCATAGAGCATACTAGTTGTCAATGTCGTCAAATGCTAGAAAGCGCTTACTTCAAAGATTCCTTATACACTCATAATTTCTTTTAAAAGGCTTTCAAGTTATGTAATAGGCCTACCGTTTGAAATTAAACGCGGAATGGCCACTACATTTGTCGAAGTAGAGTTGCTATGTTGTTTGCGGAATGCCTTATGCTTATCGAGACGATTCATTCTAATTTGATCGGTACCTGGTGTATCGGTATTTTCAGTGAGATGATGGAGTATCTATCGTTTGTTAGTAAGTTTATTATTAAAATTTGCGTGACGACTCAAATAGCGGAATTAAGACCCGAGTGGACCGATTTTCATGATTCTAAGTTGTTGGTCGTCTTAACCCCAAACAGGACAGAAAGTTCACCGAAACCGCTAGTAAAGTACGAGAATAAAGACAGGTAGACCAATTTAAAATTTAAGCTCAATTTTGGCAACTCGCTTGAAGATGTACTTGTATGCACATACACTATAGTTTTGGCGGTTCCTAATATTACATCTAGCTGCTCTATGATCTGAGTCCACATTAATAACATGGGAACATTTGTTCCTTTTTATAACCTTATAAGATATTAGGTAAACATAAATAAAAGTGTCAGCTATGTATATTGTTTAACAAGGAATAAATTAAGCCCAACTAACGCATACAAAACATGTCACATGCCATTCAAGACCGTAATTTGAATTTCGAACACCTAATTTGCTACATGTTTTAAATTTCGACCTGCTAATTACCGTACCTTTTTCAATACCATAGAGTAACTAATTTAAGTCTTAGATTATGTATCCTGTAGATTTGACACATATTTAAAATTGACAAGTTAGAAAGTGATGGCTGTATACAAAAGTACTTAAGAGTGAGAGAGACGCAGATATTGTTTTTTGTCCTTATCACCGTTCATAGGTAATTTCTGCCTGCCACAATTTAAAAATAATGGCAGACATTTGACGTCTATGCGAAAAATACAATAAAATTGCAAATTTAAAATAAATTTTGTGCAAGTGAAGTGTTTTGTGGATTACGGAGTGATTGTTTTACTTACTCAACATGGTAAATTGTTGTGTGCTTGGATGTAAAAGCCGTACTGAGCGTAAATATGAAAACATAACATTTCACACGTAAGTAAGCCTCATTTATATTGTTCCTATATGTTTTACCTGCATCGAAGTGCATTAATCTTAAATCCTATAAAAGAACATACATAATAGTGGAAAAAAGTAGTGAATTATCAATCGAATTGTAAAATATTTTTGTATTATTACCTGACCAAATATAAAAGGTCGTCTATGGCTCAACTCTGTGGGTTATGGCTTTTACGGTAGCCATTTTGTTAGTATTTTAAATTTTGCTGGGTTATCGTTACCTTTAGCGATACCACAATACAAAGGGTAAAAGTTCTCGATTTAAGGGTAATTTACAATTGACTAATTTTTAAAATCGTATATGTATTTTAATTGCTGGAGGAACATTTCATGCGTTGTAGTGATCATTATTATTTGAACTAATTATGATTTGTGTTCATTTATATAGATTTCCAAAAGACGAGACGGTACTAAAGGTTTGGATTGCAGCGACTGGACGGCAAAACTGGCAGTCTACCAAGCACACTCGCATGTGTTCTATCCATTTTAATACCGAATGCTTTTAGAAAAAGCAACGGATAACTTATTTGACAAATATTTGAATGTACGCAACAAATTTATGTTGCGTATTTATGTTATTATTTAATAAACTTACATCATTTAACGGCCCATAAAAGTTATTTGTTGACTATTTTATTTAAACTTTATTGCTCTGTAAGTTGTATAATTGGCGGACTTATTCTGTTCTATGACGTTAAAAATCCTATTTCCTTCTTAAACATTTTTTTTGTACACAATTTTTGTTTTATCCCTATGTTAATATTTTTTTGTACAAATAAATAAAGATTTTGACTGTAAAATTAAGTATTTATTGTAATTAAGGTTACTAGTGTATTTATATGGGTGGGGAGTAAATTTTTATGAACATGGCCACCCCAAAATACGTAAGTACTTTATATCTGTCTCATACGGGTGAACGCGGCTGTCAAGTCTATAATATACTTCGTCTAAGAATTTAAGTATGTGTCAACTTTTTCTTATCTGTCAACCGCAGTTGTTTGTTATCTATGGTCAATTAATTAATCGGTTGTGTTGCGTTCCTTTCAACGCAGAGACATGAAAATTACATCACAATTACACACACAAACAGCGTGATAAAATAATGAGTCTTATTGCTGTAGATAAGTTGGAAGACATTTGTAATAGCGTGTACAATTTGGAAAATATCAGCCTTTACATTGTTGCAAACGTTTAATTAATATTCAAAATTACTTTGGCGTTTATTTTATACATAATGTAAAAGTTGTATGGTGCAATCTAGAGCCATAATTCAACAATTTAGTTAAGAACGAAAGAACCAGATAAAATAGGGCGGTACATCTTTTTTAGAGAGATTTCAAATGCTAAAAGATTTCAACGAGACGTTTAGGCCGCTATGTTGCATGATTCCTTTTTTATTTTAGATAGTCAGACATTTGGACACGATCTCACCTGATGGTAAATGGTAAGTGACAATGCAGCCTAAAATTGACCATTTCTGTCTATTCACTCTTTTATTGGTAACTATGTATATCTTTCTCTTAGCAAAGTCTTACCCGAGTTAATTCTTCACGTCCAGCCATTAACTAGCCTATCGATAGTCAAACTTGACCGCTACAATCTCCAGGCTCCTCAGCCGAGCATAAAATAGCGCTATTAGTGATATAATGGGCCCCAGATAAGGCCTAAACGCACAGTTTAAGGGGAAAGCTTTATAATGCCCCAGAAGGCTAAAATGACAGATTTAATGCCTACTAATTAAGTGATTCGAGATATTGCTTCCTTCACTTGTTTTATCAGATTTTTAGAATTTACGGCACGCTACTGGGGCGAGATGATCCTGAATTTGAAAATGGTTGAAAAGGCTAATCACACTGATACTAGAAAAATAATTTTTAGATAAGTATGTCTGAAAAATTAACTTGTATGTACTTAGAGTATCGTATTTAATAAGCTTAATTTTATTACATGTAACTACTTTGCTCCGCTTAATTAAGAATGTGCGTTTTGAAGAAAAATACTTTGACCAATTATCAATAACCTGTAAACATACCACTGATGGGCAAAGGCCTTACTTCAAGTAAGAGGTAGTTTGAGCTCAGTGTGGATTAGCGGAGGGGTGTTTGCAAGGCAAGCGACGAACTTCGCTGTCAGATCATTAGAATGGAATGAAATGGTCATTAAAAAGGCATTCTGACATTTGATTATGGTATTTTTTTTTCAAAATACGCACAATCGTAAATATTCAACCGCTGGTAACGACATTTAATTATTAGTTGAGTTGACGTTAACGAACCCGGACCTATGCCAACTCAGCCATGCTGTGTCTTTTTAGATGTGCGGAGAATATTTAAGAAACTACAAAGAAAACAGGTGCAGCATAATGATTATAATTCTAGCTTTGTTGGACAGTATTTTACTGTTACCAAACCTGCTACAGGTTTCGAAGTGGTTTGTTTCAGTCAAGACAACGATATCGATTCCTTTTGCTATTGCTTTAAAACTGCCTCGGTGGCGCAGCGGTGAGAGGGTCGCATTTTAAAGTGACGGCTGCGCCGGAGGTACCGGGTTCGATTCCCGGGTCGGGCCAAAAATATATACCTGGGTTTTTCTGTTCAGAAATTCTCAGGGAAGCCCGGAGTTTGGAAGTTGGCGGTGTTTCACCCCCGTGCCTCGGAAAGCACGTTAAGCCGTTGGTCCTGCGCCTGATCTCTCTCCGGTCGTGACAGATTGCTGTCCCATCGGGCTATGAGAGTGAACGGAATAGAGAGTGCACCTGTGTTTGCGCACACACTTGTGCACTATAATATGTCCCGCACAGTCGGTTAGTCGTTGTGACTGGGCACCGTAGTCGAAATCGGCTAGGGGGACTATTACATTATTATTAAAACTGGCAATAAGTTGGAGGTCCTAGAGTAAGGTCTACTCTCACCCTTACAGATTTATCGAGTTCTACTAAATGTAAATGCTGGTATTTTGTCTGAGGGCTCGATAAAGGAAATTAATAGCCGTCAGTTGTTTTGATTAGCTTCAGTAATTACTGCTGCAGCTAGAATTAGAGACGAAGGATTGTAATCTAGCTCGGACAGACTTATCAATCAAGGATTGCAGCTAAACGGCGGTAGGGTTTGAATTGTGAGATTAATTAATAATATAAAAGTTAATTTGTATAAGCCACTAAATAAATTAAGATCAAATGTTGTACTTGTCTTAGGTGAATGCATTTTTTAAACCTTATATTTGAAGCTCTCGCCATAACTTATTTTACATATATTTCACCTTGTTTTCTGTCCTTGATACTTGATATTATTGTCACAAAGAAGGTTATTTATATTTTGTATGAAAAAGTTTTGCTTTGGTTTCATGTTCTCACTATAATCGTAACTTAAAAACTTTATATGGTATATCTATAGAACTAGTGCAATTACTCCGTACAATAAGTTATCTATATCAAAAGCTGACATAAATGGCCTTACAAATACATTAATTACTGTCTCTACTACCAGCCTTACTGGGACCTAATGGCCATATTTGGCAAATCAGTACAATGACTTCATTCTAATGATGAATGCTTTTACACGACATTTAGGCCTTAATCGCCTCTTACAGTATTTTACTGTTACCAAACCAGCTTCAGGCTCAATTTTATAAGGTTACCCCATGAATTAGTGCCCATATACAGGTTTATAATTATTTAAATCTAGATAGGGTAGGTGGACTCTTATCTCCCTGCAACGATGTTAATTTTCCTTACACTTTAAATGGCAATAATAGATCAGGTGTTGCCTAGTTACGCAAACTTCAAATGCCAGGTAACAATAGAGCTGATATATCTCGACCTTTGTCTGTTAGACGATTACTATGGAAAGTATTGCAATAGTGACGCTACCGGACTAATCTGCTAAACGGATTTGTGGGAAAATTGTATAACACGTAGCTTATGGCTGGTAAATACCACCGCTGTATCAAAATAGGTAAGTTCGTTTATGCTATCAAATACCCAGAGATTCATATTGCAGCATTGCATGATTAAAGCCAAACATTGAGACTTTCTGTATTTCCAAGTCGACTTGATAAATAATTCCAGGACTTATAAAGTTTAGCAACAGCCTTGTCTTCCTTTCATAGTTTGTCTCCGTAGTCTTCATGTATAACTAAACTAACTCACATATTGTTCCTCCGCAGACGGGTCAGACGCTGCAGCAATCGTAATGTAAAACATTATAACTTTTTTCTCTTGGCTGCAAATATTTGAGATTTTTTGGCAAACATTGCAGTTTCTTAGTTTCAATGAAAAAAGTAAACCTATTTATGAAATTGCAAAAAAATATTTTTTTCATCCTGTAAGAAAACATAGGCGAGGCCTTCTTCCGTACCCTAAATTAAAATCAGTCTAAATATTTATTTGCGTCATGCAATATTAATAAATAAACTCACCGAACCGACGCCCTGGCATGTCGACAAATTGTGCCCAACTCTTGCACCTTATTGCTTTCACAATAGAATCTATTTTCATTCAGCTGTAGATCTTTCGATTTGCATGAAGTATGGCACTGCTTACCCGTATCGCTGGATCACTGGAGTACATCTGGAAGTAAATGGGCGCCTTGTAATGCTCTGTTTTGAGATAATTGTGCTTTTCGGATTGGTTATTAATAACGAGATGCTTTGATAATGTCCAGCGGCAACGTTTCCACTGTTTAGTGCTATGTTTGGGGTTAATAAGGTGATGCAATTAAGAAAGAGTTATAAATGAAGGTGAATTGTAACTATTTAATTATTATTATTATTATTTTTACTTTAAAAGCATAAAGAAACGGTACATATAGCTAGATGAAAGCTAATTACATTATCTACAAGTCAACCATGGGTCATAACAGAGAAAATGGTTTAGTGAAAAGCTCTTGCACAGAGTGTAGAGAGGTATATTTCTTTCTTATGGGCTTCCATTCATAGTTGAATGATTTGTCAATAAAAAATAGGGATTTCACTATATACATTGAGTTTGCTTTTCAACTACATCAGTCTCTACCTCCTTTTAAATATAAAAAAAATACTAACGGCCTGTTTCACCATTGAAAAATAAGCATAAATCAATGAATAATGAATAAAATATTATGTATTTTTGAATAACTGTCCAAAACTTAACCAGAACTTAACAGAATGTAAAACGAGCCGTTGATCTTCATCTGAGTATGTATTTAATTGTTAGGAGGTTTTATTATTTTAGATCTTAGCTGTATAATAACTTAATTAATTGTATAAATACTGTGATGTTGTTTGATTGACCCTAATAAACTCTTTTCAGCTCCGATATTTATAGCACGTTGAGTGTAACAATTTCAAATGAGCGCAGTATTAATTCACAGTTCTAAATTCAAACGTCTCAAATGTATTCTGGCTAATTGGTCTCATAACGTATCCTAACAAAGGCCGAAATAAGTAAGCCCCTTCAGTCAGTCCAATCTCGGCGATCTCCAGCACCAAGGGACACCTGCCCATAAATTCCGCAGGGCATCTTCGTGACAAACCCCCATTTTCTCTCTAACGAGACGGTGCGTAGATCTGGAGTACTAGGTATGTACTAGGTCGGCTTATCGCTAAATGGGATAGCAGATTGCATTTTGGTGGTTTCACTAGATTTGAAAGTCGAAGTCACGTTTTGGATGTGAAAGTCAAATAAGTAATTGACTCACTGAGGGCTTAGGTATTTTTGATGAAGGGATGAATTACTTAGCGACATGTAATTTTAAGTTTTATTTACGGTCTTCGCTAAACTGCTTGCAAGTATCATGAACTTTAGGTTTGGCTAGGTTATGCCAGTGTAGTTTTGGGTCAGGTGATATAGATTTCTATCAAATAGTTTTATTCACTGTTTGTTGTGGGTTGGGTAAATATAAACATATAAAGTCGTGTTAGTTACACTATTTATAACTCAAGAACGGCTGAACCAATTTCGCTGAAAATTGGTAGACCGCTAGCTTAGAACCAGGAGAAAGACATGGATACTTTTTATCCAGTAAACGGGGTCGGAACGAAACGAATTTTCTGGATCTTTTGATAGAAATGCGTTTAGGTAAAAGAGCAATATTATTTTTGAGATTTTGTTTCATAAAATTATCGTGATAAATAGCGCATAGAGAATCTCAAAACTGTAGAGTAAATAAAATCGCAGCGCCCAAGCATCGTTAGTTCGAAAACAATTTTTCTCGTCCACCGCATTGCCTCGGCTTCCAATAATACTTTTTAATGGCGATATATCAGCAGCATCGCGGTTTGTGTACAGTTAGTTCAATTTACCAGCACCCGCTTCAGATATTGAGATCTCAATGCGATCGCGTACAAATTGTTAGCGCTCGAACGAGCCGTTTATTTCGCGTTTGTTATAAAGTTTAAACAATGTGCTGTTATTTCACGTGAAGTACCTGTAATTAGATTTTTACTTAGACGAGTTTTAAGATTACCTACGTGATCATAGAGAATCAGAGGTCGTGGCTCATTTTTTAAAGACTCGTCATTTTCTTTCATGTTTTTGAATCGGATAACCATCGATAGAGTTTAGCAGAACTTGGATATGCTAATTGATGTCCATTTATTACTGTCCGCGTTTACGTTTGTACGTAAACGCGGTATTTTGATAATATTTGATAATATACAAAAATTATTAAAATATATGTAAATGGTACTAGAAATTAGTTAAAGAGAGATCTTAATTCTTTGTTTTATGACACCTGAGTTTTGTAGCCGAACGGTGTAGGTATTCCACAACAACTTTTCTACACTGAACATGGATCTCTCACATCCCACACGCAATTTGCGACTCATGTCCATGGTGCCGATTACAATGTTGCTTTGACATTTAAGTAGCTCTGCTTTTAAGGGAATTAACAAATTCGCGTTGAAACTTCGTATAATTAAATATAATATATCCACTCAGCAGATTAGCGTAGGATAGCACCACACGAGTGAGTGAAATATAAACACATTTTTTTTCTTTAGCTGCATCACAATGCCAATTTGGCGACTCAACTAGTTGAGTGGGAATTGAACTGCCTGGAACTTGAACGGATAAAAGCAAGATCACAATACGCCCCCATGTCGTATCTACATCAACAGCGTTCTACTGAATCAGCTACTGCTGAAACAGATGTGAACAGCGGGTGCGCGGCGTATCGACCGATCGCGCGAACAAACGGACAGATTAATGTTGCAAATGATCTCCATTTGATACGGAACAAGGAGCTACAGCTGTCCTCAGCAGGGTTGAAAACCCGAATGTTTATACAGGAATGTAAATATTTTTTCTTTTTGGTAATCAACATCTCAAAGATCTAAAGCTAGCTCTAAGCTACCAGCAGTAAGACCGCCCAAATTATATAACCTGATGTTTTAGTTTTATTTCCGTACCATTACCATACCACCAATTTTTTTAATTATGTGATGTGCATTATAGTCGGTATCTATTTCATTTGGTGTGTCCATCTTATAAGATAAGACTGAGTCTATCAGACTAAGTCTCCCGAGACTGCGTCTGCGCATTTTGAGTTTACTCCTACCCCTCCCGACGTAGCGTAATGGTTTAGTAGCCTGTAGCCTTCCCCGGTTAAAAAGCTATCAAACACAAAAATATTTTTTTAAATTACTCCGGTGGTTCCCAAGTTAAGCGCGTTAATTTTATTACTGGTGAATTAAAAGTCTCGATAAATTCGAATTCAGTTGGCAACCCTGAGTAGTATATTGAACAAATCGCAGCGACCTTTACACGTAGGCGCAGGCTTCGGTAGCACGTACGCAAGAAAAATTATGTTTATACAAGCCATTTGTATGGGCAATCGGTGCTGCGGTTTGATAGTATGTGGTCATAAATATGGCTGGTACCAAATAGGAGCTGGCTGCTTGATAAAATAAAAAAATACACTTAACAAAAAATAAAATCAGTAGTGGATCAAGTACAAAGAGCTTACGGAAGAATAATTAGTATCGTTGAAATCTTGACAGTACTTCTATTTAAAGATGACTCGATACGATTATCAATGCTATACTATGAATTCGTTAGTCATGCTTTTCGTACAGAAAATCTTATATCAAAAAGAAGGTATAAATAACTAATCGTAAATAAATTTTAAGCTCAACAGCCTTTTGTTTAGGCAGAAGTTTGGGGGCGGGTAGCATCACGCTCATGGTCGAGGTCGAGCTACGAGCTGTATGGGAGCTAGAGTGTAGCAGCCAGTTACTGGGAGCAAGTCTCTACGCCTAGATTAGCGTTTCCGATCGATAGACTATCGATAGGCTTGTCGATAGTTGATCAAAAGCCTTCATTATGGCAATGATATGTTGTAATTTCTTGTCTTGTATAATTGTGAAGTGTATGCTTTGTTGGTTGTCCTCAAATAAAAAAATAAAATAAAATAAATATCGATAGGCCTATCGATACTGTACTATACTATCGGCTTTGACTATTGCTACCACTATCGATAGTTTTTTACTATCAACAATGACCCATAAAGAGCAAAAACATCGATACTATCGATAGTGGTAGCTATAAGTAGTCAGAGTCAAATATATCCACACTATTTATACTATCGAGAGTCGTAGCAATAGTTCGAGTAAAAAATATCGATACTATTGATACTATCGACCATGGTAGAAATAGTCAGAGTCGATAATTTCAATGGTATCGATAGGATTGCTGTGTGTTGATGGTATTGAACCAAACTGATTTACCGATAATACTAATACTATCAAAACTATAGAAAGGCCTATCGATATTAAGATGATTTTTGAGGTTAAATATCGATAGTTCGACAACGCTAGCCTAGATTATAGGATCAACATGAAGTTTTAATGTTGCATAGCACGTTCCTGGCCGCGTAATTTCAAAGCCGTTAGTTAATACGGCGATTGGTTACGATGCTTTAGTGAATACTTGAACCGTTTTAGCTGTCGGGAAGCTGTGATGAAACAATTACCTATACGCACTTGCAAATACATTTCGCGAAGGGTTATGAGGGTTAAGTAAATTACCCCATCATTAAGCGTATAATTTCGAAATCGGACGTAAATCATGTATGGAGTTCAGTACGTAGTTTAGAAATATTTTGAATTCATCATTTGGTCCCTAATCCATCTCCTCGTGTAGAATGTTAAGGATTACCTACACGAATCTTGTCTTATCGAGTACTTGTCACTTATTTCAGTGTTTTTACTTATAATACCTACATTTATTATACCGAAAAATTGTTTAATTAAGACATGACTGAAAAAAAATCCGCTTCCTTGAGGCAAGGAGGAAATGATGCTAACAGCGTAGTCGAGTTGGATAGCTATACTTACTTAAACTTTGATCTACGAACAAGCCAGCTACATTATTTACAAAAACATAATTCAACCTAGGAAGTATGTACCTAGTGTGGGAAGCTTGCAGAATAACAACGACTTCATCACTTTTAATCAATATTTATTAATTCTATACAGTTACAAAATCCAAGAACTTCTTCTACCTTCCAATCTTTTTTCTGAATGAATCGCCACAGGTGATGTAATGCCTGCACCCGTTGCATGGCACATCGATAAACCCGTTTGTCGCGCGTTTTACCGCGTCTACCTAGATAATTTATCTCCACGTGCATGGTACAGTCTTTTAATATATCTATAACGCGAGGTCGTAGACAATTTGTCTCTAGTGCGTAATGGCTGCATTATGGCTGCCGTTTTTTATACAAGTTTGGCAGTTTAGGAAAGTTAGCATAGCGTCAGTTATATCGAAATCTTGCGATCATTTATATACTTATATCTATCTATACCGCGTCGCGCGCGACGCGACAAGCCAACCCATGCAACGGGTGCTGGTCGCCGGTTGACAGTTGTTTTTTTTAAAAACCAATATTTCCTTTTTGGTCATTGAATTCGTAAACATTTAGCCTTAGTATTTTCAAATTATATTAATGAAATTGTCACAACTGCTAACAGACGGCCATTCTGTTAAGGGAATGTCCCATTCCCAAATACCTCTCGGCCATTCGACTTGAACTCTACAAGATAGGTTCTTAAAATTTAATCCTATTACAATTTTATGTACATATCTGTAACTTAAAGAAAATTTGACGCCAAAATTAATTGCAGTATGAGAAAAGAAATCCATACTTTTAAACAATGAAATATTTTAGTAATAAGAAATATTAATGTACAATACAATAAGTTATTTTTTCAACAAGTACATACAGCATCTTAATGAATTTAGTAAATGAGGACCGCCTACATTACACATTTTCTTCAAAAGATGTGCATTAAGATCTACAAAGCTATCTACCTATCTATTAACTAATTAAATAATAATAAACATATCATAATATTCCTAACTTAAATGTAAGATTAACATCTGCTTAATTTAAACACTTTATTCACATCGGCTATACATACCTATTTGTATATACTTTTATTCAAACACAATTTTAGGATTTGAATATCAATATAAATGAAGTGATCTTTATACAACTTGGTCAAATTACACTTTGAAATAATGTACCATATAAGTATTATATTTTTTTTTATAGCTTGCTACACACTCGGTCACACACGCTTACCCCCTTCAAATAGACCGTGTCTAAGTATTATGATATGTTTGTTTAAATTCTAGATTTTACGAACACTAATTCTATTAATACCTTAAAATATGTAATTTTGAATTGCATTTTTTTTAACTGATCGTTGTTTCTTTATTCGCTCAAGCTTAAGACTTTACTGTACTTATATACTAGCCTACAATTCATAAAAATGTACTACTGTTAGTGTGACGGATCTTTAATTTTGTAGGTGGAGACCAGATGTCTTTTATTACAGACTAGCTTTTGCCCGCGACTTCGTTCGCGTGGACTTCAGGTTCGTCCCGTCTAGTCTAGTAAGCGCAAAAAATGTGTTTTTTTTACGACCTCACATTAGAAACCTCAAAAATTGTAGCCTATATGTTATTCTGATGTATAAGCTATATTGTGGTAAAGTTTCATTCAAATCCATTCAGTAGTTTTTACGTGAAAGAGTAACAAACATCCATACATCCATACAAACTTTCGCCTTTATAATAGTAGTAGGATTGTCTCAATCCATTACAAGCACTTCACAAAAGTTTCACTGTAACACCATTATAATATATCCTAACTGTACAAATTTTGTATAACTTATATGAAGAATTAAACACTTATTATTAAGTATTATTAGACATTAGAAAATATTGTTTAAACTGGTAACAAAACAATTAACAACATCAAAATTTTTGTTTCATCTTCAAAATAAATCCCATTTTTATTATAACAGAAGATTATTCACTCATGGATCCCAGCAGTGGCCACGGCACGGACGCCATCCAGAATCACGAGCAAACGAAAGGGTTATCGTTATATTTTGACTCCCGAGCGAATAATAGAAAATTCTGAGTGTAGCGAGGGATTCAAGCTCGCCCAAGGTAAAGCCACTTTCATTCCCGAGGTAAATACTCAACTTTACACACCTTCATAAATAACTACATACACAAATAAAAACACTGAGCTTGTAAGTGTGATTAATTAATTACTGTGTAACAAATACTATTCATCATAATTTACAATAATTTGATTTCAAAACAAAGACAATTATTATTCTAATATTCCGTTAGCAAAAGGGCAATAAAATATCGTGTCATGCAGTCAAATCAAAGTATGTAGAATATTTTTTCTTGCTTTGTATTTTGTCTTCCAGGGGCTGGGCTTATCCAACTGGATTTTCGAATCATGACACCTTTGGTGCAACCTCGCGCACACTACTGCCAGCATAGAAGCTCGTCTTCCAAATTCAAATCTCATTACAGCTCATGTGATGCCGCCGATGGACGTTCATACAGTATATGTTAATAACATTGTCTTCGCTACCGTTTGCCACCCGAGGGACACGGCCTGCATTTTCTACTCACTCACAGACTTATTTCTTAATAACATTGTCTAACGCTACCGTTTGCCACCCGAGGGACACGGCCTGCACTCACAATTGCAATAATTTACAATATCAACAAAAAACATTCTTTTGACCAACAAGCTGCCGTTTGCCACCCGCGGGTCACGGTCTGCTTGGTTTCCTAGCCACCCGAAGGTTGATGGTATAAGATCACCGAGAATGCCTTAGCCACCCGAGGGCACGCAGGTATTGCTTGATGTCAGCCAGACGAACCACTCAGCTTTGACCTGCGCATTGGGCATCACAACTATACTAAAAACTTTATAGTATTAAAAAAGTTATGTTACGCGTCACTGTTGTCAGTACTCATAATTACCGCCGCTAGAATCATTACTTTTTCAAAGAGATATCTGAAATTGTATCACAATTCTTTTTGTCACGACCGTGTTCACCACCGAAACTATAAATAATTCAAAATAGTTAAACAATACCCGTCAATCTAGTTATTTAATCGTGGCGTAGCAACAGCATTTAAAACTCCTATTTATTTACGTTACCTTTAAATTGATTACACATCTAAAAGTTGTCAATATTTCTTTAAGCACTTTTTAACGTCGTTTTTAATTTACATGTACAGCTCTGATAAATATAAACTTACTAAAACTATGTATGTTGACCCGTTTGCTTTTTATAACATTTTACAAAATTCTTGTCAAAAATTAAAATAAACCTTTTATCAGAAATATTGAACTGAGAAAGGAAAAAATAGATCCATTGGATAGTCTGGAAATATATCAAAATAAGATACTTAATAAAAATTGGTCATAATGTGAACCAACTGTTGAGCGATTGCAGACAGCCAATTTTGCAGGAGTCATTGCATTCTACGGCCAGCAAATATAACTCTTCCCAGGAACAAACCTCAGAACATATCCTGTCCGCAAATAAACTTCTGAAATTTAACACACCCAACTCTGAATACAATTCCATCCCGAACATGAATTCTAAACAGAACACACAAAATTTTATTTCAATTGTTCATCAAAACAACCAACAATGAATGTGGCCACGCTATTGTTTTCTCAGACAGATAGATTAGGAGTTAGTTAAGATTCATTATTGAATAAAAACTCCAAATGCAACACAGTAAACCATTGTACTATGTATAATGCATCTTTGCAGCAATAGTGATTAATATCCAAAAGTTAAATCCAAATTCAATACTTGTAGTTATAGGAAATAGTCAAAATATAAGTAAAAAAACACGTTACAAAAACATCAATATTGTCTTAAACGTACCCAAAATAATTATTTTGTGCTATATTCTCAAAATATTACACACGGCATAGGAATATTTGTATTCATGAATTAAGTACTTTATTATTTAATTCATTCCAAGTTCAAAGTCTACATTTCATTTTGTTTTTGACACAAATAAATGCACTGAAAATTCATTTACGCTGACTGGTGGCTCCTTACGCCTTATAGAATAATAGAAAAACTAATGGCTTAATGAACCAAACGATAACACAATATGGTTATCAACTTTTGAACCAATTATGGCAGCAGAACTAGAAAAGTTTCCAGTATCGAACGAGAAGACAGCAACCTGAACATTTTACAGGAGTATAATACAGCCAGTCGATCTCAGTAACTTCAAATCGTTTTATTATAAAAAAAAAACTCTTAAGTGAGCCCACAGAGTTGACTCTAAACATGCGCAAAATCGTTCACTGAAGTGAAATGAGTGATATAGTTCAGTGGGAGCCGAAGATATTATGTATCATTCATCTAGTTCATTTAGCTCAATTGCTAATGTATTGCGTACGGATCTATTCTTATGACTTAAAAATAGTAGCTTTTAAGATTTCGGCAGTCTAAAATTACGATTATAAAACAGCTGTCAGTCAAAATTGCAACTAGTGGTTATGACAAAATAAACTAACATTACTCTGCAGTAGATATAACCAATATAACCGTACGCTTAACCCTTTTTCACTGAGCTACTGAAAGATTGAACTACTGAGCCGTACTGAACGCGTAATATAAAGGAACTAGATTGCTTAAGGACTTCAACTGAAGCATTCCTTCAGGAACTACCCAACACCAGCTGACCCACCACGGTCACTGACTAATATATATATTTTTTTTATCATAAAACGCAAGTGTCATCGACAAATTGGCCCCAGCCTTGATCATAGAGGTCAAAAGGTCCTATTTGAACACATATCACAGCAAAAGCTTTAATAGATTAAAGGACACAATCACTGATACTGTATACCCAATTTTACTAAATACCAGTTATAGTGGAGTTAAATTATACAGCATTCTACAAGAAAACTCTCAAGACCAAAACTTTATTGAATAGGTACACAAGAAATTATTCCAAAGTATGTTATTTTAAAAATATGTGCTGCAGCAACATTATACCATCCTCGCAGAATATTCTCTGGCCCCAGAATAAATTAAAAGCTGCATCGAGCATCATAAATAAATAAACTTGTTAAAATAAAGTAAAAACAGCAAATTGGCATTGAAAATCAACGATACAACAATTAATTCAAATTCAAAAGTTAGTACTGCTTTAGCCGTGTTTGCACATATTGCACTTTCAATAACTTAAGAACTTACCTGAGGATTTGTGGGGACTATTGTGTGTGCATATTATTAAGTCAGCAATAGCTCCTCAACTAGCAATAATTTTCAACAAGTGTTTGATGACGGGCAGTTTCAGTTTCGGCTTAAGAAAATAATACTACTATTTAAAATGTACGACAAAAGTGACCCCGTGGACTTCAGGCTAATATTGATTCTGTTTTGCCAGTCTTGAGTAAAATTTTTGAAAAGATTATATTTAACCATCTTTTAGCAGACTTTTTATCGAGCAAGTTATTGAGTCAATTAGCCCTTTTCGGCACGACACATTTGAGCTTTTGTCGTAGAGACTCATCGTGTTAGTCAGAATCTAACCTAGATGAATTGGAAATACTGATATATCCAATAATCATCGCGCGATCATTATTTAGATCCATCGCGATGTGTTCAGTATGGCGAGATACGATATCCCTCGATCTTCTTTTATCGTGAGCGAGATTAGTAGTTTCTAAAAAAAACGTGTAAGTTTATCGAATCGACACATTGCTTCGACACATAGGTAACCAAAAATCATTATACAAACGAAGGTAGTTTTTGGTCATAGTAAGTGAGCTAATATGTATAGATACCCTCTATTAAACAATCATTAAACTT
The DNA here is from genome assembly GCA_963584085.1 of Pyrausta aurata. Lineage (NCBI taxonomy): Eukaryota > Metazoa > Arthropoda > Insecta > Lepidoptera > Crambidae > Pyrausta > Pyrausta aurata. Next base: position 2,344,871 of record OY757263.1, on the reverse strand, counting down.
TAATGATCTTAGGTGACCCATATTTTTTTTTTACTACAGTACAAATTAGTAAGTTGGCAGTAATACCTGAGCTGAGCTCTTTTTGTTTTAACAGTGTATCTGAAGTTTTTCGCTTTCCCTATTTAATTGTTATTGCAACTTACAATAGCACAATAAACTTAATACACCGAAACAACAATTCTGACCCTCAACTTTGATTAGAGTTTTTAAAAATCACTTCTCTACTCATTGTTGTTTTATATAGGTCGACATGTCTTCTGTATTTTACAGATATTTTGTTTGAAACTCTAAAGTAGGTGAAAAATAAGGTAGCGATCGTTGAATTTTATCATAATAACCGGCCAAAGAGTTGTAGGTACCTCTGCTCGAGAACCAAAAGCTCCATGAACGTGTATGTAACTAAGTAAATCTGTTTAAAGAACTTTATTAGACTCATAAAGAACAAAGTCCACTTATAATGAGCTTATAAACTAATTTAACAAAACTGTAATGTTATTGATCAGCACGTCGCACTCACACTATTCAAAAATAATTATCACGTATACATAACCTTTGAATTTTGATTTAAAGTGGCCAAATATGTCACACTCCTTTATATCTGTTGGAAAATTATTGTTTAATTGTGCTCCTTCAAACAAAATGTTATTTTTGCCATAACTAGTTTTTGGTACTGCTGTACTAATTTTGTTCGTATTTCTTAAGCTGTGTTTAAAGGTTCGTTTGGATATAAATATTAAATAAAAATATTGAAATATTTTTTCAGTCTTTTAGCTTTATGTATACAGTACCTACATACAAAGATAACTTCTTACCGAATTCGGTGATAGTAGATCGATCGTAAATTTTTACGCTGCTTTTGCATAGATTTTTTTTGTTGTAATTATTTCATTTTCAAGGTTAAGCTTTCTAGACTATTACTTCATAAAGAAAATGTAAACCATACCATTATACTAGTATAATGAGAACAACGAAGAAAATAAAATCAATGTTAATCAATATGATTTCGTAGATGTAGAACAACCCTTTTAAATACTTATGTTTTATGTTCATTTATAATGGAAGTCTACACGAGAAAGTATAATAAATCTTAAATGAATCAAAAGGTAGATCAAAATAAGAACTGTATTAGTTTAAAAAAAACCTTTGTTTAACCTTAACCATGTTCTTATTACGCAATAATATTATTATTTCATTTCATTGCAATATTTCACATATAACACGACAATATTTTATTAAGAATAAATGAATATTCAATATTCAATAAATAAGTAGGCACAAATTTAATCTGAGAGCCAACCAAAGTGAGATCAATTCAGAGTTATAATGTTACCTTTATGTAACTTTATAAAACAAGTGAGAAGTAACATCAGATTTAAAATATTAATCTGTAGGTCAACAAGACTTTGTTCATCATAACAAATTACTGACAGTAAATAACTAGTTGCTACTTTAAATATTATACAGTATCCGTTATATGTTAAATGAGAACAACTATTGTTTGTATTGAATTGATTGGCAACCAGAAATAATTCAAATACATATTAACTAACTGGCTACTACAACATTGTTTCCATAGTATTAAGGAAATTTGTGGCTTTAATAAAAATTGTTCAAAATAATATAAATAATAACAGTCATATCATAATTGAATAATTGTTATCTAGACATGTAAAATAATCTTTAAGCTTTGACTGTACTTAATTAATATTTTCATACTATTGGTTTCGGCTAATTGCACTGAACGTATTTTATTTTTATCACCTGGAACACACAGTAGAAGAACACAGTACATGTCTGTGTTCTTGCAAATAAATGATGATTATGACTATGAAACCAAGAACCAGGTGTAGGCAGCGAGCCATAGTCACAAAACCATAACTAATTAACTCGTCAAGTATGTGTGAACGAGACACAATAGAAATTCCATTGTTATGCGACTCTCGGCAGTCGTTTGATACCTGACTGATTAACATGAAATAATACTCGTAAGTCAGAAAATGAATAGTCCAATCCGTAAAGTGACAATTTAGATTTTATGATCGACTTTTATTCGTATGATATGATAAACATATACTCACGTAGCATAGTATTCAAACGACGGAACGTTTGAATCAAGGTCAGGAATCAAATGAACACAAAATTGTCACAAAACATACCTCAAATTTTCTCTCAAGTTCTTACCACTTCTGAACTGTGGGAAGCTTGCAGAATAACAACGACTTCATCACTTTTAATCAATATTTATTAATTCTATACAGTTACAAAATCCAAGAACTTCTTCTACCTTCCAATCTTTTTTCTGAATGAATCGCCACAGGTGATGTAATGCCTGGTCGCCGGTTGACAGTTGTTTTTTTTAAAAACCAATATTTCCTTTTTGGTCATTGAATTCGTAAACATTTAGCCTTAGTATTTTCAAATTATATTAATGAAATTGTCACAACTGCTAACACTAGGTAGTGTTTTAAATGAATTAATTATTGAACTTATTAGTATAATCGTTCTAGTTCAATTTCTAATAATAGTTCAATTTCTGTTGATATAAACAGAGGCTGCATCGAACACGATTCGTGTCTTACAAATCACAGACATTATCCATAACAATATATCCTGCACCCATAACAATCTCTCTGCATGACCTAAAGGTATGACTGGGAGATAATGCTTTTAGCATTAAGTCCACCTTTTTAGGGTTCCGTAGCCGAATGGCAAAAAACGGAACCCTTATAGTTTCGTTAAGTCTGTATGTCTGTTTGTCTGTCTGTCTGTCTGTCCGTCCGTATGTCACAGCCACTTTATTCTAAAACTATTAGCATCACACAGCTGAAACTTGGTAGGTAGGTGTATCTTGCTTACCGCTTTCCGATTCAGATACAAAAACTTAAAAAATATATATATTTTTTTTAAGTTTATATTTAAGGGGGGCTCATGTATGGACATGAAACTAAAACCTAAATTTTTTTTTTACTCAAACCTGTGGGGTGTCTGTGGATAGGTCTTTAAAAATGACATTGAGGTTCCTAAGACCATTTTTCTAAAAGTCTTACGTTTGAGATATAGACGCTTCTAAAGTGGTAAAATGGGCGTCCCCCCCCCATCTTACTTCTGAACTAAGAAAGTGAAAATTAATCGTTTTTAAATAAAATAAATAAATAATTATCTATCAAAGTTATGCTAATTTTATTGTTCTGAATGAATATTACTCTGCTAGGATCAAAACCACATTATCATCTTTCCAGATTAGGTCCGTAGGTACATATAAGTTCATTTAATAGAACAATTAGATGGCATGCGATTACCATGCGCATTACCATAATGTTCCCGCCATCACTTTGCGTGGCGAATCGACGATATTGCACTTAATTATAACTTGCCAACACTGTCAAGAGTTTTGTATAGCACACGAGATGGAACTTAAGTTACAAAGATGCAATGAGCTTTCGATAGATTTAATTTTATGTACAGTCACCGTCAGATATTTTGTAGCAGACAAGGTGACCAAATACTTCTGACCAGTTAAAATATCAATAAGTCCCATACACTACAAGCTGCCAATAATATTATCTGAACATTAATTACTTCATTAATATCTTATTGACATTTTGACAGATCAGAAGTATTTGATCAACTTGTCTGTACAACATTTCTGACGGTGACTGTACATGATTCGATGATTTACAAGTAGGTATAAAGTGACGTTTTGGTAATGATTAGGTGGCAGATGCCATACTGGCAACACTTTAACAGTCCAACAACACCGAGTTTTGAAACTGATTTGCCTTTTTTATGCATTACATAACAAATAGCAGGTGTGTATGAAAATATTTAGGAATACATCAATTGATATGTGATAATAACGCATAAAGCTAAATTTGCATTAAAATATGTTATTATTACCATCTGCTATATAATAATCGAACATACCGTAAGTATAAACATTTCAATAACTTTTTGTAAAGGCACCAGTAAACGGCAATGACCTAATATTACTGGGAAAACTTAAATTATAGTAGTTGGTAATAGACTTTTTGCCGTCAAATATCGACACTAACACCTTTTCGCAATAGCTTTTTATAATCGTTAACAAAAAAGGACACTGAATATTATTTCGTAAGAATACTTCGAACATTTTTGGTGAAGATATTTTGGAATTTTCACTGATAAAGAGTGTTTAATCTAGAGCTGATAGATCAGAACGAGAATTGTTTTTATTCATTTTTTAGAGCATATTAATCATGTTTCGTTTATTCTTGTCATTTCTTTTAACTACCCACCATCATTTTTGCTATAGTAAGTGCAGTTTTAGTACGATCGGCCAATATACTCGCGTTGAATATCTAATTAAATTTCATTATTATTCCCCATAAAGTTAATTAAAACATAACGTTTATCCAATATCAGGATACGAGAGTTTCCGAAAGACTAGAGTTTCCCAGATAAGCTGCTCTGCATTCATTTAGTCTGAATAGATATTAATTAACCAAGCCATTACCGCTAAGCAGCGAGACTGGACACAAGAAAAGGAAGAACGCCAGAAAAATTAATGACGTTTAACTTATATCATAACTTATTAATCATAACTTATTTTGCTTAACTATTTCTGTTTTCAGACTGCTTGTAACTGTGGAATACTATGAGGGAGGCCTTGTTCTGCAGTTCATAATGATAATTCTTTCTGATATACGCAACCTACCCCCAGATTTTATCTATGTTATCTAAATGTTATCTGAAATAAATAAATTAAATTAAATTTTAAAGCGTCAAACAAAATAATGAGATTTAGACATGACGGGTCTACGAAATATAAATATGATTAAATGCTACTAACTGCTCGATGTTTCGGCTGAGTTGCAACAGCCTTGGTCACGAGCCAACAGAGTGAGTAGCTATAAGTAGCATTTACTTATATTTTATTTCGTGTTTAGATCCGCCATGTCTAAATCTCATAGTGATCAACGCAAAAGTTTAAAGTCCTATGTCATACAAAAAAAATGATGCAGTTCAACCCGATTGCAACGTCATCGTAAAGTGATGTACATGTTGGCCACGATAATCGTATTGAATTCTGGATTAATCCCGGAGCTATTCTCAAACTTGTGACTCAATGATTTCCTCCTTTAGCTTTGAATCACATTGTGAAAATTTTTAAAAGTCACCCTTTCAAGTCAAATAAGTACATTTAATGGGTATTGGGGGCTTTTGCACCGCAAAGTTTTCGGACCACGGCGCGAATCGCCTAAGTGCTGTTACAGAATGGGGTCATTCGCACCGCCAGTGGTTCAGGGGTGCCAGTCGCCCAAAGTATCTTTTGAATCGATCCATTTGATAGACTACTGCCGGTGCAAGTAACCCCATTCTGAATCAGCACTCGGGTAATTTGCCCCGCGGTCCGAAAACCTTGTGGGGTTAAACGCCCCAATATTCACAATTAATTATTTCACATAGGTTTATGATCTGACTCAGGGATCTGTCTGTTTTACTAGAGCTTTGTGGCTGAGTAGTCGATACTTGGTATAGCAACGTCTTAATTTTATAATGGATTTTACACGGTGCGATCCGAGATCGCATTTCGATAAGAATCCTATTCAGTAAAACTGCTGCTGTTCTGATAGGTCTGTGATCTAAGTTTATAATCTTCAAAGTTTCTTCTTTTATTTATATGACACCATACCACATTATATAAAAGTACTAGAATAGAATATACAGATTATTGTTTATTTGATGAAAACATAATAATAGATCTTAAAACAAATAAATATATGTTCTATTCTAATGCATGTTCAATCGATTTGTGGATATGCAAAGTGTCATGTTTTTAAATTTTATAGTTACAAAATCATTTTGCATTAGAACCTCTCTTTAACCAGAGATAGAGATTACCACTACTTTTGCCACAATCTTAAAATAATGTAAGTATTTGATACAAAAATATTTTAATCATTCCGTATTAGGACTTTTTAAATATGGTTTATTCGGTAGGGATTGTATCATTTTCTTGTCAAACAAGATTTTTCCAGAATTTGTCCCGTGTCGGCCGCGTCTCGGTTTATATAAACGTCTTGCCCAAACCGGTCGGCAAATGGTTATTCATGAGCAAATTCTCAAGTGATACTATGTGGTCACTGAGGCTCCTCCAATAATTAACTCCAGGTTCATAAATTTTAATTGTGATTTTAACCATCCGACTAAACGCTGCCTGCTGCGAGTAACGAATACAGATTTCTATTTGCCGATATAATTATTTGCTGCGAAAGTTTTGTGTGTAACTTCATGAAAATAAACACTTTTAGAGGCTATCTGGGGGCTTATGCCACTAAACTCCAAAAAAAATATTCCACTTTAACCCCCAAAACCTGGAATGAATGTATGTATGTAACTATTTGGGTGAGAACTTTTCAATATATCATATCTTTGACACAAACAATTGTAATACACATAAAATAAAAGCCATCATAAAATAGATCGGATAGACCAAAAGCAATTCCTATTATACCAACCAATATCAATTCAAATAAAATTGTTATTAGCTTACTACCGCTACCGTCCATTTAGATCTATAGCACACACAATTACACTCTATTATCGGTGACCATTACAATACACTAGGACACATTTGCCATAGTTTAAAGCTGAACTGTTTTTAAACTATTACAAACGTAATTAATTGGTACTAACGTCCGTATAGAGAATGGTCTATAAATGTTGCGGGGAAATTGGTAGAGTAAAATATGAATAGACTAAGTGTTTTTAGTTTTAAAAGGTTGTTTATAAATAATTGAAACACTTTAAGGTAAAGTTAAAGGCGTATGGAATTTTTTGCTCACTTATAAGTTTACCATTTTAATTTTGTTCGAAAGTAGTGGCCATCAATAAAACCTTAGAATAGCGATCCCTTGCATTATTTTCCAAATAAAATATTCTAAGACAAAAAGATATAAAAGTAAGATTCCAGTAACCGTGACGGCTTAACACGGTTACTGGAATCTTACTTTTACATCTTTAACATTTTAAATTCGAAAACCGATGATGTTATCTATCAATTTCTGAAGGTTTCAGTCATGGCCGTCATTTCATAAAAAATTAACAACCAAGTGAACCACTCTCGGCACTCTCATTAGTAAAAACCAAAATGTTTAAGAAAAAAAATAGGCATACCGATTGTATTACACTTACAAGTTTAGTCATTTACTGTAGCATTAAGCTACTGGTTTTTTTTCTTGTAAAATGTAGGTACTGAGTTGAAGAATATCCGCTTGAAGTCAAGTTACAGTTATTGAGGTTTTTTTTTCAATTCGTAGCTATCATTGATAACCTTAGTGAGTTTCTAAACGGCAAATTTTCCATCCTATCGGCAACATCTACGCGCGTAGATTACGTATGCACCTAGTTACGCCTCCCCACTTTTACCGAATAGGGGGGCCGGGGATACATACCTTCTAGTTAATAAGTGGGAGGTGTCGCAAATCGCCTTAATGGGGGGGAGAGCGTGCGAGACTATTTCCATGTCAGTGCAAGTTACGAGCATTGCGACTTTTGATAGGTTTTCTAGGTTGGAAAATGTTTAAAGTTATCAAATATGTTTTTTTATGTTCCAGATGTAACATCAAGAAGATGTTGCTTCTATAGACCCGGTTGCGTGATCAGAATTAATTTTCTTATTACACAATGTAGTAACGACATTTAAGCCTGAGCCTTAAATGGAGAACATGATGTATTTATGTACTTTATTTACATAAAACATAAGCCTACCCGCACTTAAAAATATGAATATAATATGAATATATGAATATAATAGAGTAAAAAAAATCTGTAAAGAAAAGATCAAATCTACATAGACATTCATCAGTCATCATTATTTTGCAGCTTATTAAAATACAGCTTGTTAAAAATAATTTGCTTTTGGCTAGTAAAGTTACTTACAAGAAAATAACAAGCAACTCCAATAAAGCAATTAACTCTAATTTAAGTTCTCGGATCACACTTTACTAACAGTGGCTGTAATAAATCGAAAAAAAAAGTTTTATTTAAAGACTAGCTTTTGCCCGCGACTTCGTTCGCGTGGACTTCAGGTTCGTCCCGTCTAGTAGCGCAAAAAATGTGTTTTTTTACGACCTCACATTAGAAACCTCAAAAATTGTAGCCTATATGTTATTCTGATGTATAAGCTATATTGTGGTAAAGTTTCATTCAAATCCATTCAGTAGTTTTTACGTGAAAGAGTAACAAACATCCATACATCCATACATCCATACATCCATACTTACAAACTTTCGCCTTTATAATAGTAGTAGGATCTATTTAAAAAACTTCTCAATCAATAAAAACATGAGAAGACTTATTTTATCACAGCGTTTTTCGAGCGCCTCCGGTTTTCAACTGAAAAATTATGTCCGCACTAGGCTACATGCATTGTATATTCTCGTTAATACGCTACTGCTCTACCTTTAGCCCTCACTCTAGTAATGAGAACATAGTTATTGGTAAGTCGCCGTTTATGCCGAGATGTAATTTCCGATGCGCCCCACTCGTTACAACAAATGAAATTAGATACGATAGCAAGTGCCATTTGTGGGCTGGAGATTATCTGCTTAGGAATGTAAGGGCTTTAGTGTTTGAAGATCTGTATACTGGAAGCAAGAAAATCTTAGAGAGATCCTATTCAGAACCAGGATACGAAAAACGAAAGTCGTCAATACGATAATCGTTCTTTGGTCCTGAAACAAATTAGTAGGTATGCAATTCGTACTACGAAGTGTTTCGGATCCGAAAAAATATTATAGTATTGACGGATTTCGTTTTTCGTTCTAGGCCTCCTTATATTTTTGAGGATGTATAGCTATGGCTATTTTCTGACAAAGACGTGCTAGATCTCGGGTTAAAACCTTTCATATTGTGTGAGGTAATATGGTACGGATTAACTAAGTCAGTACCTATGACATAAATATGGTACGGTTCTTTTCTTATGCAATACATATTGGTGAATACGACTGACTTACGACTCTATGTTTGAACTTAAACTTATAAGGTGGCTGATCGAAAATAAAACAAAGACATGTATCACTAAACAACTAACTTAAAACCTACCTATTCAAAAACAAAGCCGTTTCCATGTGGCAAGGAGGCGATGATACTGACTGCGTTGCGGCGTTAGATAGCAATGCTAATCCTTGGAGCTAGGAACCAGACCTTTATGATTTGCCAAAATGAAGATTAGGATAGAATAAGATTACTTTCTGTTGACAATATTATAATCAAATAGTTTTCAGATTTTATTCACTTACTTTGTAGGCAGGGGCAAAACAGGAAATATTAATACAAGTTAAAGTAAACAATACATTATATTATTTCCTTAGCTATGTCGAAATGATTGAGTGTCGTATTATAATCTGTCTCACATGAAGCGAGATCTAGACCGAGTGTCAATGTAGCACCTCGGAATAAACTGCCGCTTTTAGACTATTTATCAACCTTGTACAGTCGACCACAAAAATTTTATGAACATTTTGAAAATGGTATGATACAATTTTCACATTAAATCGAAGGCAGATAAAAGCTTTATAGGTTCAATGTGCACTTATATTTTACTTTATGTACAAAGTGCGAAACAGCTGTTAAATTTTATACGAAAAAGCAAGACTGATGGTTTATAAAAGGTTTTCGTTGCTTGTCGTACCTATTCAATATTTACATACCTTTTATAGGAAATGATTCATTTAAAAGTAACATAAAACAAAACTCACAACCTAGACGTCAATAAATTATCAATGAACACTGGGATATTTTTAAATCTTAAAAAAAAAATACAATATTCGCCAAACAAAACATTGGTTTAAGTCATTTTACTAACATAATGTAGTCTAAATTAAATAAAAATAAAAAACGAAAGCGGACTTCATAGTGTATTATCTATGAGGTAGATAATATCTAAATACAGTTATATATGATACCTTACAATTTTTCTTTCAAGAAAGTAGTAAGTATTTTTCCGTTGGACTGTACAGCCAACTGGCTCACTATCTCTAAGATTCCCTATAAATCTATGGCGAAATGCCATTCTATTGTTAGACGCCTTTAAATCTATTTATTGCCCTAAATAAATTACACTTGTATGCCAAATGAAGTGATAATATGCGGAGACAATGCTGCCATTTGAGAGATCTGTCTGATAGTGTTGGGACGTTATCTAGGGATGCATACTTTTCGATATTTATGTATCGGAATCGATAATCATTGATAGTTTTGAAAAAAATACATTAGGCAATTATTATGGCAATAGTTAGAAAGAGTCTGTGGTATCACTGCAGGGCAAAGGCATCTATAAAATACTGGGATATAAATGCCCAAATAAAGGTAATGTGTTTTTTTTCTATTAAGACAATTTTGTAAAATTCGATTGGAATCTACTTAAATAATATATCACCATAATTTAATTTACTTTTGTTGCTTTAGAAATCATTTATTGTTATTAGCATTCGAATGGTACTGAATCTTCAATTTTCAAGGAAAATCTTAATTTGCGCATAGCAAGGTCAAGTCAAAACGCTAGCCTTAATCATATCCATTCCCACATAGCAGCATGTCGTTATATTATATTAAATCTATATAACTACCACAGACAATTAACGAAAGATACATTCCTATTTAACTACGAACATGGCTATGAATAATATCAACAAGCGATTTGTGTTTCACAAGCATCTTTTCCTGAATGCAACCTTGTAACTGTCTAGGATTGAAAAATGGGTTTAGCAGATGTAACGGAATTAATTGAGGTAGTTTCTGCAATATAAACATACATAATCTTTTAATGGTTTAAATGTTTTTTCATCTCTCCTGTTCGGGAAATAGAACTTTCCTGTGTAGATAGCCGGGTGGAAAATAGCTTATCCATCCCTAGGGTGGAAAGTAATTTAGTTTTAATTGACATGGCATAGAGTCAAGGCCTGCAGTCAAAGCTTGGACCAAAGATAATTGAGTCACATCATTATTAAAATAACAAACATTTTTGCTTAGCTATAAATTGAAAATCATATTGTGTAGGTATTATGTATAATCGTTGATAAAGAAATATAAATTTTCTAATTTTAATTCAATTTATAATTAAAATATTTGGCTGCCCGCCATAATGCCAAGATGTTTTTTTTTAATTTTATATTGACAGTGTCATTTCAGGAAGGGTTTGTCCAAAGCCGTTAAAACTTTTATAAAAAAAGAAAATATTTTTGGATTCTGTTATTATCTGTGAAAAAAATCGATCGATATTCTTTACAAAGATTTTAATTATTTGATATTTTCTGCTTTTTTGTACTCTGTTTTCATGTATTCGTGCCGTTATTCTTTCTAATCGTGTTAGATGTTGTTAGTACTGTAAATCAACTGTCATATTTTGTTCAAAGCTTGAGTTTTCATTTCTCGCTGAACTACATAATACCTCACCAAGACATCTACAACCACTTTTGTAAATTTAATGTTTTCCTCACAGTCGAAATGAAAAATAGTATGTTTAACTCGGGTGAAAGCACCCATTTCACTCTCGAATTATTGGCGCTCTCACTTCGTTCGAGCGCCAGAAACATCTCGAGTGAAATGGGTCGCTTTCTCCCCTTGTATAACAATCTACTATTTCATCTCTCCTGTTCGGAAAATATAACTTTCCTGTGTAGATAGCCGGGTGGAAAATAGCTTATCCATCCCTAGGGTGGAAAGTTATTTAGTTTTAATTGACATGGCATAGAGTCAAGGCCTGAGGCCATACTCTGGACACAAAACCCAATCCAATGGTTATAGCTATCCCTGTCACTCATACCAGGCCGTGCATGCGTGTGACAGGGATGGCTATATTTATTGGATCGGGTTTTGTGTCCAGAGTAAGGGGGCTGCAGTCAAAGCTTGGACCGAAGATAATTGAGTCACATCATGTTATTAAAATAACAAAAATTTTTGCTTAGCTATAAATTTAAAATCATATTGTGTAGGTAGTATGTATAATCGTTGATAAAAAAAATATACAATTTCTAATTTTAATTCAATTAAAAATTAAAATATTTGGCTGCCCGCCATAATGCCAAGATGTTTTTTTTTAAATTTTATATTGTCAGTGTCATTTCAGGAAGGATTCGTCCAAAGCCGTCAAAACTTTTATAAAAAAAAAGAAATTATTTTTGAATTCTCTGTTCTCTGAAAATATCTGTTATTATCTGTGAAAAAAATCGATCGATATTCTTTACTAAGATTTTATTTATTTGATATTTTCTGCTTTTTTGTACTCAGTTTTCATGTATTCGTGCCGTTATTCTTTCTAATCATGTTAGGTGTTGTTAGTACTGTATATCAACTGTCATATTTTGTTCAAAACTTGAGTTTTCCTTTCTCGCTGAACTACATAATACCTCACCAAGACATATACAACCACTTTTGTAAATTTAATGTTTTCCTCACAGTCGAAATGAAAAATAGTATGTTTAACTCGGGTGAAAGCACCCATTTTACTCTCGAATTATTGGCGCTCTCACTTCGTTCGAGCGCCAGAAACATCTCGAGTGAAATGGGTCGCTTTCTCCCCTTGTATAACAATCTACTATTAACACTCGCAGTTTCTGATCACTTTGAAATTTCGCCCGCGTGGATTAATTAGACCGTTGTTGACCCCGTTTGCCAGAGGTTGTGGGCTAAATCCTACCCGTGCCATGTAAGGGTTCCGTAGCCGAATGGCAGAAAGCGGAACCCTTATGGTTTCGTCAAGTCTGTCTGTCTGTCTGTCTCTCCGCCCGTATATCACAGCCACTTAATTCTGAAACTATTAGCATCACACAGTTGAAATTTGGTAGGTAGGTGTGTCTTATTTACGGCTTTGAGGTTTTCAAAACCATTTTTTCTAAAAATCTTAGGTTTGAGATATAGACGCTTCCAAAGTGGTAAAATAGGCAACTTTTGAACTAAGAAAGTGAAAATTTTGAAAAAAAAATTGATGATTGATGAACCTTAACAAACTTGCAACGCAAAATTGGTTTGAACGAGATCGAACCAGTAATTTGTGAGAAGCACATTTAAACCGCAAATATAACTTTGTCTTTCATACAAACACTATGAAAAACAAAGTTATTTTTGCTGTTAAAAAAATACTGTGATATTTTCGCTAGGTGGAAGTAAGTAGTAGCAAACCTACTGGTTGATTATTTTATAGCAAAAGTTGTAGGTGATTTTCAAATAGACCCTTAAAATTTGGCTACTGTTCAAATCTTACTCTGTATAGTCTGATACACTCGATGTAGCGACTAGTGATGCACATCACTATTATCACAAATCGTATCGATGACGCGTGCTGTCGTTTACGACGCCATAACTCATCGCACGACAGTTACAACTCTAGAACAGTCATTAATGTTCGTCCGATGACTTTAATGGAATAATATTGACGTGTCTTTGTCTCTTTATGACCACTTTGATACTCGCCGATCCTTTATTAATTTCAGCGATAGCTGAGAAATGAGTTGGAGCTTATTAATTGTTTGGGGTTATTAATAGTGAAGTATTTAGTTCCAAATATAGAGCAAGAGTTTATATTCATAGGAATATATACGTTAGTACGTACGTTAGTTATTTTGAGTAGTTCAGAACTCCATTTTACAGTAAAGCACACTACTGCTCTTGACAAAGCTAAACTATTTGCATATTTTTTTTGAGACATAATTAATATCTCTTACTTTATTATAGACCACAAATTACATTTTTATGTAACTAGAAATAAAGGAAATTACCCGTAACAACCTACAGTAAAAACTTAAAACTAAAATCACTCTAATTTAGCTTAAAGCCGAGCAGCAAAAGTGACACAAATTGTAACTTTCCACGTATTTTTGCAATTTTCGCGTCAATCGTTCGAAAACTTGTTTGAAGCCCGGAGCTACCGTTTTGTCTCAGTTGAACTATAATAGTCGATAAGAAACCCAAGATGAGTTATGATGACGTTTCACAATAGTCGATAGTTCTCGGTTACTCGATAACCGCTGTCATAAAGTATGATACAACACTACAGTTTGAGACTATTTGGCAATAGGCGAGGTTTTTCAAAGCCTCTGAACTACTGTTAGTTTTTATCTCATCAAAAGTATCATATCAAATGATTCCTATGTAGCCCTCGCCGGTAGGTACTCCATGAGAAGACGACGCGAGTACGCTACCTATGTAAAACCCTTTGTTGGTATGGAAGAACCTACTATTTACCATCGATACCAAAAGTGTCGTACATTTGTCGACCTAAGTTGTGTGAGCCGCCCAGTGAGTTGTTACTCGTACTACTACGTATAGAGAAGCTATGTATAGATAACATTACCGTGACTATGCCAAGCAAAAAATGTGTCGTAAATAAATATCGACGACAAGATTATGACGTATTCCTTTAAATTTGTTATATTTATTTTAAATTTCGAATATGAAACCGTTTGTAGAGTTGTTCATGGGCACGATATTTGTTCATGGTGTCAGTTCCTTAAGCTAGTAAAAGTAGTTCAATGAATCCATCACAATAATTCTACTAAGTTCTGTCTACAATCAAGTATGTTCAGTTAATTATTTTTTATTTTGACCATAATACATTGACTTCTTTATGCCACACACCTTTCACGGGCTAACGACGAATCTTCTTCTTCTATAATCTACTAGCGGCCCGCCAGCGACTTAGTATGCACGTTTTAGTTTTACTCCGTTCCCATAAAAAATATTTATATAATATCATATCGTGGCAAAAATATTTATAAGCCTCTAAGCATTAAACTACTTAAATAGCCTACCCCGATAAATTCACTATTTAACAATGTATCTAATATATTTTATAACCGAACCAATAGTTCCTGTGATTAGCGCCTTCAACCAGTTTTTAAATATATATAGACAAACCAAACCAACGTCAGTTTTTAAATATATAGACAAATTTTATATTTTGTGTAGACTGAACACGTAGTCCGGTCTTTAATCTGGTCAAACTTACACGGGGATTGTTCAAGTAGATAGAAATATTAGGTATATGTTTAGTTTTTATATAAACCAACAGATGGCGTTGTCCCAAATTACATCGCGATAAAACTGTAATTTTCCGGGTTGCTATATATGAATCGGTCTGACATATCAATAAACCAATTACACAGCTCAGCAAAGAGTTTTATTGTGTCTCTGGGAAGTAGCACCACAAGGGAGCGACCATAGATTTTGTTCATGGTCCTTCTTTGTCGGATGCCAGTGGCGTCTTGGAATTTTTGAGTGCTCCGTCATCACGGGCAGTGGATTGCTGTCGTGAACGTGGTGTGCAACAGGGGTCTGGTGGAAGACCAGGACCTCGGACGGCGCTTGACTGCTGGAAGTTGGCGCGCGTCAGGACCACAGCGGAGAGCAGCGGCAGCCCAGGTGCAGCAGGGGCTGCAGGCAAGAGTTACTCCTGAGGAGTTTCGTACGGCGGTACGAGCAAGGTTTGACGTGGCGAGCATCATCAGTGTGTGAGTGTGGTGTTCAGTGGAAAATCGTGAGTTAATTTAAACCTTATTACTTTGAAGCTTTGGACTTAGAAGATTTCGGAATTTTATATGGACTTTAACGTAGTTTGGACTTAGAATAAATTTTCAAATTGTAGTTTAGGACTTAGAATAATTCGCGAAAAAAGGTAAACACGGGGAACCTATGCCCGATTTCAGAACAAAGTGTCAAACACTTGTAAAATTTTTAAATTGTTTAGTTGTCAAACACTTAGTATTTTTGCATTTTAACAGCTGTCAAAGACTTAGGAATTTTGAATAATTTGCAGTTGTCAAAAACTTAGAATTTTTTTGCTTCTTTTGAATTTGTCAAGTGACTTTATTTTGTAAACAATATGGAGGCACTTTTGAACTATCAAATTGAACTTTACGGACGTATGAATAAGGGTCAAATCAATTTCAAAAAGAGCCCGAAAGAGCGAATAACTAAACAATACGTAGAAGGGCGTTTGGAATTGATTGAACAGACATGGTTCGAGTTCATGTCTGGTCACAAAGAGTTAAAACGTAGTTCCGACCAAAAAGTAGTAGCAGAGTCTAACTACGCTAAACAAGAAATTTTTGACAAGGCTGAGGAATGTTACTTGAATTACAAGTGCGACCTTAAAACATATTTGGATGAATTCGGTAGTGTTTATGCATCTTGTATTTCTGATAACCAACTCAACCAACCGCAACTAAATGCAAAACCATCTTTCCAAATTAAATTACCCAAAATTATCGTACCAAATTTTTCTGGAAATTACAGTGAATGGACAGCTTTTAGAGATTTATATTGTGCGTTGATCCATTCTAATAAAGATTTGTCAAAAGTTCAAAAGTTACATTACCTAAAAAGTTATTTAACTGGAGAGGCCGAGCAATATTTGAGGCATATCCCTATTGCAAATGATAACTACGACAGATGTTGGAAGTTGCTTGAGGAGAGATACAACAACAAGAAATACATTTGTAATCTTACTCTTAAGAGATTGTTGAGCCAAAAGAACCTAGTTAACGAGTCGGCAACCGCTCTAAAAGATTTGATCGACACGACGAATGATTGTCTCTCTTCTTTAGGTAACATAGGAGTAAATGTGACCTCCTGGGATGTCATAGTTATCCACATCTTATCCATGAAATTGGATCCCGAAACCAAGCGCCAATGGGAATTCAACATTTGTAGTAACAGCCCGGCAGATGAGCTGCCGACATACGAAATGTTTAAAGATTTTCTAACCGATCGGTATCGCGCTTTGGAATTCTTGGAATCAGGATCCAATTATGCAAAAAGGAATGCAACTCACAGTGCTCCTATTGTAAATAAAATGAAAGCCCTTCATATTACTAACGTTGAATGTTTATTTTGTACAGAAGCACACACACTCCCGTCTTGTAAAGCTTTCGCCAAGGAAACGGTAGATGCACGTAGGAGTTTTGTCGAAAATAATAACTTGTGCTTCAATTGTTTGGGAAGCAATCACCCTGCAAAACTTTGCCGTACTTCTGTAAGGTGTCGCGTATGCAAAAGGAAACATCACTCACTTTTGCACCCTAGTGGTAAAGCTACTTCGGAGACCATGGGGGCCACGGTAGCTGTGGCAGGTATAGTGGAAGAACAAGCATCTGTATCTTGTTCAAAGCAAGCAGTAGATTCAAAGGTTGCAGAATCTTCAGTATCGTGCTTTTCGTCAGGTCGGGTTCATAATCAGGCTCTTCTAGCAACAGCGTTAGTCGAAGTCAAGTCGAAAACAGGCATCGATACTGTGCGAGCACTGCTAGACCAGGGCTCGCAATGTTCCTTTATTACAGAGTCTACTGTGCAGCGTCTGGGATTGAGGAAAACTTCAATTATAGGGCAAATAACTGGGTTGGGCGAAAAGGAGTCAACTTCGAGAGCAATGGTGAGTTTAGAACTTAAATCAAGAGTTGACCCCAACTTCAAAATAAAGGTGGAAGCCCATGTTTTAAAATCGATTACGGCTCCGCTGCCAACGTGTTTTTTACACAGTACACTGTATAGTTAAAGGACAAATCTCATATTTGTCCTTGGTGGGCGATATGTTCAAGTAGATAGAAATATTAGGTATATGTTTAGTTTTTATATAAACCAACAGATGGCGTTGTCCCAAATTACATCGCGATAAAACTGTAATTTTCCGGGTTGCTATATATGAATCGGTCTGACATATCAATAAACCAATTACACAGCTCAGCAAAGAGTTTTATTGTGTCTCTGGGAAGTAGCACCACAAGGGAGCGACCATAGATTTTGTTCAGGGATATTATCATTTTATTTTACAACAACGCAATGAAAATACTTTACGCCTTTCGTCAATCGTATATTTCTTTCGGGTGCTAAAAAGACCAGGCTAATCTGTGCGCTAACACAACATCATGCCACATAACATATAGGCTGTGGGAGAAGCAAATTCCCTCAAGTCTTCTCCCGCTACCTCAAGTGTTTGAACTTGAGCTTTGTGTGAATTCAAAGGGAAAATTATATGTAGGGATCTACCTCATCATCATCATCAACACCCAAGGCCGTCGACTGCTTAACGAAAAATTTGCAGAAAAGTTCCAGATTGGATACCCATCGACCGCAGGAACAGCGTAGAATGTTCACCAACAATATGAACAAACGATCTGCATACTACACTGGATACAGACCGCTTGATACCTACCCTGTTTCAACACAAAAAAACATTCTTCTTTACTATTTTAAGGAATAAAATCTCTTCTCGAGAGCAAAATTAATAACAAACATGTGTCAAACTTTGATTAAAGTAAAATAGCGGAAGTTACGGCATGTCATACTAATTGTCAGCTAAAAAATGGCACTACACTTACAACTATAGGTAAACCGCGAAATTGAGACCTCGCCTGCGGTGTACAGGGGCGCGGGGGGAGGCGAAAGCGGGGTTTGTGAGAGGTGCGGGCGGCAGGCACATTCTTTTCAAACTTCAGTACGCTCGCTACACAGGTAGCGATAGCATCTGTTGACAGTTGCGGACGCTTTGACAGAAGTACACAAGAGAATACTGTCTGACTGAAGTCTGAAGATGAGTCGCAGTATATTCGGACACAAAATCTATATTATTGTATTTTTGTCGTTTTTTTTAATTTATATTTTACATAATTCTCCAGCACCTGTTACAATCTTCAATCTTTGTACATGACCAAAAGTTGTAGTACTTTTGATATATTCAATGCTAAAGTATAACTGGGGAAGAGAATGCTCTTAGCATTAAGTCCACCGTTTGAACACTGTAAAATAACAGTGTTTTAATAAAGGCTCTAAATATATACGAATATTTTAGAATGAAATATAAATCTAAATTCAGTGGAATATGAACTATATATGATATGAACTAGATATACACTCAAACAAAATAGTCGCTGAAGTTACCAGGGAATGTTATTTGAAATTTTTAATTTTGCCAAAAATTCAATCTTATTTTAAGATTCCATTTTATTTATTGATCAAAATCCACGGCTCTGGATAAAAATATTTAGAATTAATTCACTCTCAATGGTGTAATTGTATCGAATCGAATATTTTTTTCCAATATGTTATGTAATGTTATGAACTGTCGACACTGACGACCACCATTGTGACCACTGACGTCACATATCTTAAGAAATGTCGCGGCAAATTTCGTCTCTTGTGTATCGCCGCCGCCCGCACCCTTTACAGTCCCCGCTCTCGTCTTTCCGCCCGCACCCCTGTACCCCGCAGGCGAAGTCTCAACGAAGCGGTTTACCTATACACACATGATGACCCACACAGCTGTGTAACTTTACGCTACTGACGACAGAGACAAACCCATTTCTTACGACGGTAGTGCGAGCGAAACAAACGCGCGCTTTGAGATGTCTCTTGTCGCGTTGACGTCTCCTTGCAATAAGAATCAAGAAGCGTCAGCAGACAAATCGGAGTGAAATTGTGCACCATGTCTTTTGTGAAAACTTATAAATTACTTGTTATTATTACTTTACTATTTTGAAATGTAGAGCGATGTTTGGCGTGAGTAGGGTTACCAAAAATAAAACAAAATATAAATTTATTTTTAAATATTTATTGTGAAAACATGATTTCCTTCCAAGGAATGATTTCCAAGTTTAATTTATTTTCTAATGAATAACTACTTGGCCCGCTGCAGTTGACATGATGAGTAGATGGCGCGATGTCACGCAACGATGTATCCGTAAGAGACCTGCAATTAAACAGATAAGGTGGAAGTAAATTAAAAAAAAAAATTCACGTTAATACAGTCATTTTTGTAACAAACTTTAGTAGTTAATTATTTTATTGTTTAGGTGCATTAATGAAATTGAATACCATTTTACAATACATTAATAAAGAAGCAACAATAAAAAATTATATAAATTTATTATGATCGACATTTTATGCTAACGGTACCGCGTAGACAAATCTCAACAAGCAGCACATATTGCGTTATGTGTCATCAATCATCATCATACCTAACTGGTCGCACATCAATGAATCGTATATTTCTATCTCGCCCTGAAAAATGGCTGTCAAAAAAAGACTGAATTTACAAATAAATTTAGAAATTAAAGTTTTCGTGTACTTACAAGTGAAATGTTATTCCATGCGATTAGTTTTTTCCTTTTAGAATGGTTTGGGCAACGTATGAAAGCACACGAAGGCATTTTGGTTACGTTTAACCGGAAAAAATAATTATTTTCTCCTCACGTCACACGTCTCACATATGTCATCCGCGCACACAATCCCGATTCCAACTGAAGACAATTAGGCGACGGGGGCCTGATTTTAGCGGTCCACGTTCGAGTGGCGCGCCACCTATCTTCCGCTGTTTTACTTTAATCAAAGGTGTCAAAACATTGTGTCTCAGACATGTCAAATGATTGTCAAAAATAAAATATAAATTATTTTGATCATAAGCACTAAAGAGTATTGATATTAAATTCGAAGCAAATCATCCCCAAAATAACTTTCTTCCCCTTTTTACCCCGTTACAAGATTAATTTCAATAAAATTCGATACAAATTTTTCGTTAATATTTTTTAAGAATGTTTATGCAAAATTTGAAGTAGATCGGACCAAGGAATCACGTTGTCCCATACAAACTTTGCTCCCCTTTTTCACCCCCTTAGGGGTAAAATTTCGAAAAATCCTTTCTTATCGGATCCCTACGTTATACAAAGAACACAGCCTCCTAGTTTCAAGTCTTTACGACCAGCGGTTTAGGCTGTGCGTTGATCCGTCAGTCAGTGAATCATTCAGGACAAAGCATTTTATAATAATAGATAGATAAGTATATATAAAAGAAAGTCGTGTTTGTTACAACACTTATAACTCGAGAACGGCTGAACGGATTTGGCTGAAAGTTGGTGGGGAGGTAGCTTAGAATCAGGAAAAGGATATAGATATATAATTTTTAGCCCGCTAGACGGGGCCGGGGCTGGGATAGCACGGGACTAGGGCGAAACGGTGGGGAGGTAGCTTAGTACCAGAAGAAGGACATAGGATACTTTTTATCCCGGCCGGGCGAAACAAAGTTCGCTGGGTCCGCTAGTTAATCATATTTATAACGCATCAGTTACGCTTGTAAATACCGCTTAAGTGATAATACAGAGTCGTTTTGTAACATGTTTTGTAATTAATAAATCAATAAAACTTGTTTATGCCCAGCTAAATCGTGTTGATGTCATAAAATCAGATTTATTGAGATATGTATATTTCACTATTTACAGTTTTATATTAATGCAAAACAAGATTTAACCATTCTTAAAAGATAATAAGAGAATAATAATAATAATATTAATAAGAGCAGTTGGCCCGGTAAGCCAGAAAGATGCTGGTTCGAGTCCCACCCGTGCGCAATTTTTGGTTTCTTATTTCATTTTTTAAGAATACAAATATGACACTGTGAGTGTTAAAAAATAATCTAAAAGATTCAACCATAGAAAATGCAGGTTACCGGAAAATATGTTCATTAAGAACGAATCAGGTATTTCTTTGGGACAAACAACAGTTATTCTGAAAACTAGTAAAAAAATTTTATATACTTAAAACCAGAGAGAATTTTCGAATTGCTAAAAACGGAAGCCGCTGACAAATTACTCTCGTCATCATCAAATATAAGAGCCAGGCTCTTGTCGGTGGAGTTTTCTCCATTCCTCGCCTTTATCCACTATTTTTTGACCACTTTATATTAGCTGGACGGAGAAAAAGACGAATGACGAAGTCTTAATAAATTTGGTAAAGGAAAAGCGGAAATTAATAGAGACGATTGAAAGGAGAAGAGAATACCCGATACGACACGACAACTTCACCAAAACTAGTAAAAGTAAGAAGGAAGAACGGACAATCAAGAACCTAGCTACCTACTCGTATATATGCAGCAAATTAAAAGCAAAAGTTAAATGTCGAGTCGTATTAAGAGGTCAAGAAAAAGGTGGAAATACAAATTACTTTTAACTAGTTCTAAATTCATAAAACAGTTATAAGTGCTTCTAATTGCTGAGTCACTGAGTGTATTATTCTAGTCATCCCTTGAACGTGACTCAGCTCTTTAAAGTAAAGTATATCACTCATTAAACACCAAATAACTAGCACTAAGTCTCAATAACTACCTCATTTTACCTCAAAACATTTGCTTTAAAGTAAGACAACGTTAATACCTTCCCTTCCTTATCAGATACAAATAAATTGATTCCACTAGAACCTCATACATCGAAGTAAACATTTGGCCGTAAATTTATAGCTGCTGGACGTGATAATGTAGCTATAAATAAGCTGCGAGATGAGTTATAACGGCTTTCTGTACAATAGCGATTACTATCGCCACAGTGCAGACGGAGCCAGTAGGGTTGCTTATACCCTACATAATGCAAGTTTTTTAAATGGACATATAGGTTTTAAAACGTAAGCGTTAAGTAAGGAAGGGTTTATTAGGACGTGTATAAGTGCCCCCAGCGGGTCTATATGCAAAAATAGATTAATTGTATAACTTTTAAGCAGTGTGTAATTCACAACTCATGCACACTAAGTATATGAAGTGACTGATGGTAGTCGGTTTTTCTTAAAGGAGATGAGAAGACCATGTGCAACAGGATACGCGATAATTGATATACAGGTGACCTTACAATACTAAAACAAACTATCCTCATATGTATCGGCTTTAACCTTGTAGGTGAATCTCCTAGTACTTATTTATAAGCATTCTAACTTATAATTAGTTTGATAGCTTTTAAATTCAAAGCTGTTGACATTGCTATCGATCCATGGTCTTATAAAGATTGCTTGTTTCTGACCTGCTTTGCTGTCGTTTGACTTTACACAACAAATGACACACAGGCTGGACAGATCAAAACAGGCCTGCTATTAAATATTTTATTCAGGTATTCTGGAGCGATTCTACTGCTCCTCTCTGCCGTATGGTTTTCGGTACAATGGCGATTACTATCGCTCCATGGCAGTTGCGAAGACCACGGATCACGAATTCGGTCGAATAGTGGGGCAACGGTGGCTGATGAAAGGTGAAAATTTATCTTTGCAAATCGGTAAGTCTTTATAACTCTGCGAAGTATTGGCAGAAAATTGCCGCGAGTTAGGAAAACTAAGGGCTGTAGGAACCTTAAGATATTAAAACAAAAGGCATTGCATGTTTGAACCTTTAAATTTGCAGGTAACCAAACACATTTTTGCAATTAAAGTGACAGGTAGTAGGACAGTACAGTAGGTAGGACATCATTCATTGTTGAAAATACAAGTTGTAAAAAAAAGTACGAGCCAAATTCAAGGGGTCATAAATTTTTTTTCGATCCCCCGGTCGAGTCTGGAATACAGAAAAAAAAGAAGTTTTATTTCTATTTTTCTTGTATTCTAAACCACACTATGAAATTTGGCTCGTACTTGTTTTTACACCATGAATAATGACTGATGACCAACATGAACACCATTTATGACACGTTTTATAAAACTTAATTCTTTATTACTACTACGAACACGATGTAGTATTTTGCGTTTTATTTCACTGTGTCATTATGGTCAATTATTTTATCCCACTCTTAAGTTTTGTTCGTAGAATATAATTTCGATAAACCAATACGTACGTTACCTGATCGCATGACTCACCGCAATTTGTGCTGTAGCGTTTCTAGTCTAATTTATGAACACTGTATAAAGCGACAAAATGGCTTTTTAATAATCCTCTAATAAGCTGCGATTGGCTGAGCAGAATACTTCATCGATTTTAAAAAGAAGCACATTATTATTTACGATGTGATAAATGTCTCAAGTCCGTCCCATGAGACCGTCAATCATAAATCAATTAAAAACGTGAATAATTAATTCGAACATAAAGGTTAGCTATTACTTGGTGTCTTTCACGATATATGGTCAATTTTCCGCTATTATAAAACCATTAAATGGACAGATACTCAGCGGTGCCATAGCCCAAATAAAATAGACTGAGCAGCCAGTCCATTGTGCTATGAACATAATATTCATTATCATTAATATAATACTTGACATAAATTCAGAAATAATCCATTCTCAATTTCTGAATTCATGTGAATAATAATAATATCATGTATTATCTGTGTACCAATAATAGACATCATTGGAAGGTACAAAGAAAAAAACATTTCATAATTATTTATTGAATTCTATTTTTTATTATTTATTAAATTAGTTTTTTAGATAGTGGAGATAGCAAGAGTGAGGGCTGCCATAGATTATGAAAGAGATAAGTAGGTACTCTTTCATTCATGTAGAGTCGTCAAATTTACATACATATTTTAGGTCAGTCACAGTTCCTATTGCCCAAAACACAGGCCAGCTTATATTAGTAAATTAATGGTGTTAAAGATAACAAATTGTCTTTTAAATATTCATTTCGAATTAGTGCTGGCTGTATTCTACCCGCTGTACTTATCCTTGGATTAATTGTTTTGACTTTTTCGAACAGTCATACAATAATTCAGTTTGCAATTATACAACTGTTTAATCAAATTGAAACGTATTGGAATCGATTGCTTGTCATAATTGGTGAGCACGATTGCACAATTGCAGTCTTCTGTATACTTGCTTAAATGCAGAGCGTTGCTCGGCCGTGCTATTACATACCTTACGAAGCAACAAATTGTTATGAATTGCATTCGTATTAGGTCTCCGCCAAATAGATTCTAATCGAAGCGCTTAAGTAGATTACAATTGCTCAAATTGGATCTATATTTTGTAGAAGAGTAAAGTAGGTTCTCGTGCTGTTCGTATATGAAAAAAAAGTCCACAAATCGAATTTTCTTTTTCGCAGAAAAAGCAATTTTCCCTTTATTAGGTTCATGATTTCTATAAGGTCAAATCGTTTTAGGTGATAATATTTTAACAGTGTCTTTGTAAACGTCTAAGCAACAAAACACTTTTATTATTTTTTGAAAAACCAAGATTTTATTTTTATTACTTTCTTTAGCAAAGACAACATCATTTTTTCAAAACAGCACTCTGACAATTTTAAAAAGTTATCTACTTCATTGGCTTCGCCTCTTTCAATTCAATGCTTAAACCTCCTTTTTATCTAAGCTTAACCTTAATTGATAAAAAAATAAAATCTGAAAAAAAAAATATTACCTTAGTCTCCAATTTTCTCAAAAACTAGCTGATAAAACCCCAAATTGTTTTCTACAATAAATGATTAATTTATTGTGCTAAATTAGCCCTTTAAAATATTATCACTTAAAACGAGGTAACCTTATATATCTTCCGTGTGGCATTCTTTTTATGTGTGGATATATTACTTGATTTTTTCGATAAAACGGTCAAAGTCGTAATCGAATTACCACACAAAAAAGTTCAATTGACGTGAGAATTGAGGCCTTGGGTTTGTATTTGGACTATACGATCGGGCTTTTTTGCAATTACTCTACAATTTATGATGTTGTAAGATACGCAGTAACCACCTTTGCAGTTCGCAAATGCGTTCACAGATGTATTTATAAAACGATTACAACAGTAAGTATCAATTGCTTTTAATCGACATAAAATGTGGGACTACAAAGTAGCCTCAAAATTTTAGAATTTTCAATTATGCTTATTAGAACTCTTGCCTACCATAGAAGTTACCTTGCATCGAGTTTAGCGCAACTGAATTAGGAAGGCAAAGAGAAGCGCTTCCTATAGACCAGGTGCTATGGCCGGGGGACCAAAGTCCGATGTTTACCGTTTTGTTTATTCATATATAGCTAAGTCCGATCTAAATCTTACATATCGCCGTTCAGTCTCCATAATTCGACAACAGCGCCATCTAGTCGTGTCGAGCCGAGTCAGCGTGTTGGGATATATAGTGACAGTGGTAGGTAATAGATGTCGCTACACCAGAGATGGCTGGCAGGGTAAGGAATATGAAATATGGATCAACCAGATTGAAAGAAAAAAAAGAGAAGTAGTCGAAAGTATTTTCTTATCGCTGTTTCATTTACCATAAAATTTATAAGATAAAAAATGGGCTGGATTTAAACCAGAGACCTCAGGTATTCTCTCTATATCTGGCGTTTAAAACATATTCCAAACCACTTAAAAATAAAACTGGTACATATGTATGTATACGTTATTAATAATTAATTAAAATATTTTGTCAAATATATTAAAGGCCTTATTTTATACCCAAGTTTTGGCGCTCACATCTGAACAATTACAGCTGCGTCAATACACATATAAATTATTATTTCAAACTGTACACTGACATTTATAATGTGCAAAAAAGAGTTATTTTATTTTTATTATAGTAATTGTTGCCGTAAAGTTAGAGAAAAACTATACAAATTGATTAGTTACCATTTCTGTATTATTTGAATGCCCATTAGCGTACCTAAGTAATGATTTTTATAAAACAGAGTAACGATTTATAATGACTAACATTCTATAACTTTGTTTTATTTTTGATATAATTAAATATTTCAAAATATTTTTCCATCCAAATTTTTACCTCAAAATATTTTTCCATCCATATTTTTACCTCAAAATTAAAGGAATGGTACAACACAGCAAAGTCAGTTTCATTTGAAAGAAAAGAAGACTTACTTTTCTACTATTTTGTTGTCCGCAAAACTATCAGTCTTTCCTTATTCTTTAACCCTAAATAAAAGTTGACGTGTAATAAAAAACAGATAATATTTATCCCATTTACTGTGAATTAATCTGTGGAATAACATAAAAAGTAGAACTAATAACTTTCACAGAAGTTCATTCCGTTATCTTGCTTGATCATGTCAGCGGCTTTCTCCCCAATCATGATGGTGGGGGCGTTAGTGTTACCGCTGGTGATGGCAGGCATGATGCTGGCATCAGCCACACGTAACCCGCGCAAGCCACGAACGCGTAGACGCGAATCTACCACCGAACCCATCGCGTTGGTCCCCACAAAGTGCCATGACGAAGCTGACATACACCTCACATAGCACCTCCAGTAATCTGTACTCCCTTCAACGAAGTCCACACAACTCAGCAGAGACACAAATTCCGCTCCAAGACTCTTCATATATGTGGTATCTACAATCCTAGCTATATCTTCTACATTTCTTACTGCGTCATCGAGATCGCTTTCTTCTAAATATGGATTTAAAGAAATCAAGGGACTGTCAAATGGGTCCAGACTTTTCAGCAAAACTATTCCACGAGATTTGAACTTAAAGCTTGCAATGGCTATATAAATAACTTTTTTATCTTTAAGCTCGTCATAAAAATGTTCGCATATATTGTTTTTGAAGTTTAAATGTTTACATTGAGTAACAAAACTTTGAGCATCTATAATTTGCGTTATTGCTTGGTAGTCTGGAGATTTTTCGAATGCGTTTAATTTTACATAGCCAGAGGCTAGTGACGAGTTTAACACATATGGATTCATAGAAACCGAGGTCATTGGTTGTTGTAATTTTATTGCTAAATTTATGAATTGATGACTTTGCAAATTTTGTCCAACAGGAAGATCTGCAACGACTGTCTTATTAAAACTCTGTAATACCTCTTTTGGGCCAATACCAGAGAGTAACAAAAGTTGTGGACTGTTTATAGCACCAGCTGAAATTATAACTTCTCTATTGGCCATTACTGTAAAAACTTTTTTATTTATATCAGACACTTCTACACCTGTGGCTCGATCCTTGTCAAAATTAATTTTTGTTACCATAGATTCTTTCAGTACATGCAAGTTTTTTCGATCTTTGACAGGAGTCAGAAATGCATTTGCAGTGCTTTGACGATCACCATCAGCAAGCGTTAATAACTGTGCGCTAAATCCTATTTTATGTTCTCCGTTAATATCTACAACTACATCGTAACCCATTTCCTCAAAAACATTGACAAAATTTTCGTATTCACTGTTATTTGATTTGGTAATCCTCAAATAACCATCAGTGCCATGATAAAGTCTGTCTTCCGACTGCAGTATATCAGGATCTTCTAAACATTCGCTCTTTATGAAATACGGGAGCACGTTGTTGTAGTTCCAAGAGTCGTCATTGGTTGTTGCAGCCCACGAGTTGAAATCTTCGGGATCTCCTCGAACGTAGAACATGTCGTTAATACTGCTAGTACCGCCCAGCACTTTGCCATGATTTGCTGGGTAGACGTAGTCTTGGAAGCATTGAAATACGTCTTTGTCAGATTCAGTTGTATGGTTCCAATCGATGCGTGATCTCAAAGTATAGCTGGATAGCCCTGGAATCTGAAATGAATCTGATATTAGATACAATTCATTCCACATTATGATTTGTCTTAAGTGATATAAGCATGGAAGGTGCAATCGTGGCCAAATGTCTGGCTACCTAATTAAAAAGAAGGATTGCTGATGACATGAGCTACTGCGCCACCGCCTTTTGCCTTCGACATGCCGTCAACTTGCTGCTGACATGTTGTTCACGTGCAGTCGACATGCCAAGACTTGCCGTCACATGTCAGCGGCGACCGTCATTTCTCCTTCGGCATACCACCTACACCTCATCAGTAAGTTAGCTTTAGCTACATTTATCATCAAGTGCTGCTCGTGCCACAGAGTGCTTAGACTCACATTGGACTCGATGGGGGGATCCCCTCCAGCCTCTATCAGTAGCACTGATACACTTGGGTCTTCTGTCAGTCTGTTTGCTATCACACTGCCAGCTGACCCTGCGCCTACTATTATAAAATCGTATGATGCTCCATCTGAAATCATGTTTTAAATTTAGTTTAGCTTAAGAAGCAGAAAATGTGGCTAGGCTGTTACTGAAAATGAATGCAAACGTACACGTCTTAGCATACTGAATGTCGGATATGATGTTTAAATATTTGAATCAATTTACAAAGAACAATTAAATAGGTTGCGACTCACCATACACTGCTGTTTGTGGAGGATAGCAAACACTTGTAAGTTGAAGAACAGAAATTGTAGACAGTGCACATTGCACATTTGTGAAATTTCTCAAATACTCTGTCACAAACATGGTATGTTCAGTTCCGTCGCGTCTAGGTGTATAACCGTTTTCAGACAAAACAAAGATTTTATAAGCCACTGATTAAATACAGGTGTTCTTTGCTAATTATAAATGGCATGCGAAACACAATTCAGGATGGATCTTTCTTTTGATTGCTGCCGGCAAAAGCGACTTCTTTAAAATATTTTAGTAAGTATTAAACATTATACTACATATTTGAAGTATTTATAAATGATAATGACTAAATTTTTCAGATATTTTTTTTTCTACGAAAATTTAAAAATTTCATAATCAATAATTGTTAATTATGCGGTATTTGCTTACGTTCTTCTGTTCCCATTTTAAATGGGGTTATAATAAGTTTTTGAATTACGGTCTGCTTTTGAGGCTTTTCTACGTCCCGGTCCCGTGATGTTTTATAGCCTATAGCATCCGTCGATAAATAAACTATCACAAAAAAAATTCACACCCCAATCCACTAGCCGCTGGATTACTAAATACAGGAAATCTCACGAAAAGGCTCAAAAGGAGCCACATCCTATGAGGTGGAAGATGAGACACTGGTCTCTCCTACTGTTCCCGACCAAAACCCACAAAAGATCCGATTATAGTCTGGCGACTGATCGCGGATAACCTGGGAAGAGAAAAAAAAAATTTTTTTCAAATCGGATCAGTAGTTCCTGTGATTAACACGTCTAAACAAACAAACAATTCCTCTGCATTATAATATTGTAGTAGTAGGTGATATTGAAAAAAAAACAACTTAGTACTTAACTAAGTAGTATTTTACTATGGTTACACAGATAATTAACTAAAAATGTGAATTGACTGACGTTTGACGTTAAATGGAGTTGAAATCCGATATGGTGCAATCCACCCTAACATCTTTTTGTAAAAATATAAAGCATTCATCCGCGCTTATATTGATTGTACCTACTCTGTTCCCGAAAAACATAGCGTGTTTTTTTAAAATATTCATTACAGCTGTAGTAGATAATTATGTTATCAGCTAGCAACCTTGTACCTTACAACATCACAAAAAAGTGCAACATACTGTAACATTTGTGGTACATATTCATCACAAAGCAATAGCATTAAAAAACACTATGGCAGTTCAAGCCGTTATCTTGCTTGATCATGTCAGCGGCTTTCTCCCCAATCATGATGGTAGGCGCGTTGGTGTTCCCGCTGGTGATGGTAGGCATAATGCTGGCATCAGCCACGCGCAGACCATGCAAGCCACGCACGCGCAGACGCGAATCTACCACCGATCCCATCGCGTTGGTCCCCACTAAGTGCCATGACGAAGCTGACATACACCGCACATAGCACTTCCAGTAATCTGTACTCCCTTCAACGAAGTCCACACAACTCGGCAGAGACACAAATTCCGCTCCAAGACTTTTCATATATGTCGTATCTACAATCCGTGCCATATCTTTTACATTTCTTACTGCATCTTCGAGGTCACTTTCTTCTAAATACGGATTCAAAGAAATCAAGGGACTGCCAAATGGGTCCAGACTTTTCAGCGAAACTGTTCCACGAGTTTTGAACTTAAAGCTAGCGAGGGCTATATACAGCACTTTTTT
Source organism: Pyrausta aurata (assembly GCA_963584085.1). Lineage (NCBI taxonomy): Eukaryota > Metazoa > Arthropoda > Insecta > Lepidoptera > Crambidae > Pyrausta > Pyrausta aurata. Next base: position 2,314,318 of record OY757263.1, on the reverse strand, counting down.
GTCTTTAATTTCATTATAAAAATATTCACATATTTCATTTTTAAAGTTTAGATATTTACAAAAATTTACAAGATCTTTATCATCAAGAATGTGAGTCACAGCTTGGTAGTCCGGAGACTTTTCGGAAGCGTTTAATTTGACGTAGCCAGTGCCTATTATTGAGTTGGATTCATATGGATTCGCAGGAGCCAAGGGCACTGTTTGTGGCAATTTGATTGTTAAAGCTATGTATTGATGATTTTGCAAATTTTGCCCAACAGGAAGATCTGCAATTACTGTTTTATTAAAACTCTGTAAAACCTCTTTTGGGCCGATACCAGATAGCAACAATAGTTGTGGACTATTTATAGCACCGGCTGAAATAATAACTTCTTTATTGGCTATCACTGTAAAAGCATTGTTATTTCTGCCAAGCACTTCTACACCTCTTGCTCGGTCCTCGTCGAAAATAATTTTCGTAACCATGGCTTCTTTCAATACATGCAGGTTGTTTCGATCTTTTATAGGAGTTAGAAATGCGTTTGCAGTGCTCTGACGTTCCCCATCAGCACGGGTTAGCAATTGCGCACTAAATCCTAATTTATGTGCTCCATTAATATCTGAAACTACATCGTAACCCATTTCATCAAAAGCGCTGGCAAAATTTTCGAATTCACTGTTCATTACTTTTGTAACTCCTAAAAAACCATTAGTGCCATGATATAGGCGGTCGACCGATTGTAGTATGTCGGAATCTTCCAAACGTTCACTTTTTTTGAAGTAAGGAAGGACGTTATTGTAGTTCCAAGAATCGTCATTAGTTACTGCAGCCCATGAGTTGAAGTTTTCAGGATGTCCTCGGACATAGAGCATGCCATTTATGCTGCTAGTTCCTCCTAAAACTTTTCCATGATTTGCTGCGTATACATAACCCTGGAAGCATTTAAATACTTCTTTGTTCGGTTCAGTTGTATGGTTCCAATCAATGCGTGATCGCAAAGCATAGTTGGCTAATTCTGGAATCTGAAAATGGTCAGAAAAACTCAAATTGAGTATCAGAATAGTCATTAATGTCTTTTCTCACGAATGACAGTTTGCGATAATGTACGTAACTACAGCAGACGCTTTTAAATTTTGACGTGAAGTCATGCTTCATAGACATGTTCTTGGCCGCATGTCGATTATATCAGGGAAAAAATTTCAACAGTGGTTCATCGAAGGCTGTAATCGACAAACTACCGATGACTTTCAAAGCAACATCGACATGATGTCGTGTGCCATCGGCTACAGCCGTCATAAAATGCCGCTCTTGTATCTAACACTCACTTAGCATACGGACTCACATTAGACTCGATGGGGGGATCCCCTCCTGCCTCTATCAACAGCACTGATACACTCGGGTCTTCTGTCAATCTGTTCGCTATCACGCTACCAGCTGATCCTGCGCCTACTATAATGAAGTCGTATGATGCTCCATCTAAAACCATTTCAGTAATGTTCAGTCAGTTATTAGTTTTATTTATAAGAAAAAATGAACAAACTCTGTTAACTGTGAATTTATGCAAATAGGTACGTTTTAGTTCAAAGAGAGAAAGAATTTTAAAATATCAAAAAAAGTTATTATTCTATTACTTTGTTTGTACAATACATTAACTTAACGCTCACCATTTACCGATGCTTGCTGAGGATAGTTAGTACCAGTAAGTTGTAGAACAGAGATTGTAGACAGGGCACATTGTATCTTCGTGAAATTGCTCATAAACTCTGTCACAAACATATTGCTCTTGATTCCTTCCTGGTGAATAGCCGTTTTCAGACAAACCCAATTTCAAACGACTGACTGATTAAATACAGGTGTGTTTGGTTAAATAAATCAATATTTGTTCTGTGGCCATGCGATGGTAAAATTCTATACAGGGTGGAATGTTTGATTGCTTCCGGGAGAACGCAACTTTAATATTATGTATTAAAGTACTCCTTTAGTAAAAATAAAAACAACATTAAGCCAAATCACGTTGTATTTAATTTTTGCGAGTGATCTTTGTCGTTCACGCAGACTGTCGACGTGCAAACGAGCTGAAATCACATTCGCCGCCCTGAAGAAAAAGTTGGTAATTTTGAGTCCAGTTTACGTGATATAGTGTACATAACCGAGCAGTGCCGTGCGAAAAAATACTTATATTTTTTTTTACAAAATACTTTTATTCAGAGTATAGTGAACATAACTATAACATCTACGGAAGTCAAACATTATATTTATGGTAAAGACCAAATATTGATCTTAAGCATTTAGTATACTCATGCAGTAATCTTGCTTGATCATGTCAGCGGCTTTCTCCCCAATCATGATGGTGGGGGCGTTGGTGTTTCCACTGGTGATGGTAGGCATAATGCTGGCATCAGCCACGCGCAGACCACGCAAGCCACGTACGAGAAGACGTGAGTCCACCACCCAGCCCATTGCACTCGTCCCCACGAAATGCAAACCCGAAGCCGACATACACCGCACATAGCACCTCCAGTAATCACTACTGCCTTCAACGAAGTCCACACAACTCGGCAGAGTTATAAATTCTATTGGGACTCTTCCCAATAGTAGTTATGTTCTCTTCTATCTCTTTATTCTTTTCTGGGCTCTTGTCAACGTGGTGCCACCGGCTCACAATCAACGAGCCATTGACGCCATGACATCTACGTCCATCGTTAAGTGCGGCCCGTGTGACGTATACCCTTACCATATATAAATATTTTCATTCCATTTAAACTAATTGTTTTACCTTTTAATTCAGTCCAACAAATTTTGAAAGGTGTTTAATCAGGCACTAAAGAACACTAGCTGCTAATTCAGTTTAGCGCTATAATGTGGCGTGGATGAGTTATGCTCGCTACGAACAATGGAGATTTTATCAGCTCGTGGCGTACCTACTGCGGTGTTACTTTTACTGTTCTACATAATAAACATCGTTTATTACTGCTTTTGCACATAAGCATGCTTTATGGGTGCTGGTATGAACGGTAATGAAGGCTTAGTTAGAATTGTTAGCACGGTATCGAAGAATGAATAATTTGATACTGGGAAATGCATTGTTAACATGACACTATATAAATCCCTTTATACGTCATTTATTATCATAAGAGCATTAAACTACTATTACTAGCGTATAGAACTGACACCACGAACAAATTTCGTGCACCGTGAATTGACGCCACTTGTAACTCATACAAACGGTTTCATATTCGAAATTAAAATTTCAAGGAATACGTCACATCACAATCTTATCGTCGTTTTTGCGACACAGCTAATTTCGTAGTAATTAAAACTCTAGATATCTAAGGTACATACTGATCATTTCATAGTATTTTTTTACAAATACGGGGGGTCTTCACTCTACATAACTTCTTCATACCTAAATTGCTCAAAAGCAGCTTAATCAGTCAGGTATCAAACGAATGCCGAGAGTCGCATAACAATGGAATTTTTATTGTATCTCGTTTACACATACTTGACGAGTTAAATTGGTATAAGCTTCAGAAGAAGACACATTCCATAATATTACGTACCTATATCATGATCGCTTTTTTTTTCAAAAATCATTAACTAAATGGGGTAAATTTTGGGATGAATAAATGTTAGGAATTCCAATATTTTAGTGAGTCAGTTCAAGAGAACCCACTAGTTACAAAATAAAATTCATAAGCGTCACTTTATAAAAGTCTATCTACTGCCTAGATCATAAGACAGTTTTAGCAAGTGATCTAATCTTTTAAGTAGATCATCAAAGTTCATAGTGCGCTATTGATATGTTAGAGCTTTGAAGCCGGTCGGGAAGCGATGTCGGTGCGCACGCGTCGATTGCGATCAGCATTGTGTGGTGGCCGAATAAAGTGCTGGCGAGCGCTTTTGTAAGCTTATTGTGGATCTTCTCCTGTCCTGGGTACTGAGTGACAGTTGAAAAATTGGTTGCCAAATTGTCAAGGAATAAAACCAAGATGACGGAACCGCTATTTGCATCTCTAGATTTTGTGCGCTCTTGACAGTCAGCACTTATAGCGCTGCGTTGCGCTAGTAAGCGTTTATCTAGTACCCATTGTGTGGCGGGCGCGTAAATCATGGCGCTGTGCTTACGCGCGTCATAATCGCGTATCTGTCGAATTAGATCGAATAGTTTGGCCCGGGGCTAGGAATTCATGAACCATTCGACCGGTTACGCGCTGTCTTGGATTCGAATGTGACAAGCAAGATACGGAATCAAACTGATGAAAACGGATGAAGTGCGTAGGTAAATTATTATTGCTACATAACTCATTTAATCAGTCAGGTATCAAACAAATGCCGAGAGTCGCATAACAATGGAATTTATATTGTGTCTCGTTTACACATACTTGACGAGTTAAAGGTATTTTTTATAAATAAATTAGTTTACCTAGTTATGTTTTCAGCAAAATTTGATTATCTGTAAATAATATTCAAATAAATTATGTATCTTGTCTATGTTATGTAATTTTAATATGAAGGAAAAATTATACATAAAGGCTGCGCTGCCTTTAATTAATTATATCTATGTGATAGTTGCTTTATAATCATTAAAAAGTTATATCGACTTTATCAGGCAGCCACTCATATGAGAACCGATCCATTATAATTATTAGCTTTAAAGATCTTTATATTATTCAACAAAGACATTATTAATAAACTTGGAAGTGTATATTGTAATTTATCATGTCACAATATTTGTCTCCGATAAAATCAAAGTGTATGCACATGTCCTTTGATATTAAGATACGTACTTGATGGACGCATGAGATGGCATTTAATATAATATGATATTTAATCAGTTAAAATTTTAATTGCAATAAACAGCCTTTAATTTAGATAATTACAATGTTTTGATAAATTCTATTTTAGACAAGTGACACACGCAACAGATGCATCATTTACGGCCCGTTTCACAATGTCGGAATAAGTTCCATAGTTCATAGTTCCATATTTGAATTATTCGTTGAATAGTTACTTGTCGATGGTGAGACAGTTCCTTAGCATGCTTCATTTAGAATAATATCACTCAGGAACAAAACCGCATTAACTGGTGAAGGTTTTAAAAATATCGGTTTAGTAGTTTCCTATATTTTCTCCTACAAGCAAACTAACAAATATATCTAGTCAGCAAATTATTCATCATTTGCGTTCAAATTCATTTGTTTATCTTCAGTTGAACCCTAATAATATTAACACAAAGGGCTGCGAACCGTGTATCCGTGAGGGTATATCCTCAATTAATGTCCAATAACGTTTATCCTGATTGAGCAGGCGCAGGCTGTTATTACGTCCGCGCAGCCTCTGCACCCGCTTTATATCGCGCTAAAGGAGACTGCACACTGTTGGTGTTGTTCATCGTGCCCGGCGTGCCCCAACACCTGCACGCCAGCGGATTTAATGAACTGCAGTCGATCCGGAAGTGGCTGAATTCTGAGCTGCGACGATGTAATGTCTCGTGTTCCATTGACACGCTAATAAGAAGAAGAAGACTGTACGTAAGTCTCGCTATTATTCGTCATCGTCACTGCAAAATACTTATTGACGACGCGTTTGGTGTAATGGTTAGAGCTCCTGACTATTACGCCGGCCGTTGCGGATTCGCATATTTATTTATTTATTTATTTATTATAAATAATTAAATATGCACCAGACAACACACCGATTGTCTGGTTTCAAAGCAAGGAATTTCCTTCCTTGTGTTACGAATACCAGACAACGTTTATGACGGGGGCGTTTCCCATAAATCCTTAAATACATATAACATCCATGACTTTGGTACAAATGTTCGTGCTAATCACACTTGCCCCTTGCGGGATTTGAACACTTATTCCTTCACCCTGTTCAGTAGTCAGGAGCGCTAACCACTGCACCAAACGTGTCGTCTAGTGAGTGTTATATTCAATAGCCCCTGGAGCTTTCTATTTTTGTATCACTCACTTCAAGATGGCGACTGATTCTCGTTCGAAGATAAATTAAAGACAACGAAAATAACTCGTTTTCGAACGAAAATAGCTCGTTTTCGAACGAAAATCACCCGCAATATTGACGCGAGTTATACAAAAATAGAGCTCCTTTTCAAATCAAATCAAATCATTTTTTTACTTTGAGACACGAAACATGAGATTGACATTATGAGAATAGATAATCTACATGTCTCGCCATTGTATGGCATGTAAAATTTTTAAGTAGATAGAGAACATAATTATTAATATTATTTTTTATTATTTTAAATTGCATTATTAAAGTCATATTATTTAGTCAATTCCTTAACACTATAAAAATTACATTCTAAAAGATTCGATCAATTTCTTTTTAATCTTCTTCTGTTTACATCGCCCGCAGTACAGAGAACGCACGCTCTAGGAGTGTAGGTAATCTCCTTAATAGCAAAGGAATAACAGCACGCTGCAATTTAATTGAAACATCTCTTGGATGGCATTATGTCATTACGGCTCGAAAGGTAATGTCAGGTTAGCTTTGTTTGTAAGCGGTCACACATTTTGAAATTGGACGTTTTGTTGTGATCAGTGATGAAACTCGACCGATTTTGTGGGATCTAAATCTAACTCGCTGATTGTGATTTCATATCTTGAGGCCCGTCTTTTTGAAATATAAATAGGCACTTATTGGAACATTCATGAAAACCCCTTAAATCTATAATATCGTTTGATCTATCCGTAAGTTATGCAAAGCTGTGCCGGCCTGAAGACCATGCATTCACTGTTTTCACGTTGTACAATATGCCGTATTACCGGCGTACTTTTCGCATATAACAAAGAACTTGGACAAACCGCACACCGAGACGCTCAGTAGCACTATGTCGTCCACATAACTGATGTTTTTGAGGAAAACACCTCCAATATGGCAGACGACATGCGTACAATATCAGCACCATTGACAGAATAGCTGGTAAAGTTCAAAATACCGAAACTCTAAGACCCCTTACACACTGCGACTTTTAGCATCGATACTAACACGCGTTTTGTAAACGCGCGAAAGCATCGCGACTCACAAAATGCACAGATTTAATTTGGCTTGATGCAGAACCGCGTTAGTATCGATGCAGAAGCGCGACTGCATCGATGCTAACGCGCGTTAGTATCGATGCAGTCGCGAATATTCAGTACATAAGTTGTCAATTTCCAGCTTCTGCATCGTGACTGCATCGATACTAACTAACGCGCGTTAGCATCGCGTCTGCATCGATGCTAAAAGTAGCGCAGTGTGTAAATGTTGACATTTTGCGACTGCATCGATGCTGCATCGCGACTGCATCGCGTACTTGCATCGCTGCTTAAAAACGCAGTGTGTAACAGGTCTAATATGGTTCTTAGGTGCATAATAGCTATTTCGTATTGTACAGTGATATTGCGGATTCTACGATGGCATTTAACAAGCTTCATATTCGTTCGTACATTGTTTCTAAACGTCCACTCCAGGTTGATGGATTCCTTGTACCGTCACCAGCACATCAGGTTATACATTTTTTGTTGAAAACTAACCCTTATTACAACTGGATAAGATACCGCAGTGTTTACTTTGAGGTGCTGTTGTCTGGGGCACCGCCGAAGGACACGATGGTCGTAAATTACCAACACGCATAATAACACAAAGAAATGCAGTAAAAAGTGCCGACAAATGCCTTTGTTTTTCAGTAGCTAGAAATTGATAAGGTTATACATTCTTACCTAACTATCCTAGAGTGGAGCATAAGGAGCTATTTGCCCCGAAGTAAACATCAGATGAAAAGATTGTAATAATTAGTATGAATGAATTCGTCTTAATTCTATATATCTATACAGATATACATCTTAGCTCTATGCTTAGCTCAATGGAAACTAATTATGTAATAAATACACAGACACACGGGGATTAACGCGATCGCGATAAACATAATTACCTTATGTTTTTGCCTGACGTTTCGATCGGGTTTCACCAATCGTGGTCACAGGCGAACTGATGATCTGCGATTTCTTCACTCCGTTTGCGGGGTAGAATTGTCTTGTTCTACCCGCAAAATATTTATTATTTGCGTACCGCCACCACACACTACACTGACAGTATCCCTATTCTGGAAACCGCTCGACACGTCCGTATTCTGGCGATCACTCGACTGCGAACTATAACGAGGCTGTGTCATTGTAATCACTGGATTCGACGCCGCAGACAGTTTGAAACCATCTTCTCTATTGAAATTTACATGTTTTTGGATTTCAATCGCTTCACGCACAACTCTCGAATAAAAATGGCGATCTGTGGAGAGGACTTGCGTTTTGTGGAATTCTATCCAGTGATTGGTGCCTGCTTCTAGTAGATGTTTCGCAATCGCTGATTTGTTTATTTGGCGATTCTTCACAGCTGCAATGTGTTCTTTGACCCTTTCAGCAATGGTCCGCTTTGTTTGGCCTATATAGGAACTACCACAGCTGCAACTGATTCTATAGACTCCCGGTGTCTGTAGAGGTAAGACATCTTTCGGTGTGCGCAAAACATTAATCACCTTTGATCCAGGGATATAGACAGTGGGTATGGAGTACTTTCTCAAAAGGGAACCGACCTTGTCTGTTACCCCTTTCACATAAGGTAAATATGCGGGATGCCTATTAACGCCTGGATTCCTGCACTTCTTTGTCGACGGCTTCAGTTGATGTGGTGACACTTTATATCCATTATTTTTGAGTACCTCCTGAACATGATCTAGCTCTTGCTTTAAATGCTCAGGGTCACAAAGGGCATAGGCTCGATTTTTGAGCGAAATCATAACAGAATTCAAGTGTTTAGGGTGATGGTGTGAAGCAGCGTGTAGATATCTATCTGTGTGTGTGGACTTTCTATAGACACAGTGTGACAGTGAACCATCTGGTCTCGACGTAACTCTCACATCCAGAAATGACAATGATCTGTCCTTCTCCAACTCACAAGTAAATCTCATCTTAGGATGAATGGAGTTAAGATGTTCTAAATATTGATCTACCTCCGGTTTGCCACCTTTAACTATACTAAAAATGTCATCCACATACCTCTTCCAAAATTTAATTGTGTTAGGACCGAGACATAACGCCTTCTGCTCAAAATGTTCCATCCAGAGATTAGCCAGTACAGGGGCTACAGGGCTTCCCATCGCGACACCATCAATCTGGAGGTAATATTGACCTTGGAAAAGAAAATAGTTGCCATCCAGACAGTTCTTTAGCAAATCAATATAGTTAAAAGCCATTTCATTGTCACTCAGCTTATCCTTCACTATGTCCAAACATTCTTGAATTGGAACATTGGTGAACAGAGACTCCACATCAAAACTCACCATGATGTCATCAGGTTCCAATCTGAGGTTGTTTATTATTTGGACAAAATGCCGTGAGTCTTTAACAAAAGATGATGTCTTCCCCACTAATGGCTGCAAAACGGATGACACATACTTTGCTAGGTCATAAGTAGGCGAACCTATCTGACTTACGATTGGTCGCAATGGTACGCTAGCTTTATGTATCTTTGGCAATCCATACAGCTTTGGTGGTTGTTGTGCCTTGGGGCTGTGTAGTCTTTCGTATTCATCTTCTGTAAATAGGTCTTGATTCTCCTGTATAAGAGTACGTATTCTACGCGCTACTCTGGCCGTGGGGTTATAAGTTACCCGCTTATACACACTCTCATCACTCAATAGCCCCCGTATCTTGTCCTCGTAATCATTTGTGTTCATCACCACAGTGGCGTTTCCTTTATCAGCCTTCAGCACTATAATGTCTTTGTTTTCAGTAATACCTTTCAGTGCTTGACGCTCTTTTATAGTGATATTGTTAGCTGGAGGTCTTGCTCTACGTAATGTTACAGCCACATCCTGTCTTAAGATATCGGCTTCAACCGACGGTATTTTATTACGTGCAATTGTCTCCTCCACAGCACTAATTACTTTTTCGTACGGAACCCGCTTTGGTGTGAGCGCGAAATTCATACCCTTGGCCAATACGTTTACAGCATCATCGCTCAGAGTGACGCAAGATAGATTTACTACCGTATCTCTCGAAACCGTTGGTGACGTAGTTTCTTCTGAATACCGCTGGCTGTATAATTTTAAAAACTTTCGGTCATGGGTAGCACTAGATAGTTCGAAAGTCCGACAAGCCTGCAGATATGTAACCCTATCACATACATCATAATCCTCATGAAACAAAACAACACTGCAATCCATGAGTAACGCATATAAATCACACTGTATCCGATCTAGTTCACGGTACTTGTTCTTTATTAACTGTCTCAGGAGTCGATTACTCGCGTTTCTTAGAATCCTACTCGAAAATGCGATATCACTACGCGGTCTAATACGCACACACGTAGGTAATAGTTCCCAATCGCGACATTTTGTTAGAAATATCAACGATGTTTCCACTCTCGCTCGTTTTTTCCGTAGGCATTCTAGATGACGTAACCGTTTTGCTGTATCCGACCCGTAGCGGTTTGCAATAAACACTTTTAAACTTTCGCGTTGCATTATAAATACACAGACACACGGGGATTAACGCGATCGCGATAAACATAATTACCTTATGTTTTTGCCTGACGTTTCGATCGGGTTTCACCAATCGTGGTCACAGGCGAACTGATGATCTGCGATTTCTTCACTCCGTTTGCGGGGTAGAATTGTCTTGTTCTACCCGCAAAATATTTATTATTTGCGTACCGCCACCACACACTACACTGACAGTATCCCTATTCTGGAAACCGCTCGACACGTCCGTATTCTGGCGATCACTCGACTGCGAACTATAACGAGGCTGTGTCATTGTAATCACTGGATTCCACGCCGCAGACAGTTTGAAACCTGTGTCTGTGTATTTATAATGCAACGCGAAAGTTTAAAAGTAATTATGTAATAGCTGCTTGTATATTTTAAATCTTAATGACATGATTAAACAACAAACTTGGATCATATATTTAGGATTCCGTAGCGGAATGGCAAAAATCGGAACGCTTATAGTCTCGTCAAGTCTGTTTGTCGGTCCATCCGTATTTCGCAGCGACTTTATTCTGAAACAATTAGCATCACACAGCTTAAGTTTTTTTTTTTATAATTGAAAATTGAGATCATATATTATCGATCGGTCACCGCAAATATAACTTTTTCCTTTACACAAGCGCTGTGAAATACAAAGTTAGTTTTGTTGTCTCAAAATATTGTGATATTTTTGCTAGGTAAGTAGGAGAAATCTGAATACAGTTTCAAGTTGGCATGGAACCCTCAATGCGCGTGTCCGACTCGCACTTAGCCAGCTTTTTTTCATTTGTAGTTACCGCAGCAAAGGGCACCAAGTTAATATCAGACTTTTCCTAAACAATTGATTGAAGGCATAATTTATAATAATAATAATAGTCCCCCTAGCCGATTTCGACTACGGTGGACAGTCACAACGACTAACCGACTGCGCGGGACATATTATAGTGCACAAGTGTGTGCGCAAACACAGGTGCACTCTCAATTCTTTTCACTCTCATAGCTCGATGGGACAGACATCTGACACGACCGGAGAGAGATCAGGCGCAGGACCAACGGCTTTACGTGCTTTCCGAGGCACGGGGGTGAAACACCGCCAACTTCCAAACTTCGGGCTACCTTGAGAATTTCTAATCCGAAAAACCCAGGTACACATTTTTGGCCCGACCCGAGGATCGAACCCGGGACCTCTGGCGCAGCCGTGTCGACTGTCGTTTAAAATGCGACCCTCTAACTACTGCGCCACCGAGGCAGTTAAAGGCAAGGCATAATTTAAAAATCCATTTATATACTATCCATTCTGTCATTTCATTTTAATAAACCATGATGGCGCTAGCAAAAGCACACGCCTTTATCTACACATAGGTAAAAACTGTGTCTCTCATGGTCTTTGGAGCGTGTCTCAATGGAGGAGTCTAATTGGCTATCATGCGCCGACACATCAGCCAACCACAAAAGCATATTTCTTTAAAACTGTAAAGATGTATTTTTTTCATGTGTGATAAGATAACTTTTATAATTTTACTGATTAAAAGCACAAAATATATATTTTGTGTTAAAAGGTACACTATACTCAGCCAAAAAAAAATGAACACCATAATTGTTGTTATACTAGTAGAGAGTTGAAAATAGATTATATTTTAAAATCCGTGCGTAGCTGTTCAAGCGAATAATTTAAGCATTCTGATAGAATGAAATTATGAAGTATCATTCGTACATTCATACGTCATTATCACAAGGAAGAAAATGCCTTAGTTCAAAATCAAGACAATAAAATTGGTGTGTTGTGTTGTCTGGCGCATATTTATTTATTTAATTAAAATGGCTCATGTTAATAAGTTTATTTTTACAGTAACCTTAAACGATATCTTTACGAGGTGCCCATGCTTATATTCTTAGAACGCTCTATATTACTTTAACTGCTGTGTAACGAAAAACTGAATTCATTCACTACAGTCCATGCACTTAACAAAAAATAGTATCTTGTTTAATTCTTAAACAAGCATTCAATTGAGCAATTGAGCGAGCCAATTCCGATAGCTCCAAATGCCGCATACTTCTATTCGCCCATAGTTATTCAATTCGACAGTAAATTACATTTAATTACTCCTCTTCTTGGGAACTTAAAACAGTTGATACGCACCACCTGCCTAAGCATATTGAAAACGTCTAATTTCTCCATCTCACTCTAAATCGTAATGGTAGAAAGAGCCACGCTCCTTGAGTAATGTAATTGTTATAATTATTATGGCTGGTGAAAAAGTTTATTCGTAGTACTAAGTACGAAAACGTAATCCACCTCGTTACGAAATAGCGGAATGTTGCTAAGAGCAAAGAAGATTAGGTTTGAAGGTTACCGCTATCTAATGTTAACTACAGCAAGTATCTGCTGTAAATGTATGTATTCCAAAATTTTACTTATCTTAATAACTGAATAATATAAGAGAGGAGCCACTGAAACTTTAAGAACGTTATAAATTTTATTTCACTTCTAAAATATCACTATGAATTAAAGCCCAGTGCTATTCCGATGTATGAGCTATATTATTACAAAATTTCAACAAAATCCATCCGGTAGTTTTTTCGTGAAGAAGTAATAAAAATACATTCATCCTAACAATTTTCACATTATAATATTAGTTGGAAAGTAGGAATACAGGGATACAATATCTAAGCATTTATAAATCACGCTACTTAAAAAAAATTAAGGTGTGACGTTTTTATTCAACTTCACGGAACCCTGAATGAACCAACTCAAGTTTCGAAGGACCTCAAGTTCCTAAGACATTCTTATTCACTAGACTTCGCGTCGTTTCAAGTCTTCATGGGTGATTGTATAAATAAGACCTTATAAAAAGAGTGGCAGGGTGGTCGATGGAAAACGACTTTAATAAGCTTCAGTAGCCGTTTATTAGAAAATCCGGACGATTACAGACAGAGTTGTATCCGAGCACCGTAGCGAGCGTTCGATTCAGTCGACCTCCGAGGAGATGCAGCTAAACGTGCAGCTGACTACAAGTGTTACCGCCGACGGCCTCAACTAATTGTCTCAGCTTTTGTGGGAGCAGTAGTTTGCACCGTTAGACGGGGTCTACGATGAACATAGGACAACATATAAATATTAGGTGGAAGGTCTTAAGTAAACGAAGAGACGGGAACATAGTGCGAGTCAAGTTACTCCCAGCGCCATCTAGTAGTGCGCGTCGACAACTTCTCCACGAATAGGCCGCCAAAGTCGTTCTTGTGCCTTCGTATGGTATGGTGTTACAACCTATTAATTCTTCTTTCACTCATATAACTTGCAGGTCAAAACATATCTTAATCATACAAACGCCTGGTGATGTAAAAACAGAACGTTCTCTTGTCATTTTAGCACCTTGATAATCATATAAGTTTATCATGGGCAATAAAGTTGTCATAGTTAATTGCATAACAAAGTAGATATGACTCGTCGTTTGCAGAGTGAAGTATTTACAACACCTTGACTAATTTCTTTGTTTTTTGCACGCCATTTGTTTTCCGCAACATAGGTAAATTAATCATTATTATAGATATTTTTAGATGTACTCATAACATTATATATTTGCGCGACATAAATATAAAAAAACGTAAGAATTACCATACCATTTAAATATTTTTATAAAAAACGTAGGCATAGCAATGCCTAACAGGGGTTCTTGCAAAATGCAAATAAAATAATTGTATTTTGTTATCAAACCTTTACTATAAAGAACTGTTAGAAATAAATGTCTTTTTTATTTTATTTATTTTATCAAAGACGAGCTCTGACTCCATCTTGATAGGAACATCACCAAAATCATTTTGATGACTTTTCATAGCTAAATTTGTTTTACCTCACACTAATAGGGTAGACAAACAGAAAAATTATCTTCTGTAATCACCTAAATCACGAATAATTAATAACTCATAAAAAATGAAGAACTATAACAATGACCGCTAAATGTTTTATCCAATTATATTAATTGAACTTCTTAAGGTAATATTTATCTAAAGATTCTTAGATTAGTTCTAAAGCACACACGTTTCTCGTTTCGCCATAATTTTTAACATCTATATTTAACTTAGACTTAATACTATTTAAAGGCTGTAAAGTGGACATGTTAAACGGGTTTCTGTCATCTCTATCTAAAGGACAATTATTATTACAATCTCAATTCATTTCAGCAGCACATAAAGTGTTTTTTTTTTACAAAATGACAAAGTTTCATATAACTTTTGTACCGAACAGTTATCGTCATTTAAATCGTGCTTTAGCACGTTATAAATAAACTTGTTACTGGCAGGAATATTTATTGTGCAATATATAAAACTAAGCAGCAAATTCTGAATTACTTTGAAATGCAGAAGCGTCTGCTTCTGCTTTGCCCTTAAAAATTAAATGTTCTTTTTTCTTTTTATCACAATAAAAAAATATGCCAATCAGTAAGCTCAAGTGGCAGTGGGTGATGGCCGTTGGGGCAGAAAAGTCCTAGATTGGAGACCCTTCGACCAAAGGCTCAGCGTAGGACGTCCACCGACACGATGAACAGACGACTTTGTAAAGATCGCAGGATCGCACTGGATGCAGACCGCTCACAACCGGTCGTTGTGGTAAGCCGTGGGGGAGTTCAGCAGTGGACGTCCTTTGGCTGATAATGATGATGATTATGACATCATTATACACAGTTCATGGAAGATATCATTTAAAATAAATGTAAACACAAACTAAATCTAAAAGTGCCTATAAGAGCGAGAGATAGGTATTTTTACCAAAAGAGACAATAGAGTTCATCGAATCTACTCAGTTCAAATTCTTCAGGTATTTGCAAAGCCTGCTGGGCCCCAATTCTCATGCATTCGTAATAACGTCTCCAATCAAAAATATAAATAAATAAATAAATAAATATCCTTGGACAAAAAAAAATTGAAGAAACTGTTTTTTCTTCTCAGGGTCAGGATTTCAATGCATTTTGATTACTTTCGTATGGTAGTTTTAATACGTGTGAATACGATTGGTTTTTTCGGTAAAACTGGTAATCGAATTACCACACAGAAAAAGTTCGATTGACGTGAGAATCGGAATCTTTGAACATGTTATACAAGAAATTTTTGGTCACTTCTTTGCTAATTTGTGATTATTTTGCAGCATTTTCGCTGGCATTTTGAAAACAAAAGCCTCACACAATCGTACACATAACGATGCGGCGGTCCACCCATCTATTAGTTGAACTATAAATATCCCCGTTCGCTCCCATAATTCTCGCTGGAGATATGTATGACTCTATCCGCCCGTTCCGCTTAGAGATTGATTGTACAGTCGTCCGCGATATATTGCAACTAAATTTTCGGTTCTGGAAGGCCTAAGAACTAAAAAGGTTAGGTTACTTCAATATAGAATACTCTTTGTAGTTTTTACACTTTTGTAAAAAAGTTAAGTGAGCTCAAAATATGAGGTATGAGCTAACTTCACCATGCGGAATCAATGCGGATTGGACCCCTCCGGTGCTTGCAATGCGAGCGACCAACCTTGCTGTCAGATTTTATCAAGCCGCCTATAGGGCCTCTTCCAGGCTTAACGACTAATATCAACCGATATTAGCTATGAGCAACTGCTTAACGTACTAACGTACCTTCCGAAGCACAAAGATGCTCATGATATTTATGTCACTTAGGTATATGGTCGGAATGGTCACCCATCCAAACACCGACCACGCCGTAAGTTGCTTAACTTCATGATAAAGATTTGAATGATACTAATGAAACTTAATCTCTTTAATCAATATACACGGTGTTACTTTGCATCCTTGCCATATTCAAAGAGAGAAAAGAAGGGAACAGTACCTATAACTTTAGATAAACAAGAGACTCCCATAAATAAAGCTCAATAAGTTTTAGGAAAATTTGGGTTTGCAGTACACATTGGAATACATCATTTATTCTCGCACGTGCAAAAGTCACAATTGGAATAAACCAAGTGGGCGTGGCCTAGCCGGCGCGTTTTTGATGTTAGAAAGAGAGCGCAATCGCCGCGGCTCTTTTGTCTTTTGTCTCTCCGATGAACTGCCAACAATGATATCAAATTTTTAGGTCACTATTTTTTTAATAATTTGAGTTCAGTGTCCGTAATATAGTTACCTTTGTAAATATGGCAAGGATGCAAAGTAACACCGTTTATTAAGGAGTCAACTTGAACCCTTAAGTCAAGCCGGACTTGTTAGGATGAAAGTCCAACTATTTACAAAAAAAGAAACAACTTAAATAAATATTAACCCTCACTGTACCGGCTAGTGTTTTTTCCGCAGCGCATCTCTGTAACGAGTCGGGATGTAAATCAAAGCTGGATCTGCATAACGTTCGTTACCCGGGTCGTGGCCACTGTAAAACACCTAAACGTACTGCTCCGACATCCGTAGGGTTGGTTGCACAGATATACTTTGACTATAACTTTAACGATCTATTTTTTTTATTTTTATTTTTTATTTTACATTAATCCACAGCTCTTAAGATTTAGAAAACAGCCAATAAAGGATTTTCATTTTACAAATTTATCATTTAAATTATTAACATTTTTTATTTAATTTTATTGTTATTTGGATAGGGAACGTCCAACTTTGCTTTAAAAAGCATTGTAACATGCCACCGTTACAATTAATAAACCATAATTTTAACCATAAACGTGTCTTTCATTGTCAAAATGCTATTTTAGTAGCTAAAAGCTATCACGCACAAACTACAATTTTTTTTTGCCGATATTTTCAGCCCCCGACGCAAAAAGAGAGTGGTGTTATAAGTTTAATGGGTCTGTGTATCTGTTTGTGGTATCGTAGCTTTCAAACAGTTTAACCGATTTTCGTTTAGTTTTTTTTGTGTTTAAATCTGTTCAGCATTTTTTTATTTTATTTTTTATTTGCTATGAGTTTTTTTTTAATTTTTTAATGTAATAATTTGACATATTAACAAAAACTAAAAATTTCACTAAAATTTAAAAACTTTTTTATAACATGCTGGTGCAACTCACTCTCTATGTAGACTGCGCACAATCCAAGTTTATACTAAACAAGAATAATCCCATCCTTAGAGTTCAGATGATGGGAAACGGGAAATAAATGTAGATAAATCCTTTAAGTGATATGCAGTGACAGGAATGGGTATACAAAGCTTAGAAGATACCTTTACTCAACAGTGGGATGATATAAGATTAATCTTATTTACACACACGCAAACACAGACACACACAAGAACTTTATTTCTATAAAATAATAAAAATTGCCAGCAATAATTAACTCGGAGTTATAAAAAATGCTTTCAAACTTCATGTGAGGTTTTTATTTTAAGCTTATTGGATCGTTCAACTCGCGAACCAACTCTCAAATTGCCACACGATTGATTATATACAAAAAACAGGAGATGGAGGCACCTGTACTCTTACCGCGATGGATCTTAGCAATTGAAATACATACGCAGCTGTGGAAACCGTATAAAACTCGCATTACACTTTGAAATTCAAATTTTAGAGTCCTCAGTATATAAATTACTCAATGCGCTCTCATGTCTTATTGTAATGAACAACATAATTATACGATGTAAACATTTTACACACTTACAATGGAGTTGAGAAGATAATAAACATTTCATATTCATTTAGAGCAACCATTAATACCGTTAATGCTAAAACAAATATGAGTGCTACTGTTTTATGAATAGTAAGTTAAGTGTTTTTCAGACAACTATCTTTATCTTAACTAAAATATATACTGTTACTAACTACCAAATTATTCAGTGAGTACTCACTTATTAAAAAAAATGTAGATATGTATGACTAAGGGCCAGTTTTTTTGATCCGTAGTAATGGTAAAATTACTTAACCGGCGATTGAATATATACGATTGTGTGTCTTGAAGAAAGAATACCTTAACCAATGGTCATTAAAATACCCATTCTGACATTTGGTTAAGGTAGCTTTTCTTCACAACACACACAATCGTAAATATTCAACCGCTGGTAACGTAACCTTACCATTACTATCGGAGAGATAACTGGGTCTTGTACAGTATTACTCAAAATTATATTTATTCTGTTATTTCAAAAATAAGTTTATTTGATCGGGGGAGGACTGTACAGTTCACAGTGGGGTGCAGACTACGAACAATGGTTGCAAGAAAAAGTGTTTATCATTATACAAAGTAGGCGGCACTTTTCAAATGGAAATCGTAACATTTAATTCGTATAATTAGTTGTTAATTACCAACATTATGCGACGTTAGTGAATAGGGTGACAATTATAAATATTTATTACAGATAGGTGGCGTATTTAGATACCTTTTTTCGATATGTTTACCGTTGCCTTGAATATAGCATATTCAATTTCCATTATCGCTAATATTTTAAAAACATGATCTTGAAAGAATTACAATTGCTGTTTAAGAAGGGACTGTTTCACCATCGATAAATAAGCACTTACCAATATAACGGATAATTCAAATATGGAACGTCATTTCGTATAAAATAGTGGACTGATAACGCTAATGGGGACTTATTCAGACATTGCGTAACAGAACGTAAGAAGAAAATAGTTTTTTCATCTCTCCTGTTCGGAAAATAGCACTTTCCTGTGTAGATAGCCGGGTGGAAAATAGCTTATCCATCCCTAGGGTGGAAAGTGATTTAGTTTTAATTGGCATGGTATAGAGTCAAGGCATGCAGTCAAAGCTTGGATCAAAGATAATTGAGTCACATCATATTATAAAAATAATAAACATTTTTGCTTAGCTATACATTGAAAAACATGTTTATTATGATCGTTGATATAAAAAATATTCATTTGATTCAATCTATAATTAAAAAATACATTTACTAATCTGTGATTAAAATATTCGGCTTCCCGCCATAATACCAAGATGACACTTTTTTTTTACATTGTAAGTGTCATTTTTTCTTTTTGAACTATGCCTACTTTTTTAAATTTTGACAATTACTTATTATCTGTGGGGAAAATTCGATCGATATTTTTTACAAGGATTTTAATTATTTCGTATCGTCTGCTTTTTCGTACTGTTTTCATGTATTCATGTCGTTATTCTTTCTAATCATGTTAGATGTTTGGAGAACTGTAAATTAACTGTCTTTTTGTGCAAGAACTTGAGTTTTGCTTTCTCGCTGTACTACATAATACCTGAGGCCTTACTCTGGACACAAAATCCGATCCAATGGTTATAGCCATCCCTGTCACTCATACCAGGCCGTGTATGCATGTGACAGGGATGGGTATATTCATTGGATCGGGTTTTGTGTCCAGAGTAAGGGGGCTGACCATGACATCTACAACCACTATTATAAATTTAATGTTTTTCCTCACAGTCGAAATGAAAAATAGTATGTTTAACTCGGGTGAAAGCACCATTTCACTCTCGAATTATTGGCGCTCTCACTTCGTTCGAGCGCCAGAAACATCTCGAGAGAAATGGGTCGCTTTCACCCCTTGTGTAACAATCTACTATTCCCTAGGGGTGTATGAAACAACTGCATAAAGCCCGGTTAGTACGAGTAAACTCAAAAGTGGTTGAATATTTTCGATTTTGCGTGTTTTGAAGAAAAAATACCTTAAACAATGGTAAATGGTAAATAAAGTGCCAACCTGTTATTTGTTTAAGGTATTTTTTTAAACATGCACCATTGTATATATTCAACCTTTGGTAACGACATTTAACTATTAGTTGAGTTAACTGTCGATCACGAAACCAGGCCAAGGATAAGGTAGACCTAAATAAGAATCTGTTTGTTTTCTTGACTTTTTGTATCTAAAGTAGACGCGTTGAACATGATTTTGCCAACTTACTTTTATCGAAGTTTTAGGCCACCTGCCAATAAACTGAAACTATCACACCACTTGAAGATTTCGATTACAGTTACGCAAAACATTTAACCAAACCTACAATTTCTTTATTAGAGCCACTTAACACAAAATTATTAAAACTCTCATAGTCTTAACAACGCCAATTATAAGCCTGGTTCTAGCTTCTATTGAATGACCTTTAGGTAAAATGTATAATATAAATAAAATGGCTTCTCACGTAGGTACACTTACCCCAACCACTTATTATATTATCTACTCACAAATAATTACTATAAAACTACTTAAAAAAGAGTTTATAAGAGAAAAATACCAACTATTGCCATTTAATAAAGACTGACATTAAATTTTAATGTGAAAATAATAATCAATGACATATATGTTTACTTTAGCTGTCTTAATCGCTCTTAATATGGAGGTATTGATAAATTATAGCACTTCTTATTCATGAAGCCTTAGTAATTGACCAAGAAATTTAAGGAATTAAATAGTTTATTATGACTTCAAAAACAAAAGTAATGATATGAAATGGAGAAAATACAAATATTTATATTATTATTTTACGAAAACGTAGCACGATGTTTATAGTATGATATTTAATTTATTTATTTAAATCAGGCAGCGGATTACAAAATGCAATACCGACCCAAAGAATAAATACCTTACAGTAACCATTATGGTTATAATTAGAAATTCAATCTAATTATATAATTTGCACTTGTAAAAAGCAACTGTGAACCTGTGACAGACGAGGAATTGAACCCCGTGTCTTACACAATCCGGGCGCATGCCTAAACCACTCGGCCACCGTCACATTAACAAGCCTGTTGAATTTTGCAAGCGCTTTTTCACGCAGCCTACGCGTTAAATATAAAAATATATTATATAAAAATAAATATTATTAAGTTTGTATGGTGACAAAACACTATAAAAACAAAAATAAACCATTCAATCTAATTACTCAACACATTCGCATGCGTGCGTAGTCCCACAGTGGCTCATATGAAACCCAAGTTATCTGTACCTAATTCAAAATTTCATAATATTTTATATTTTTGCCCTTTCGTTGTTAATTTTACAAATCCCATAAATTGAATTTTAAAAAATCGCCCTTTGTGTCAGAGTATCACAGTATAGCAGAGTTTGAAGTTGAAATTAAACAGGTATAATAAATGTGTTAATTATAGCTATTAACATGTCTCGGAACACACTTTAAATCATTTTCTCGTCGTTAACAAAGGAAATTCATCAGCTTTCAACATTTCTCTGCAAACACATTCGAGGAATGCAGTCGTAAATATCTTTTTACGAAAGGACTAGTGTTTATAATGATCCATTATAATGATCAACATACAGACCTGCCTTTTCTTAATCGCTTCTTTGTTATTCCGTTGCTGAAGTAACGATCTATAGTGAGGGGTATTTAATTTGTTTATCCTCGTGGCATACTTACACAATTTCGTCGATAATGATGATAACATGTACCTACAGCGGCTGAAGTCCCGACACAATTTTTATCTGTCAAAAACCAGAAGTGGCGCTCGGGAAACGCGGAGACGCGGAGTTTTTTGATCAGTAGGTACCTATTTTTATTGATTGTACTTATTTTGTCTTAGAGTTTTCCGAACGCCAATCAGTGTCCGACGGATGAAACTGGTCCAGACTTCCACGCTTTGGATCAATAATAAGCCAGTTAAAAAATTCTAATCCTTGATTTTCACCTTTCCGTCCTGCAATTGTTGTTTTACTAATATAACATTTACCGAAGTAAATTAAATATAATATAAAGTCAAATCCGTTTAAGTGATAAGTAATATTTTAACAGTAGCTTTGTATACATCATAGAAACACTGACACTATCATTATTTTTTGGAAAAGAGAGATTTTAATTTTATTTATTTTCTGTAACATAGATTACATCATTTTTTAAAACAGCACCCTGACAATTTAAAAAGGTATCTACGTCATCGGCTTCACCTCTCTCAATTCAATGCCCAAACCTTGTTTTTCTCTAATCTTATCCTTAATAAAAAAATAAAATCTGCAAAAAATATTACCTTAGTCTCCAAATTTTTCAAAAACTAGCCGATAAAAACCTAAAGTGTTTTCTACAAAAAAATATTAATTTATTGTGCTTAATCGACCCTTTAAATATTATCACTTAAAACGAGGTGATCTTATATATTAGTATAGACTTCTTCAATTCAAAGCGTTTTCAAATTAAAATTCAAACGCTCACACTCTCTGAAATAGGTAGCTCACATTATTAATAGTCCAACGTGCTACTTAATAGTTTTAAAAACCGTATAGATGTCAGAAAACTACCATCGTAAACTGACTAAATAGGTTTCTAGTGGTTAAGATACTATCTTCAGTTCTCATCTTAAAGCCAATTTACTACATCTTATTTAGCTTATAATGTTCCTTTGACAGGTAACTCAAGCGTTATCTAAAGACGTATCAGGTACTTCTTCCAAAGCTAATTAATAATTAAAGTGTATCAGAAAACTGTGCCTTATTAACTTGCACATCATTTTAAACTTATATATTTTTTAATTATTATACTGTGGAGCCAGTTTGAAAAATCTATAATGGAATTTAAGCAATTTTATCAACACCCAAAAATTTTTAAAATTAAAAAAATACACGAACAGTTCACCTTTTCAACTACTTTTAAATAATAAACGTAATTAGTGATATCCTTTTGTTTTTTTTTAGGGTTCCGTAGCCGAATGGCAAAAAACGGAACCCTTATAGTTTCGTCAAGTCTGTCTGTCTGTCTGTCTGTCTGTCTGTCCGTCCGTATGTCACAGCCACTTTATTCTGAAACTATAAGCATCACATAGCTGAAACTTGGTAGGTATGTGTATTTTGTTCACCGCTTTCCGATTCAGATACAAAGAGTAAGAAAAAATAATATTTAAGGGGAGGCTCCCATACATGAAACTAAAACCTAAAAATTTTTTTTTATTCAAACCTATGCGTGTGGGGTGTCTATGGATAGGTCTTTTAAAATGATGTTGAGGTTTCTAAAACCATTTTTTCTAAAAATGTAAGGTTTGAGATATAGACGCTTCCAAAGTCGTAAAATGGGCGTCCCCCCCCCATCTAACTTTTGAACTAAGAAAGTGAAAATTTTGGAAAAAATATATGATGTAGATCTCAACAAAAACTTGCAACGAAAATTGGTTTGAAGGAGATCGAACCAGTAGTTTTTGAGATATTGCACATTTTTATCAACCGCAAATATAACTTTGTCTTTCATACAAACACTATGAAAAACAAAGTTATTTTTGCTGTCGCAATATATTGTGATGTTTTCGTTAAGTGAAAATAAGTGGACCCTGAATTCAGTTAAGGGTGGCACGGAACCCTCAGTGCGCGGGTCCGACACGCACTTAACCGGTTTTCATGTGAACCCATAAAATTTTCAAAATTACTACTAGCTGCTTGGTGAAATGTAAGTATTTTAATACTTTCGCCCATTTTTAGGGTTCCGTAGCCGAATGGCAAAAAACGGAACCCTTATAGTTTCGTCAAGTCTGTCTGTCTGTCTGTCTGTCTGTCTGTCCGTCCGTATGTCACAGCCACTTTATTCTGAAACTATTAGCATCACACCGCTGAAACTTGGTAGATAGGTGTATCCTCTTTACCGCTTTCCGATTCAGGTACAAAACATTTGAAAAAATGAAATTATAGGGGGGGCTTCCATACATGAAACTAAAACCAAAAAATTTTTTTTACTCAAACCTATACGTGTGGGGTGTCTATTAATAGGTCTTTTAAAATGACATTGAGGTTCCTAAAACTATTTTTTCTAAAAGTCTAACGTTTGTGATATAGACGCTTCCAAAGTGGTAAAAGGGGCGTCCCCCCCATCTAACTTTTGAACTAAGGAAGTAAAAATTTTGAAAAAAATATGTAATGTAGATCTCAACATAAACTTTCAACGAAAATTGGTTTGAGCGAAATCGAACTAGCAGTTTTTGAGATATAGTACATTTTTATCAACCGCAAATATAACTTTGTCTTTCATACAAACACTATGAAAAACAAAGTTATATTTGCGGTCAACAAAATATTGCGGTATTTTGGCTAAGTGGAAGTAAGAATCCCTAATTCAGTTAAAGTTGGCACGGAACCCTCAGTGCGCGAGTCCGACTCGCACTTGGCCGGTTTTTTATTAATCCTGACTTATTTGATTGATTACGATAGCAATATATGCTGAAAACCCACCCAGAAAGCAAATAAATGTTGCTGACTTCATAACTAATGATCGAGTATCAAATTTCTATCAACGGGTTTTGAAAGAAGTAAGGTGTTAATTTTGTATCCTCACAGGTGCCTGATGAATCAAAAGGATTGTGTGCGCGCAAGCTTCCATACAAAAAGAAAAAACGTTTTCCACTCCATTTTGATTTTTTTTTACATATTAGAGATATTTTGAAAAACTATGCTCGTATGTTTTTTTAAATATTGTATGTTTGAGAAAATATAAGAACCTAAACATTCACTTTTTTGACTAAAAATCTCTTCGGAATCTCGTCCATTTTTAACTAAACAAGTCTTAATGAAAAAATCGAAGACGTACAAGCGTAGTTCATTCTCTTAAGGTTTCGGGTAGGAAAACGTTTTCCCTCGCAAGCATATTTCGACCGTTGGCGTTCGAAATGTATGAAAACTAGGCGTAGCGTAGCGCGAGCACACGATCCTCAGTTAAGAGAGAGAGAGAGTTTTCCTTAATAATTTATAAAATCTACCTCAATATACAAAAAAATAACTTCACCAATCCGCGAGTTTGCGTGGTGGAGCTCATACCACCTCATACTTGTGGCTTGAGGTGAGGCTTCCCCAGTCGTAGAGTGCTTACGGGCGACCTTTTCTTTATTTGCCGCATATTATAAAGTGGTTTGAATTTAATGCTAATAGGTAATAAAAACAATCAAACTTTAACAAGGCAAGAAAAAAAAAGATATTTTTTATTTTTCTTCGGCGGCCACTTCCTTTGTGGCTTGTTACACTCTCGATTTTGCATGACAGTTACTACAAGGAACAGTTCACATCTAAAACGCTGTCATATTTCTTAATAGCTCATAAGTGAGTGTCAAAAAAGTTTATATCAGACTATCCGGTCAGCCAACATCATTCATGATGATTAAACTAGGCAATTAGTTCACACTTTAACCATGCTTTGACAGCAGCAGTCCATTAATTTCCATTTACTTTCAAATAAATAGTGGTTGAAACACATGAATCCAAAATAACTCGGTTTGAATCGTTTAATACATCAACGTCGGTTTGTTATCGGAATAAGACATCTTAATCATTATTTTGCACTCGTTTTGACTGACATTAAAAGGGAGGTTGTTGCATCTAGTTGGTCTAGTTTAGTAGTCACGTATTTTACTATTTTCTTACTTTTTTATTTTTTTGATTCGATCGGAAGGTCTCCGGATTGTATTCTTTGGGAACACTGATGCGGAGAGAGAGATTCACTCTTTTGTTGTGCGCGAATGACTCTTTAAAAAAATATATATCCAGAGTCAACGAGTAAAGTAGTAGTTTACAAAACAGCCTACTGATATATCACATTTGTTTTTTTTAAATAAATGGCGAGCTATAAAACCAATAAGAGCACATCTTGTTGATAATTTATTAATTAGGTATGATCTAATTTATCTTGCTTATACAAATTATAATGGCCTTTAGTTTCAATTATTACATATTTTATTACTTGGTTATGTCCATCATCTTATACCTTTAGAATTTGCACATGTCTCATTATCTTTAAGGCGACATTATTTTAATAATTGAACGATGATCCGTAAGTATTACTTATAATATCTATAGATCCGAACGGCTTATTTTGATGCGTTTACCAAAAACTAATAAAAACTATATTTTTTTGTCATATAATTAAAAGTTAAGTGCATTGCGTATTCGTTAATAGCCACCTGTCACAATGCACCTGTGTTTCAAATGTCTATCCAAAAGCGGTCCTAATTTGTATAGAGATAAGATGCATACATTTGAGCCTCACCTTTGAGTGTGAAAAATATTTATCTGCTCTTTTTTGATGCAATGTGCGTACTTAATGTGTTCAGTTTTTAGAATTTACCTGTTAATTTGATTAGTTTGACCGCTCATTTCCTTGGCGTTGAGTCTGCTAAGAAATGAATGGCCGATCGGTCATTGCAACGCGTTAACAGGCGCCAACTTTAGTTACTGTCTTTGAAATAATGGAGATCCATTACATAGTTACAATCGGAACTGTTTGACGGTTTTGACACTAAATTGTTAGTTATTTGTCCATTATAAGGACTCTACAGTTCCCTTGGAGATTTTTTGCAGACATTCAGATATGTACTAACAGCTAATTTTCTTATTAATAATTGGTCTGTTCGTAATGTCATGTCAATTTGATGAATTTTTACTAAAATAAAAACAACAGGTTTCTTTAATGTACTCAACAATGTCATAAAATTATCAAGAACCATATCCAAAACTTTATTAAAACAAAAGTAATGTTTTTTCTTTTTTTCTTGAGGTAAGCAGCTTTTGTTTGACAAAACTATTATCATATATTCTTTTGTAGAAAAGCACATATGCATTTTTAGTTTTGCAAAAAATCACCTTTATACAAATAGTATGTGACACCACAGAATAAATAACAGCTTATCTGTCAGGTGAAAAGACAGAAACTTTTCTTTAAAGTGAACGACATGTGTTCACAATGTATAAATTATCAGCTGAATCATGAGAACTGTAGTACATTAGACAACATTGTATTGTGAATGATTGATGCAAAAAAAGGTTGACCTATCCTTACCTTCTGCTGTGCATCTAAATGGCAGTATTTACTTGTAATGGGTATTAATATGAGAATTAATGGTAACAAAACGTTTCACATAAAGCCTATACAAAGCGTAAACGTTTCGAAGAAAACTTGCGAAATACATATTCATCAAAGTTAGGAATCTTTTATTTTAACTGTCAGCTAACTAACCATCTTCCATCAGTCATATATAACTCTGGAGTTTGACAGTACAGTAATTGATGCTCGTTATAAATCGGATTTTTGTTTATAAAAAATCTTGATTTTTACTTTGTTGGATTTGTTTTGGCTCCGAATAGGATAATAACCATGAAAATGGGCCGGAGGTAAAACGAAGTTTAAAGTACTAAGTAAAATGGTTTAGGGCTAGTTAGTTAATCTATGGTTATGGTCATCATCATAGATATATAGATAACTTGTAGCTTACTAATTATTTGTAAACCCTGGTTATCCTTACAAATAAAAAATAAAAATAAATAAATAAACTTTATATTGCACATAACATCGTGGGCAGAAAAGTTCTAGACTGAGAATATAAACACCGTTCTAGATTGGAGATCCTTTGACCAAAGACGCTGCATAGGACGTCCACCGTCAAGATGGATAGACGACTTTATAAAGATCGCAGGGTCAAACTGGATGCAGACCATGTCAATTACAAATTAATTCAAAGGAAATGTACAATACAATTTAGGCGGTATTATCGCTATAAGCGATATCTTCCAGACAACCTTTGCAGAAATCATCTCAAATACCAGACTCACATCTTGACCTAGACAAGCGAGCGCCGGTATCTGTTTAAAAAACTTGCAACTATCTAAGAATACTTTCGCACGATCCTTTTAAAATCAAAGACTAAGCCATAAGGGGCGAGTGCGAATCAGTCTAAGTATGTATGTCGATATTAACTTTATGTCCTGATGGGCATGAGAAAAGTTATGTTACCATGGGAACAATCTTCTTTCTCGTAGTGCTGTATTGATACATTTCTGAGATAATGTTATTTTATTCTAGGTAGTTTCATGTAAGCACATAATTGAATGGATTTATTTGAAATATAATATTGTTTTTTTTTTATTTAAATTACGTAAGCCTGTTGCACAATTTTCAAGTAAGTTCCAGTTAATGTCTACCTGCCAGATACTTCATACAAAATGTGGCTCTATATTTGAAATAAGTATTTGTTAGTTAGACTTGTCGATTGTGAAAAAGGCTCTAAGTATTCATTTATGAAAAACTTCATGCACAAAACAAAATATTGTACATATAGCGGGATTAATGCCAAAATAAATATCTACCAGTCACTCGTATCGTATCGTATTAATATCGTTTCGTATTAAACTTTCTAGTAAGTACTTAAGTTACTTAACAATAAACACGATTACAGTTTATCGTGACATGAATCATGATTACAGTTTTTTTACTACCCAAACGTGTCTTAAAACCAGTCTTTAACATACTAATTACTATACAATTTGACATGAGATTAAATAACAAAGAGCTTACACTTAGAGCGCTGTAACGATTAGGCGACTTTAGCAGCACAACGGTCGCGCGACTAATAATTTCATACCTATGACAGCGGTAAGCGATAACTGAAGCTACGAAGGAGAGACAGTATTGCGGGCCAAATCTATCCTAATATTATAAAGCTGGGTGGGTTTGTTTGAACGCGCTAAACTCAGGAGCTATTTCAAAAATATTTTTGTGTTTCATAGCCTGCGACAGGAGGGGAGGGAGTCAACTCAAAACGCGCTGATGAAGTTGCGGGGACCGCGAGTGTATTAATCAGTCAGGTATCAAACGACTCCCGGGAGTCGCATAATAATGGAATTTCTATTGTGTCTCGTTCACACATACTTGACAAGTTAATAAAGCCGATACCCGTCTCGTCTCGAGCGACTATCTTGATAATAACAGAAAAACTATTATTGAATCACTAGAATCTAGATGTCTACTGATTTTTGTTCAAAAATTAAACAAAAATTGATTTCATTTATTGAGTAGAAAACAACTGAAATCGGTGGCTGGCCTGCACCCAACCAGTTCGGTGAGGCAACTTATGAATATTTGAACAAAAGCAATATAATTTTCTTATCACTCTGGTATCTGCAGTATCGCCAGAGAGCAAGGGAACAGATGTTTCGACACCACACCGACAATAGATCGCAGTCTTAGTACAGTGACCAGGAAAAATGCTCTTTGCAGGAAAGGAATTTAACGTCATAGTCAGTCCCAAATATAAAAAAATAGAACCCTTGAATCCTAATTTCTCTTGAAACTACTTCAGCGGTAGCTGATTTGTAAACCTGTCAGGTGATCCAGGCTGCGTAAGCAAAAGAATGTTGGTATACAACGATGTAAAAGAATAAAAAAAGAAGAATCAATACTAGTATGGCCGATAAATACGATTGAAAAAAACTTAATTTGTTATGTACAGCTTATCTCAGACGCGTTTTATTGGTGAGCTTACTCTAGCGAATGGCGTTTATCAGAGCCCATTAAAAGACAAGGAAATTTTATTTCATATACGCATTTTAGACGATACAATTTGGATATTAAATTTTGCTACCATCATACCCAAATCTGTCAAACTTTCCTAAATGATATCGATCTCTATGCGATGTTGTACGGATAGATTTAAGTACCTTTGCTGAGACGCTAAATGTTAACAATCAAAATTACGTACCACGTAGTTGAAAAGTGTATTTATATTATTCCTAGATAAAAACTACAATTTCTTAAAAAAGTCAAAAGTGTGGACACCAGTTTCTGTTGAGCCTTATCTGCGATCAACAATTTCGCCCATGAGTTGAAATTCTATGTCTGCACTCCATTTGTTAAAAAGGTACACCCAAGTGAATTGATATTTTCAGAGTTACCACCGCCTAACAGATTTAGGCTCAGTTGTGTGATCAATATTAATGGTTAAATCTCGTTACCAACGGCTGAATAAACATATATATGTGTTGGTAACGATCATATATATCATATATATGATTAATACACAATCATATATATGATTGTGTGTTTTCAAGAAAAAAATACCTTAATCAGTGGTCATTAAAATAGCCATTCTGACATTTGGCTGCCGGGTTACTGCCTGAAGCAGTTGAAACCTTTCATAAACTAAAGATCATTATTAGTTTTAAACAAATAAAAATATTCATTCATTCTTTAACGTAAACAAAAGATAATTATCAACTTATCATAAAAATATACCAACCTGCACGCTTATCCTTGTGACTGTCTGAAACAAGAAAATAACAAATGAGTAACGAAATTATTTACTATCAGTAATTACAATTTAGAGTCGTAATTTTGAAGTACATACTTTCAATTTAAGCATATTAACATGCTGTTAATTGTTC
The DNA here is from genome assembly GCA_963584085.1 of Pyrausta aurata. Classification (NCBI taxonomy): domain Eukaryota; kingdom Metazoa; phylum Arthropoda; class Insecta; order Lepidoptera; family Crambidae; genus Pyrausta; species Pyrausta aurata. The sequence goes on along the minus strand of OY757263.1, from coordinate 2,283,757 downwards.
TTGGGCATTTTAAAAAAAAGACATTATTTTTCGTCACTAATATTTTTTTTACATTTAGAAACTAGATCGTGTTTTGTTTGTAGATTCCAAACATTGTACCGATGTACATGACTGTAATTCATTTAATAAATTGAGTACCTTAATGTGATCGCATTATCTTTGTTTTTCCATGCTTTCATTTCCTTTTCCCATCCAAAGATTGCGGGTTCTTGCTGAATTCTTACTCTTTATTTGAGTCTGTTTGCTGTAAACACGAACATAGAGTTAATCATAGATTCTATCTACTATAACACAGTTCGTATTTTCTCCCTAAAAAGTCGTACTGTAGACATTAAACTATAGGCATTACCTGCCTTTCTACTCTTCTTATACCTTTACACTGTATTTTTGGTTCATTGTTGTTTTCTAATCCTTTTTGAACAATATTTATTGTGAAGCTAAAAATGTCAAACTTTCAAAGCTCTGTTATTCGACTTTTCTGTACATAATACTGTAAAAATAGCTGTGTTTTACCTTTGTTTGCAATTTTCCTTTAATTTGCATTGGGTGATGATTAGTTTTCCTTATTAATTTAATAAATTCCTTGATTTTTGACATTTTTTTATCTTTATTGACATGGTTGTTATGACAATATCTTTCAAAATCTGACAACTTCTATCAAAGTTTATTACTTTTTCGGGTTTAATCCTCTTTAAACCATCAGTATTCATGTTCTATTCTAGAACCTACCTCGTTCTAAATTTGAACGGCCCAGGCCCCTATATAAGCCTGTACTTTTTTCATTCATTCATTCGATTCCAAGTTGTAATCTCGAACAGTTTTCAACACTCTACATTTTCCTCAAGAAGTCTTGAAGAACCGCCGGTGACTACTGAAACGCCTCCTCGCACTAAGGGAGGGACCGGACACATTTCCGGAGGAGGATCCGAGTCATATTGAGACTGCAGTAACACCTCCTCGCTCTAGGGGAGAGACCTGTCTCCTTCTCGGAGGAGGATCCGAGTCCATATTGAGACTGTAGTAACACCTCCTCGCTCTTGGGGAGGGACCTGTCCCGTTCTCGGAAGAGGATCCGAGACCAAGTACTTCTGGCACTCCAACTGATTATTACATTTTCTACATAGTTTTGGATACCCTCATCACTGCCAAGAGCTACTACTTCACTTCTGAGAGCTACTACTTCACTGCTGAGAACTACTACTTCACTGCTGAGAGCTACTACTTCACGGCGCTGACACTGCTGCACATCGGCGTCGCTGTTACCTCTGCTGTGTTGACCCTGCACTCCGACTCCGCCCTCTGCTGCCTCCAGGATATAGAAGATCTGAAGACACTTACCCACGCCCACTGCATTCTTCTTACACACATACATTCACTCATCATCTTTTTTTTTTCACTAATCAGTATTGTAAATATTATTTTTATTTTTATATAAATTCTGTTCCCCTCTTTTACCTCTTTTCTTAATCTTCTCCCTTCACATTTGTCGCTTCACGACAACATGTTGTTGCTAAGGCCAATTTACAACAGACGAGTGAAGCTAATTCTATCCCCACTTCATAATTTTTTCTTATGTAAACAGACTCAGAGCATTCGTTCGTTGTTCTATCTATCTAATCGAGCTTCCGTTTACTATAAAAGATCAAGAAAGAATGTTCTGTTTTAGCTCTAGTTCTTTGTTTGTTTGGTCTAAACCCACCTTTACTCGTATGTTTTTAATGCTATACTTGTCCGGTGAGCTTAATAATTGTTATTTATTGCCAATTATGTTTGTTTTTTATAGTTTCTACTGTTCTGCAAACATTGTCTGACTTTTCGCGTAGCTATTACATGGTGCGAATTACGCATTAATTTATCTAATTTAATTACAAATGCTATTGTTTGCTGTTTTTGAATAGATAAAGCCAAGCTGTAAGTAGATGTTATAGAAGAGACGAGAAAGTATGGTGGGGAAAAGTTTCAGCCTGTATTTTTAACCGTAGAGAAAGAAAAAGACTAATATTTTCTTTTCATGGTGATCTCTATAGTCGACATTTAACTAAAGTAAGTAATTTTATGAAATAAATAAGCTTAGAATTTATATGGAATATGCAGGATGTCGCATAAACAATGGATAACCCCCAAAATTAATTAATCGATAATACTGATAGAGTTCCGTCCGATACTATCAATACTATGGAAAGTGTCTTACAATTTACAAAAAAAAATGCTTTTATAAAAAAAATAGTTTTTTTTTCATTAATTTACATATTTTTTTATAAATTTATGAACTTTTAAAAAATATACTAAGTAGGTAATACTTAATATAGTTTGTTAAATTAAAATCTTTAATTTTAATAGCACAATTATCGTATCTTTCAGTAACAATTTAATTGTTAAATTCCAGCCAATTATTATTTATTATGTACTTACTAACTGAATAATAACCAGTTATTGTTTGTGCCCTTTAGCGTTTCATGCAGTACTGAGAACCATCAGATGGCGTATGAATTTTAAACATAAAGACGTCATGACAATCATACTACGTATTATGAAGACTGAGCGTTGCTGTATGAATACTGGACGTCCGCGTCGTTGTAATCCTTATTTAGGTTGTGTTACTTAGTGTATGCTTCTACGTATAATCTATAAATAATAACAAATACTCAACTTGCGTGATGTAATTCTTCGTTTACTTCCGTTTCCACAATATTTATATTATTTTAGTATTAAATTCACACATTCAATGAATATGACATAGACTATGACAACGACGTGAAAATAACAAGTAAAGACATTTTAACCTGAAAAGTCACTCATAAAGAAAGTTTTTCAGTCTTTAAATTCTGAAGAATCGAACGAGAGTGACATAGAGGTTTTACGCGAAGCTCCAAACCTCTACAGTATGAAGAATATCTTTGTGGTCTTACGACGTAGGAGTACACCTACCCAAACTCGTATAAGTACTCTAATACGACTTTATTTCTTGTATATACTGGGTGGCCAGTAAATTAAGGATAACGCTTTAATTAAAGATTAATCACATCGTGCCCTAACTTTTTATGTATGCCTTTATTATGTTTTTTTATGGATCTTTATTTTAAGATTTTTTATTTTTGATACTTTTTGATATTGGGTTCTGAATCATTTGAGAGTATTAAAAAAACAGATTTAAAAAATGCAATCATTTGTAGAGGTTGCCATGCTGAAACGAATGCTACATGCGTTGTTACAGGCAGACTGAATTTTACTTTTAAAAAATTTGGTAGGTTTAGACGACACAGTTTGATGTATCTATGGTTACAGGATAGTCTTTCAATTACTGGACACCCTGTGACACTCGAGTGAGTTGATAAGTATAAAAAAGTGTTTGTCACTTCTAAAAGATAGAAACGCTGACATTTATTAGACTGTCTCTCATTCTCATGCCGCAACACTATCCATATCTCTAGAGCACCTATAAACAACGATTTTCCGCCCATAACGCGACCACTATTCAAATTAATTCCACACGTCCATCCATTGCCGGCCGTCCGAACGAGATAATGGCGGCGATCGCATAAACCACGCATTGGACGCGTCAGATCGCCCAGTGATTTCTCAGATCGTAAACTCGGTTTGACGGGGTAAGGGTGTTATCACACTGGCGAAGTGTGTGCAAATATTGGAAAGCTGCTAAAAGCAGAAAGAGAGATTAAAAAGCAGTAAATAACGACGTAGCTTATGCTCAACACTCAACACATAACAGTTTTAACAGCCTCCTTACATTCATAGTTTTTGAATTAAAAATTCAAGCGAAAACCCATTCGAAACCAATGTTGGCCTTTCAGTGTAACCCCCTTATTCATAAAAACGCAAACAGTCTAATAAACTTGTTATAAATAACTATTACACTGTTTTGTCTCATTCTTTCTTGGCGCTGTCATCATTCAACAGAAAGTGACAAAATAGTGTAATAGCTAAAATAGGTTTATTAAACTATTTGAGTTATTACGAATAAGCGTATCCGATAATAATATAAATAATATCCGATAGCACTGTAAACTCACACATAATGATAATCACCTTTCTCAACTCAAGACACGCTGACTGTATAACCAGTGGTTGCAGTTGCAGATGATCAAGAGCCTTTTACTAAGTACCAGAGTCAGTCATGGATGCTTATGATGCACGTATTATAGTTTTACGACTAGGTATTAGTATAAAAAAGTCAAGATAACCTGTAATGTCCCTCTACTGGGCAAAGGTCTTACCTCAACTGTAAGGTAGTTTGAGCCATACTCCACCACGGGAGCTCAGTGCGGATTGTTGGAAAGGTGTTTGTATGCAAGGCAAGCGACCAACATCAATCGATAGTGTACAGGAACATCGGCTTTACGTGCATTCCGAAGCACGGAGATGCTCTTGACATAGGTACGTAACGTTTTTAGGTATTTGTGTTATTATTTCAAGATTTAGTATAGGTAAAGGAGATTATATCTGGCCGTCCTCTCTCTGTGACTGTTGACTCTTTGTCTCGCCAGTGTGTTTAGGCCCTATAACTCTCGTTACATAATGGTTCAAATTAAATAAATGGGACCGTATTTTTTATGGGACCATTTATGTGTGCTTATGTTTAAACACATCTTTTACCATTTCAGTATAAAATATACTGCCGAAACTTTCTCGAACACACATTTTGTTCTAAAGTGGAATTCCCGAACTTATTATATTTCGGTTTCCCATAGTACTAATAATTATATTAAGTAGACAACGCAAGTCGCAGCGACTGTATAGAAATTACGCGTGCGAACTACATAATGACATAAAATCTTAATCCATCCTAATCATATTTGACCAGTAACAGCCTTTTCTTGAAAATGCCCAAATAAGAGTGTTTCGGAAACACTTCATTGGGTATGGCATTCCATTCCTTAGCCGGACGCATCAGAAATGTTATTTCTATTTCCACTATTATGGAACTTTTATGGCATTAACAATAAAGTACATAATTTTCCCATCATCATCAATAACCGGGTAATCGAACATGATCCTTCATTATGCCGTCAGTCCCCGTCTAATACGTTGAAGGAGCTAAGTATGACAGTGTTGATATTAAATCAATCAGGACTTGCAGATGGCTCGCGTCCGCAGTAAATATAACAATATCTCAGAGACGAGGCTCCGAGACATTTCAATTGGACTTGACGAATTATTGACTTGTTTGTGTCTGTTAATAAAGTACTGGTTTCTTCAGAAGCTATATGTGGTAAGATACAAATGTATTAATTTGGGGGAGAAATGAAAACACTGAATAAAGCATTTTTTTGTGGTGAAGCCTTTAATTATAGAAAATAAATTATACCTTTGCATATTAACAGGTATTTTGTATCGCCTTTCTTGTTCCATTATTATGAAAACTTTTTCTAACGTTTGCGTTGAGTACTATATTATTTACTAGCGGTCCCGGGGAACTCCCTCCTTCGTCCCTTCCCCTTCTATTCCTACGTGGGGCGGCAACAAATTCAACAAAGTAAAAAGGATGAAATGTTCCGTCCCCCCCTCGTTCTCGAGTCATATGTGGTGTAAACATAAAAATATTAATGGAGGATGTAACTAAGACGACTTTCTTTTATGTATTCAGATCCATAGAAATAAGAAGAGAAGAGAATAGAAGGTAAAATATTTCGTAAGTACGATTTACAAATAAAATATTCTGTAACAAAATCTCCTACATCGTCACGTTTGGTCATAAACAGGCTGAAAAGGAAGTTCGAGTTTTAATTTTACATCTTCACGAAGTTACACCAAGTATTTTCTATTTAAGTTCATGTGATCTACCGATTTTGTAAGGTTTCAGTCGTGGCCATCATTTCGTAAGAAATTGAAAAACCGAGTGAGCCACGATTCTTAGTATAATTTTCAAAGCCTTTTAGTGTAAGTAACATACAAAAGTGTACTTGCTTATACTAAAAGCTAAACGGTCGACAAGACTAATTTCAATTACTTAATTAAAAAATTCCTTACAAAATTATTAAGTGATATACTTGCCAATAGTTTCATATATTGAATGTCCCGTCCTTTACTCACATAATATTCTATTGCCAATTTCATACTGTATTTAATTTGCAGAAAACGCAATAAAATTTACGGCGTAATCGACAGCAGAACTCATGTACCACTAATTACTTTTAATAGTTAATATCTATAAATTAAACGCTTTGACAGTTATTTTATACCGTTTGTACTTAGTTTTACATCGCAGTAAATCAAATAAAATTACGTAGGTTTGTATGATCGTTACACCATGTGGTGCTATTCTTGATAAGTGTATCTCAGATGAATGTGGGCGATGTCCCTTTTGGGACACTCTAGTCTTTTGAAAGGGAAGGGGGCCAAGATAAATAAAAAGTCAAAGTTACCTCACGCGGGCTCAGTGCGGATTGGTGGAGGGGTGTTTGCAATGAAAGCGACGACCTTGCCGTCAGATGGTATCAAGCCGCTCATAAAGCATGACGACTAATATCAACCAATACTAGCGGGGACCAACGGCTTAGCGTGCCTTCCAAAGCATGGAGATGCTCGTGATATACGATTACGTCACTGTAGTAGTACTATACTGTACTATACTTTTGTATAGTCTGATTGGTCACCCATCCAAACACGACCGCGTCGTAGGTTGCTTAACTTCGGTCCCAATCGCTGCAACAACTGCGCTACGAACACCACGATATAAATATGTTTTTTTACAAATACTATAAATTGTGATATCACAACTGAGAACTGGACAGCTGTTATAATCTTCTGAGTACAACTTAATATGCACGGACAATACAAGAGCACTTTTTACCCACACTCAAATTAAAGGTTAAAAATAGTAACACTAGTAGCTACTGAGAACCATCAAAATAAACACATAGATCCAATTTGTCGGTCTACTCCTCTTTTACTAATCGAGATTGCTTATACCATTAGCGAGTTACTTTGACTTTTTGTTTAACCCTTCGCCGGTATAAGTTGGACGAAAAGACCGCTTATTTTTCTAGTTACCTACTTTGGTCTTTGGTTTGATATTCAAAGCTTCAAACAGCTCTTTAAAATATAAAATATACTGCGTATACAGTGTGTGGTTAAAATTAAAATATGGACCTTTTATTATAATTTTGTATAAATTCTAAGTAGTTTTTATTTATTTAAATTGCCTTTTTAATTAATCGCGCCAGCAATGTATTACGTATCTGTTAAGTCCATAAAGAGTGCTTGTCATTTACTGCAACGAGTAAGCGATGTTCTCACACATTTAGGGATCCTTTATTCAATGTTTAAATAGGTATCTAAGTACATACCCGTTAAAATAAACTGTTTTAAAAAACCCATCACCAGATTGAGGGTTAAAAATCATGTGTCCACCAAAATTGGTTCCGCGCTGAAACTTCAAGTCATCGAAGAATTCGACCAATGAGATGGCGCTGTTTTTTTTTAATTCGTGCGCAGGCCCGAGCAACTTATAAAGAAGGCTTATTACAATTTCGATTAGATACAAATTAACTACTTGTGGTCTTGAGATGAGCTCGCATTTCTGAGAACTGGATTGGTGTGGTGTAGATGGGAAATGCCAGTAAGCCCACGCTTTTAATAAAATTAGCAAATTATTTAGTAATAGATAACTTCAGTATTGCTGTTTGTAAGACGAGATAGATTGGGTTTTTTCAGATTTGAGAGGAAAAATATTATCAGTGGTCTTTACCATTCGTAGAAAGAAGGAAGCCTTTTTTATGATGTTTATCGTGATCTGTGGTTGATTAAAACGTATTTAACGATAGTTTGAACACTGGTGCTTTAAGTTAGTGTACATTAAGAACTTTATAGAAGTGTACTTACTTACTCAAATCAAAGACTCTAGAGTAGTAGAGTGTTGTGCCTTTTTATATTTAACAAAAGTTTGGTCAAAATGTAGTAATTATACTTCTCCTAATACAACAGTTTCTAGTTTTTCACGATAGCTGACGATTTTCTTTTCGTTTAGACGATACAAGAGGTGTAATTTATTTTGGAAAACTTAAAAGAGTGTCAACACATAAAAAATAATACCATACCAATTTCAATACAAAAGCTAATAACACCTTCAGTATGTCATGCATCTTTAGACGAAGCGGTTAAGGACGTGTTAACGTTTAAAAATAGTAAAGTGGTTAGTAAAATATCGAAATTATATATCTTAGTGCGTCACGCACGTCACGATAAACATTGTAGTAGATTTCGTTATGTTTGTTTAAGTTCCATCTGCATACGATGTTCGTTTTTTAACGTGTATACAAATAATGAAGATGTCAAACTTAATAGCTAGTTACCGTGACAAATGAATGACAATAGCTGCTATCATCGATACAGGTCGATGGTATGTAATCGACGAAATTGAGTTATTACGCACTTACGGGTGATGTTAACTGTGTATTTTTAAATGACATCGCGCGTTGCACCGGCCACAAGATGAAACATAGGCATGGAAATGTCGATAAATGACATAACGAACGATGAACAAAATATTCAAATCTAATACATTTTTAAATTAAAAGTAATAATTTGCTCAGAAAATTCAGTTTAAATAAGGTAGTAAATAAAATGAGGAAGGTAAAACAAAAAACACTTACTCATCTATAAATGTTTATTACCTATCAAAATATCTCACATTTATTACTGAAACAATAAAAACTATTAGGTGCCCCCTTTGTCAGAACTTTATTTTTAATAACTAAAGCGGCATTTACCAATCCACTTACATAAATGTAATTTTATCGATGAATGTTGATAAAAGGCGCAGCACTAATGCAAAACGGGACATCACATTTCAATGTTCTTTTTAACGCGAACCAGTTTCGAGGTCAATATCTCGTCCGTTCATTCAGTCTCAGTGTTTATTTATTTTTATCTTTTATGGCCGGTAACAAATGATTTGACTACAACTTGGAGCGACACCCGGTATTTTTCTTGAATGATCACGATAAAAGTTTTAAAATTGTTATTAAATTTACATCTTAGAACAATTTAAGCTAGGCTAACAGCCGATAACGAATTTACTTTTTATAAACAGGGCAATTATTATAGTTGACATGGGCAATCAATTCAATCAATTTGGTGTTCGCATATAATTTCAAAACATGTCTAAACTAACACCTCATTATTAAAATCTCGCTAATATGATTAGATTTTAATGTACCTGTGTAGAATTTTAATCATGTAGAAACGTATTTTTTATAATTAAATTCATAAACATTCAGTCAATTGACTTCCTTCTCAGCTACTAAGAAATGATTTCATTTAATGAATCATTATATAATTTAATTGTCTTAATATTCGTTGCAATAAATACCCCAAAATACCAATAAACTCTCATTTTTTTTACCCTAGGTTAAGACCGCCTAAATAGTACATTTTTGCTTTAAACGAGTCTATGATTGGCCTGTGTGATGTGCAATCGCAATAAATGTTATCTTAACTTTGATCCCCATGCAAAATCACTGAAGGAGCGGGAGAGAATATTAGACTAATAGAAAAAGTATTTCAACGTTCGATGGAGTCATTAGTGATGTAAGCAATGTGTCACCAACCAAGAAGGTCAGGAAAAATTTAATCTCCTTGAAACTATAGTCGGCGCGTTAGCAACTGAGTCGTGAGGCCACAATGCCAATAGATATAGAAATATGCAGTACGCCGCTTTACCGGTAAATGTTAGCGAGAAGAAATCACACTGTCAGGACTCAGTTGGCAACATACCGACTATAGATAAAGAAGCGAGGTGTATTGTTGTGTGTCATATGACTCACCACTTAAAAGCCTCCCATTATTTTTCTTAGCTAGTAAGCCAATTAATGTCGTTAAAAGTTCAAAGTCCCCGTCTCCCGTCTACCCTTTTTATACCTATGTGTCTTGTACCTATAACCTATGACCCAAGGACGATCCCTTTAGTTTTCTATCGTCTGACCACCTGTCTTTGTCAACTTTTACAGGCGATGACCCGTTTGCTTCATGTCAAATTTACTTTTTGAGAACCTTTAGAGATATTTTATTTAAAGATTTGATTTTTAATTTGATTTTTTCGTCGTTTTCGACATTTCATTAGTTGTGAAAACTTGTTGTAATGTTTTTAAGTTTGTATATGTATGTAAATCTGGGTTCAGCAACAAATAATTACTCAGATACCGGACGTAACAAAAAAGATACACAATATTTTACTGCCATAACTAAGTTCAATAAAAAACGAATAAAACAAACAGCCCATAAATTAGCACTAACGTGTTTCCCGCCATAATTTGAGTTGAGATAAGATTTTTAATATCACAATCATAAAGTTGTAACCATAAAATGAAATGATGTTCAATTGAGGGCGACGAATATAACGCAATTGAAATAACTTCGTAAAATCGGGACTTACATTGAAATCTGAAAGTTTCGTGAGAATTTCTCACGGATTTTATTAGTATTGAAAGGAAGTTATCCAAATTATGATGCAAAAAATGACAATATTAAAAAACGTCACTAAACGGATATCTTAAAATGTTTGATACGTTTAATTGTGAACTATCTTACCGTTACTTTAACAAGCGTCACTACTAGTAATGGCAATTATTGCTATTTTTCGTTAATTTATTTAGCATGCTAATTTCCATAGCATAGCATGCTAAGTGCTATTGCTATGCTAATATGAAATTTCATCGATATGAGAAATAGCGAATTAATTAAATTGCGAAATCGTGAATGGTATGCTATATGCTAACTATGAAAATGATAATTGAAACATGTAGTTTAATAAATTGTTAGTGCTGAGACTTTAATATAAATTTAATTTGACTTCAATAAAATTGTTTGATGTAGGTATTTAATTTTATTTTACTTAATTAATGAACTTCATTTTTTGATTAATGAACTTTAAAAAAAAACTTCCTTCCCTTTCATTTGTTCGTATTTCGTTCGTATTTAACCCGAACGTGGATGAGCAAACCTGCCTGCTAATCTTGCTAAAAATAGCAGTGCGTGCGAATTTATGAAGTTATATGACGGCTATACAATGCTTCGCGCATCGCTGTTACGATTCGCGCAATGTCTGTGAATTGTAGCATTCACGAAATTTCGGAACTTCAATTAATTGAATTATTGCTAGTCATGAAATAGCATGCTATTATATGCTAATGCTAATTATTCCATTACTAGTCACTACCTCTTTTCAACAACGGATTTAGGGCTATAGATTCAAAATGAAAAAAAAAATCCTTATGTCAATCGAGAGCGACTGTCGACAAACTGCTGGCAGGCTAGAATAAAAAAAGGGTGCAACTTATGTTCGCTCGCCACAACCAAAGAAGAAGAATAAAAAATAACTATATAATTAATTATGTATTTTTTAATTAACACACCGTCAGTCAGTAGGAACAACATAATGCATAAGTAACACCAGTTATCCACTAGATGTGCTCTAATTTCACATTTAAATTAAATTATTATTGCACCGAATTGTTGATAATAAACGAACAAATCAAGTGTTAATGGCTTATAACATAATTTCTTTGAATAACCTAATCGTCAGCCTTTCTGCTGCTAATAGCCGCCGTAAAATACTTAAATACACAGATGAAGTTCTCGTCTGCAATTGAAAATGGTTCATAATATCAAATTACAGCATCCTGTACACCACAGTATGGTGTTTCCGCTGCATAAGTAGCGTTTAAGCTTTCATAGCACCTTGGGAACAGAAGTAATATTATCATTTATCAAACTTGAATAAGGTTTTGTTAGCTGGCTAAACTTCTTAATGAATATCTCTATCCTTATCTTCCTCCATGTACATAAAAGAAAGTCGTGATAATTATGTTACTTAAATCGAGAATCTGTGGACTGATTTTCATCATTTTTACTTTTTTTGGATTTGCCTTTGACCCGAATAAGATAATACCACTAGTTAATCATTAAAACATAACATAATTATAGCGTTTATATAAGAGAATTCACGTATTTATTAATTTAGCGACAAATGGCGAAAATAATGGCGATTAATCCGCCGACAAAAGCGCGGCTCATATATTTTCATTCCTTGCTACGTACTATACAGTTGAGTCTCGATAATCTAGTTTAAATGGTCCACAATTTATTCGCTCCAATTCAAAGAAATTAACCCGTAAATTAAGCTATTACTAAACACTATTAGTTCGAGCCGTTTAAATTAACCAATGTGACACCAACATCCTCTCAACTCAGAAGCCTGGCAAGCCAACACATGCAGTGGGAAACTGCTGAATACTCATAGACATGTACCTGCACAGATAACGCGAGTAACTTTGCGTGACTAAAAATGGCGCCAACAAAGAGCATTGCACCCCAGTGTTTCACTTCATTTAGTAGGGTCTTTTAAATAACTATTGCCTGAATGTGTGTGTGCAAAATTGGCTTTAATGTCAAAAACATTGTCAGTCTTAGACAGTCAAGTCTTTATTACGCATGACCTAATAAAGACTTGACTTCCATTGCATCTTTGTCACAAAGATGACAATAGATGCAATGGAAAAATAGCAAGAGAAAGATTATAGATGCAGCAATAAACAAATGGACACTATTTTATTTTGTCTACGCTACATAACACCAATCCAAAATTCAAAGATAATAAATAAAGTAAGAAATAATAGTCTTTGACTCAAAATTTTCGTTAGGTTTCAAAACTTCAGACTGAAGAATATTTTCTATAGTTAAAATCGTTTACGCTCGTGACCACGAAAAAAAGTCTAATATTTTAGTACATTCGGAGTGTCTTGCGTCATCTACGTAGATTATATACATATCTGCGCAAATACCTATTGGTGATTTAGGGTTAGGGGGGTTAATGTGGCGTAAAGAGATCAGATAAATCGCTTTAATTAATTGTAATTGAGCGAATTGGTATGTGGCTGTGGTTGGAGTTACGAAGATTGTTACGAGTTTTATTGGCACGGGTCTTAAGAATGTGTTGATAGATCTTTAGAAATAATTTAAATTCAAGAAAAGCCATGTTTTTTTTAATCTAAAAAATAGAACAAGAGATAACAACCTACTCACATTCATCGTTTCCGAAAAAAATATTATTCTCAAGTTATGAAAAGTGGAGTAACTTACACGATACATAAGGTAGATATAATATTTTTCTAGAGGTATATTTTTGAGATGGTCGGTATAACAAATTTCACCGACAAAGGTATTTGACCAAAACATTGCCTCGTATTATCAGCACGTCCAATTTAATTCAGACTCCATTACAAATTCAGGTCCTGTTATAGTGTAATACACGATAATGGTGGTTATTATTGTGTGAATTAATTCAGAGCGACAATCCGGCTTAATAAACGGCTCTCTCACGTAAAGGACAGAGCAAAAACCTGACAAGGCTGTTGAGGAAATAGCGGGCGAGTTCGGTAGGTTCTGAAGATTTACTACGAATAAACGAAATTCGTCAAAACGAAAACCATAACACGATCATCGTTTTGCAGATCCAAAGCATTTTTGGAATGAATCTATACTAATATTATAAAGCTGAAGAGTTTGTTTGTTTGTTTCTTTGTTTGTTTGTTTGAACGCGCTAATCTCCGAAACTACTGGTTCGAATTGAATAATTCTTTTTGTGTTGGATAGTCCAGTTATCAAGAAAGGCTATAGGCTATATAACATCACGCTACGACCAATAGGAGCAAAGATATAGTGGTAAATGTGTAAAAAACGGGAGAAAGAAGTCACCATTCCACGCGGACGAAGTCGCGGGCAAAAGCTAGTCGATACTATAAAATGGATCCGATAACGTTTTTTGTAGCAGACTGCCAGAAATGAATACGAAATAATAAATGTGTAAATAACCATCATAATATGAATACTTATTTCGATACGACGCAACATTCAACTTTTGCTTTATTTGATGCATAAAGCTTATTCTTGGTCTTCTTCTCTTCCAAGAGGTCAAGAGAATGGTGGAAGAGCGTAATGAATAGAAAAAAACTCCACTGAGAAGAGTTTAGCTCTTAAATTAGATGATGACGTAGACTTGAGTTATGGAAGTCTTTGTAGTCAAATCAATAATAACAAATGTATTTTTTATTAAGGAGATTTGCAAGTGTGTTGTTTTTAAGTGAAAAACATAAAAATAGCGCATATAAAATTGTTATTTTAAGTTTATAAGCACAATTACAGAACTTCAAACGCCATTTAGTCAGAGATTTCCAAAAGTGCTAGGAAGCTTGATGGAAATGAAATGTTTTATGTCAATATTTTTTTTCACCGACATTGCCTTTTGTTTTAGTTATAAATTATATCAATATTTAATTTACCAACAACTAATAGACACGGCAAATTTGGTATTCCCGGCTCCGTCCCGGTTTTCGTCCGATCTGCCGATTTTAAGTTAAAGGTAAACCAACCAAAGGTAACAAACATAACTTTGAGTTATGTATTGCTTCACCATTTTATAATAAATTTTAATGCACTGTTAAAAATCTTGGCGCAATATTCTTGTGTAGTCCTACGGAACCCTAAACGCTCCATCAATCAATATGTTTCGGATAAGCTCGTCATGTGATACTCGTTAACTGAAATTGACAGCTAAGCGTCGGAAATAGAAACGGCCAAGTGCGAACCCTGTTGTTTAAACTTTCATGGCCACTAACAAAAAAGACTTCGAAGGTTTAAAATTATTCTCTGGTTAAATACTCTAATACACTAATAATCACTTAGGCCCAACTTCTTTATCGATAGTAATGGTAAAGTTACGTTACCAGCGGTTGAATATTTACGATGAAGAAAAACTACCTGAGCTAAATGTCAGAATGGCTATTTAATGACCATTGGTTAAAGTATTCTTATTTAATAAATTGCCAATTGATCTAAAATGCATAACTAATGTGATCCAATTTAAAAGCAGATTGAGGGCGTATCTTCTGAAAAATAGTTTTTATAGTGTAGAAGAATATGATAATTCCAATTCAAATTGTAAGAAATAATAATATTGGACTTTTTATAATATTTTTGAATAATTGACATTTTCTTTATTACAATTTTTAACCTTTGACATGCTTTGATAATGTAAATTCATGATTTTGACATAATATTTTAGAATGGTATGTTTATTAATTTGACATAGGTATTTCTTTATTTGTAATTTTATTACTTTGATGTGGATATTTTGATTGAATAGTTATTGCTTGAATTTTAATGTTATTAATTAGTTACATATTATTTTCAAATCTTAAATAAATATCCAACACAATGTATTTTGTTAACAATGGAATAAATGACTTATGACTTCAAAACACACAGAATCGTAAATATTTAACCGTTGGTAACAACTTTCTACCTTTATATAGTCATTCTGACATTTGGTTAAGGTATTTTTTCTACAAAACACGCACAATCATAAATATTCAACCAATGGTAAAGACACTTAAACATTAGTTAACTATTGATCACAGAAGTAGGCCTAAAACTTAATCCTATAAAAAAGACAAATTGTAAACAATTGTATAGCGTTTATTTAAATCTCACACTAAAAAAAGTTTAACGTATAAATTTCTGTACGAGCACCACTTATTCCTCTTTAGTTTACATCGGTGAATCTAATTTTAATAGTTAACCTCAAGCCCGTCTTTCTTCAAGGCTAATTTAATCGATTAGTTTTTATTTATCTCAATATCAGGGGCGGCATGTTACCTCCAATAAGAGTGAAGACGTTCCATATACTTTTTACTTTCAATTATATTACGCTTAAATGGTCTTATTCAAATGCCCCTTGTATTACAGATGGTAATATAAGCCGGGAGCATCCAGTTAACATAATCTTTTCTTACAAAAACATACAAGAGGCGGATATTGCTATCTCTATCAGTAACTTTATGGTGAAAAGAGAGGGGTCTATTTATGCAATTTAGTTTCTTTTATGAAATGGTAAATGATTTGTAGTTGCTATTATTTGTGTATGCAGCCATTTTACTGCATTGTTAGACATCTATTTAATGTCATCGATAACAGGTAAAATTTTAACAACTTTTTAAAACATGGCCTCCCGTTTGCTCAAAGAAATAAAATTCATTATTGTGTATCACTTTGGTTGGACTAATTCATCTTGCTCTATCTAATAAACTAAATAATATTCTTGACATCTATTCAGATGCCACAATCTTTTTAGCAGAGCCGCTACACAATGTAATATCGAGATGGAATCGCCATCTCGATTCGGAGAATCTGATTCGATAAAAAATCGATAGCAAGAACCCTGGCGTCCGTCACGCACGAGTTGTGGTCGGTGTCTTTGACATCACACCATGGTCTGGACCAGAAATGGTAAGTTTTATCCAGTTTGCTGGTGAAACTCGATGCTTGCATCGGTGTTTCCTAGAGATTATAACCCTAAATTATTCAAAGTTACAGTGAGTGCTCGTACAAAGCACTTTGCTGACTCCTTTCTAATGCGTGCAGCTAGGGAGTGGAACTCGCTGCCTGCTAAAGTCTTCCCTCAGGAATATGACCTAAACACTATAGAGATATGCACCACCCTAGACCTCATCCACACCTGACATCAGGTGCGATTGAGGTCAAATATCTGCTTAGCTTCAAATATAAAAAAGATCAGGCGTCTTCTGGGCGAGCTCGTTCCATCTTTGACTCCATCTCAATCGCACTTGGCTTGGTCTGGAGTCAAGAGCTAACTCATTCTAGATAAATAATCTAGGTATAACCGTCTGGCCGACTTCGTCCGATTTTGCTGTGTTTCCTTAAATCTTACTGTGATGCTATATGACCTATATTATGAATAAAGTATCTTTGATTAAAGATCATGACAGTACTTGAAGTTAAGCGGTACGGCATGTTATCTAAGCAGGTAGGTACTCATTTCTAATCACTTAGTTAGTAAAGTAGAGAACGAAAGAAAGTAAAGTATCTAAATAAATTGGAACCGATTAAAGTATTGGCAAAGTGATTTAAAAAAAAACTAACTTAAAGGTTACAAATCTTTGCCACGTGGAAAGAAATTCACGCTTTCGTCATACACCTAATTATGATCTAAAGTTAGTAGTCCTTGGATAAATGCAGGTTCGTACCTTATTAAATTAAGATATATAAAGGCGCCTTCGATATTCATGTGATTCTTTATAATTAAAGTTAAGCCAATTAAGACCAAATGTATCATATTAAAGTTAATAGCATCTGTTAGCACCTTATCATAGCAATCGGCTACAGTACACTCATTATACTATATCAGCACTTTACAGAAAAATAACACACCTAGTTACGTCGCGGTGAATACGTTAATATGGCGTGACATTCTCACATATTATAAGGGCCAGTTCACATTGGCCCCTAGACAATATTTTTGGTGGAGTAGATAAGTGACTAAGGCCCAATTTCTTGATCGAAAACGGTCGGGTCAATATAAAAATCAACATTTGTCTCGGGTCTAGGTGTTGTGGAACCGTTGTTTCCACAAATGCATTAGCTGCATACTTTAAAACCAGAGGCTCAGGTCAGTTTAAATGTGATTGGTCATTAATTATTGAAAAAAAGGCATAAAAAGGCATAGACATAATGCAGATAATATTGCAAAAGGTTTTTTTATCTCTTGATCTGTGACTCTTTTTATCTTTTCGTCAAACCTCTGACTGATTAAATTCTGTTAAGATCTCTCTCCTATCCATGATTAATTAATTAATCAATCAAAAAAGCTACAATATAGTTTTTATTAAATATTTCAATCTTAGAATATAACTCCCTCTTCGAAGACTAAGCTAGAGGTTTCTTTCCTCAGAAAGTCAGACCAAATAAACCTTTATTGGTTTATTTTTTTAATCTACATGTATTCGTACACCTTGCAGCTCACGCTTTTGAATCAAATCTCTAACCTTCTCCGCCCCACACAAATTAAATAAAGAAGAGTGGATATGTATGTAAAAATGGCACATTTAGATTACTTTTTTTATGCATTTGTGTAAATGAGTCCTAACGGCGGACGGGCAGCGCCAAAGAGTTTAATAAATTTATGAATTCTCCGATGGACTGCGCAAAACATACGCATCACATTATGATAATGCGCCGCTAATAGTCTGTTTGCGACACAATTAACGGTAAATATGCCTAATTAGGTTACTTAATACGTATTGGTTCGCTCCCGTGATCTTAACAAAGGTCAAAGGGTCGGTGCAACCGGTTATTCGAAAGTTGTAAAAGTTATTGCAGGTTACAGGGTTTGAGTTCTATTGAAAACGCATGCATTGCAGTGGTTTTAATAAAAATATATTAAATAGAATTCAACATGTATGTGATATCGTTGGGATATTTTTAAGCTCAATATAGGTACAGTAATATTCCAATGTATGTTTCATCAAAATCGGTATGGAAGTGTTTGAGATATGGGTAATGCAGCTTGTAATAAGTGCAACATTAAACCTCCATGTGTAATTAAAATATCAATATTTTTTTATTCTTCGTTTAATTTTGACTACTTTGAAGACTATATCTAGGTAAGTTGAACTATGTAAATAGCAATTATATAAGGTAGAGCATAAAAAGAAAGCACAATCTTTTACTCTTAAGCGTTATAATCCTAGAAATGCTTTTGACAAAGAGTTACATATATATTTCATTGTTTTTTTTTAACTAAGAAAGTAATGTTAGTTACACACTTAAATCAAGAAGGTTTATAACAAACGAACGACCAAGTTTCATAATTTTGCTTTGTTTGCTTCGTCGTTGCCTCAAAGTCTAACTTAAACGGATTCAGATTCATTTATTGCTAGTCACAAGTTGGGTATGGTGTTACAGGTAAAGTCAAACGTAAACTTCTCTATTTTAAAGATATCGCTACATAATTTCAAATATCTATCAACTGGTACTGACGGACGCGAAACCATCTTGTCTGCGGCATTCAATAATCAATTCATAAACACAGCTCAGACCAGACCGATTAAAATAGCACCAGCGTCGCGAATATGCAAAGTGCTACACTAAACTATGGTATGGTAGGATCACACACTTTCCCTTTAGTTTATGCGAGCCATAATGAAGCATACATAGTGACATCGCTGTTAGTTATGGAAAGAAGTCTAGAAATAAGCAATACCAAGCATGTCGAAGTCATTGAAATTGCTCTTAACTGATTAACTTTATTTTTATTTTATTTTATTATGTATTTTTTGTAAAATCGTTTGTTTGTTTGCTAACATGCACTTAGATTACGTTTTTTAAATTATTTACAATTGCAAAAGATTCCTTTCAGTAATGATAAGGACTATCATAAAATGTAACAAAAATCAAGGTGCGTATTGCGATGTTGCGTTTTCAGTTAAACAGCTCTGCGTTTTAACGGATTAACAAATTCGTATTGCGATTTTGTTTAATCTTCTCAGCAGATTAGCGTGGGACAGCACTAGTGAGTTCGTTAAATATAAATACTGTTATTTTTTCCTCAGTAACATCGCAATGCCAATTTAGCGACTCAACGAGTTGAGTGGGAATTGAACTGCCTGGAACTTGACCGGATTAAAGCAGAATAGCAATACGCCCCGAGTTCTGTTATCTTTCCAGCTAGATTTTAATGTAAATTCCTTATCTGTAAAAAACCCGTAGTTTCGAACCCTCGTCAAACCTACTGGGTTTCACTACCATTGGATTGATCAACCTGGATGGATTAGACAGGTTGGCTTAAGATTTTTATCTTACATGTGGGTGTATGTAGTTGTTGATACAGATATTTTATACTATGTTAATGAAAACTTTCGATCAGGTAGCCATAAACATTTTCCGAGTTAAACGCGTAACCGTGCCCTCTTTGCATTTTGTATCCTGCCATCAGTCAATTTCTTTAAATCACTATAAGATAAGATCTATAATTACCAAGTTCAAAGAGATGTTGTACAAGGTATACTTAATTGACATAAATCAAATGTCGTTACTTCATAAGCTCGCTATTTAAAACTACATCTTTTCTTTTTAAAGTTATGACTTCGGAAAATAGTATAAGCAGTAAGTTCTCAATGAAATGTGTAAGAAAGATTTCGAGCAGTAAAAAGGTTAGTTACTTTCATCCTTACACAAATAAGTTTACTTAATTGAAGAAGAAAATGGATCCTTTGTCTTGAAAACATGATATCCGTCAGCTATTATCGTACTATGTTAGAAAAAAATCGGCTGCACAGATTTCCATGAAACATGGTTAAAAACACGCGGGGTAAAATTATCTCTGACACAAAAAAACGTTACTAAAACCGGCTCATCCATTGGGAGTTACGATACCATCACAGACAGATACACAGATACACTGCAGACAGATACACAGATACACTGCAGACAGATACACAGATACACTGACAGAGACGTTAAACTTATAACAACTCTCCTTTTTGCGTCCGGGGTTCAAAAAGAAGCAGAATTA
This sequence comes from Pyrausta aurata, assembly GCA_963584085.1. Classification (NCBI taxonomy): domain Eukaryota; kingdom Metazoa; phylum Arthropoda; class Insecta; order Lepidoptera; family Crambidae; genus Pyrausta; species Pyrausta aurata. The sequence continues at coordinate 2,263,374 of OY757263.1, read as the reverse complement.
TATGGCAAAAGATGTGACAACTTCTTTATAATGTAAGAAGGGGCATGTACATATGCTATGTCAACATCTTTTACTAGGAAACCCAGCTGTGTCTAACAAATGCTTCTTATAATTGAGTTGTGTAAATTGTAATTGATCGTTGCCATTACGCTTAGAGCATGGGCATCAACGCCCGTGGGGTGGCCAGTTGAAAAATGTTCGGTATTTGTTTTATACACGGTGTTACTTTGCATTCTTGTCATATTCAAAGAGATAAAAGAAGGGAACAGTACCTATTACTTTAGATAAACAAAAGATTCCCATAAATTAAGCTCAATAAGTTTTAGGAAAATTTAGTTTTGCAGTACACATAGAAATACATCATTTTTTTCTCGCACGTGCAAAAGTCGCAATAGGAATAAACCAAGTGGGCGTGGCCTAGCCGGTGCGTTTTTGATGTTAGAAAGAGAGCGCAATCGCCGCGGCTCTTTTGTGACGATGAACAGCCAACAGTGAGTTGTATGCGCTTCTATAGTTAATGGTGTGCGTAACAGGTTGTCGATAAAATTAAATGATCAACATTAAAAATCAAAATTTTAGGTCACTATTTTTTTATGATTTGAGTTCTGTGTCTGTAATATAGTTACCTCTGTGAATATGGCATGGATGCAAAGTAACACCGTGTAAAATAAGGCCCATTTGCTAATCTAGGAATGGCACAAATTGTGGTTAAGACCCGTGTTGTCACAGTCTAAAGCCCGGTTGCGTGATTGAAAGTTAACACAACTAACGGTTTAACGTCGTTACCAGCACTGAAATATTTTTAATTGTGCGCGTTTTGATGAAAAAATATCTTCCCGGGGTGTCAGCACCAACTTTCTGACTCCGAGCTGTTTCCGAGTCTATTCAAGACGGAAAAAACTAGAAACAAATTTTGGCTCAACCCGCGATTCAAACCTGGGATTTGAACGCTTAGGTAGTAACCAGCGAATCAACCGTTACACCAATGAGGCAGTCATCTCTATGTTTGGACACTAATAATAAGTGTATTTGTGAGTCTTCAAATAAAACTAAATGACTATCCGCTATTGTTTCTTTCTCATCATATGCCTCATTATAACAGTAACGTTGTAAAAGTAAAGAAGATGACAATATGCAGTACTCAGGACTGTCGTTTCGACGAAGCCCATTAATATCTTGAATGCCTGATAATAAATTTGATGTAAAAACTAAGGCCATAATTCAAGTATCTGAGGAGGAACAAGCGTCAGGCCCAATTATGGTCCAGCGCACATGCGCTGACATGTGCTTTAGACACATGCAATGTAAACTTGGTCGGTAATAAAGGTTCCTTACTTTATCAGACAATTGGTGTGTTGTCTGGCGCATATTTTTATTTATTTATTATTTGTGCACTAGTTTTAATCCTCGACTTTGTTTGCGGAGATAAATAATTCCTGTGTTATGTTTCCGTATTTAGATGTATGCGCAAAATTATTTAAAATTTCTAAGTTATCGCGGTAAATTTCATTTCCCGATAGATGAAAAATAAATAAATAGAAATCTTACAGATCATGTGCTACAGAGTTGATCGTCGATGTTGTTAATTGTATCTTAACGTAGTTATTTAGTCTCGTCAATAGTGGTTAATAAAATTCTTAAAAACTGTTTCTATAAAATTTTGATTCAGCCTTAATGATCCTATGAATTAATGGCATTAAAAATCCGTTCACAAATAAATATAAATTAAAAAAGAAATACCTTACCAAATGAAAAGTACGATATTGAGATGTAACCTTTGATGTACACTAACAAGTTAAACATAACTTAGTTTTTTTTTTTCGTTTGGCGAATACTAAAATGTTAAAATTATAGCACTCATCCATTTTTATTGTGGTATCATCCAAAGGATGGCGTCCGCATCGTAGTAAAGGTCATAGTTACTTTGTAACCTATCTTCTTAAAATTAGTTCTCCTTAAGCCAATTAAGTTCGATCTGGCAAAAAAGTTTTTAGAAGAAACGCTTTTTCGTATCATACCCATTCAGTTATATCCGACTATTTGATAAATGAAGCGGCCGTTTTGAACCCACCATCATGAATACAAACGACTTAATTATGAATGCAGATGTATAACGAAATGAAAATGACGGCACTTTAATACCAAAGTCAAAGAAACTTCTTGAAAAATTGCATACCTATTAATTGTAATGATAGACTATTGACAGTACGCACTTCTATAATATATTTCGGATAATAGAACCAAACTCTAGCCCCCTTATTCATAATAACTCAAACGGTCTTTTATACCAATTTTAGCTACTAAACTGTTTTGTCTCATTCTTTCTTGGCGCTGTCATCATTTGACAGAAAGTGACAAAACAGTGTAATAGCTAAAATAGGTTTAAAAGGCCGTTTCAGTTATTATGAATAAGGGGGTTAGTAATACTGTTGGACGGATAATCGATGATGGCATTACTATGGTAGACAACACTAGCATGCATGGACAGCACTAGACCTGTCAGATAGATCGTTTTGACATTAGATTAGATCGATTGATTGAATGGTATTATCCCGCACATATTTTACGGCATTGATTATTGTTTAATTATTTTGTTATCTATATACATATAATAAAATTAAAGAGGTCGAATTTCTGTACAATGAAAGAAAATGCTTAAAACCGAGTCAGGGGGATGTAAGAAGTGCAATAGCACTAATCTAGATTTTTTTCGAATTTCTTATTTCTCTGTTTGTCTGTCTGTTTGCTCGGGATAAACTCCGAAACGACTGGACCAATTTAAATGAAATTTTGAACAGTGGTAGCTTAAACCATCGAGCAACATTTAGGATACTTACAATGCCTGTAAATAAAAGTTTCCGTGCGATGTAAAAAAATATTAAAAACAAACTTCAGTAGAACGAAACGCGCCAAGTGTCACTTTTTCAACCATATACCATTGTACACAGATACAAATAACTGATGTCTAAAGTCATTTTCAAACAAATGTCAAGTCATTCAATCTATCAAAATAAAACAAAGTGAAACAAAGTATTGAAAATATTCTTCATATGTGATTGAAAGCATGGAAATTATGGAAAAATGCCTGTGTAAATAATAGGAGGAGCAACAACGCCACATGTGAAGGATTAATATTAGACACTGATGTGTTGCAATGGTCTCTCCAGTATCACCTGTTGTTGCTGACCATCACCTGTATAATGTAACACCAAAGTTTTATTAACGGTATGTAGATATCACTTTTACAATTTTACCCACCAGTATGTTACCTACTGCTTTTCCTATTCATCTAAACTCTAATCATCCAAAAATTCAACTGGTAGGATTGCAGAATAATTAATCAGAAGTGAAGCTCTTCTTCCAGAGAAAGAATTGAAGAGTTTCTTCCAGTTGAATTTGGAAAATCTACTCTCATACAGTTCATATTCAGATAATTCAGAAATTGAGGCAGACAATAAACAATATTTCTTATCCAGATCATAACCTTAGCCTCACAGTCTTTAGAAATGCCACCAATACATAGCTATCACGACAAAAACTTTGTTTCAGAGAGCAAGGGGCAGCAATGATAACCAAAACCTGGCTACTGATTGTCAACATGTAAGGAAGGTTGTTGCATACCCCGTGCCAAACCCGCTACAATTGAACTTTTACCACCTTTCAAGTGTCACACACATCACATACCTCTCCAAGATGCAGGGGAGTACAGACAGGAATGTGACTGTGGCATCTTCTACATCGGTGAATCAACAATTAGTATAGGCATGCAGATTAAAGAATATGAATAGCTGATTTATTTATATTTATTTATGTAACAAAGAACCACTTCATAATTATGTTTAGACCAACCTAAGCAACATCTCATACTGCAAGATCTCAAGACACAATAAGCTTTTTCTGGGTGGTTAGGAACGTCAATAGATATTAATGAGCGATGGTAGTTTCTTGGTCTACCTGTGACCACGGATGCTGATAATAATTAGAAACGTCAGGCCCTCTATTTCATTTTAAATAAATGTGTGGGAAATGAATCTGTTAAGTGTTTTAATTCAATGTGTAGTGTTTCCTCCATATTGGTTTGTATAAATTAAATGAAATTTTGGTACTTTACTTATTTAGATCCATTTTTTCCACACAACAAATACAAAATGTTAGTAAAGTAGTAGTTTTTTTTTTTGTGGCAAAGTACTTAGTAGTTAAAAAGTAAAGTAACCATATAATCCTATCAGACAAAGGAACTCTAAATCAAAATACAAATTGTGAAATCCAAATAATCGGTATGGTCATAATAATTGATCACCTTTGATGTACTACTTGCTTCTTATTGTTGTAATAATAAATATACTGATTTTGTTTCAAAATAAGTTTAATAAAGCTTACTAAGCATTCTATATCGCCCTTTAGTTTTAGTTAAGTAATACAGGGTGACTTGAAGATGGGTGCAAAGCTTGGAGGCGGAAGTAGTATAGTTGAGCCATGGTTGTCTTAGACGAAGTCTCACTATTTTTCTTAAATACTTTACTTTACTTATTATGTTTTTTTATAATAAGTATTTAAGAAAAATAGCAAATTTTAATGATAAGTGAGTACTAAAATTTACTTTAATTAACATAAATAAATACTTTATATCTTGCGTACTTATAAGTACTTATACTTAAGTATCTTATTTGTAAAATCATAAGCCTAAATAATTAAAAATTCTACCCAAAGTCACTATTCCACGCGGACGAAGTCGCGGGCTCAGCTAGTGTAGAATAAGATTATATATCAACACACCGAGTTTATTTCTAAAAAAACATATTATTGAACTTGTGCAAATAGTATTGTCTTGCGTAACGTCTTACCACGGCAGTGGCCATAGTCTCAATCACAAAAAATGTTTTTTTTTACATTTCGCGTAGATAAGTTAAATTTAAACTACAAGAAAACCGGCTGCGATGGTTTGGACACGTGAAAAAGAGACCATCTGACTACATCAGCAATCTAGCACTCAACAAAAACCTACCGAGTCAAAGGCGAAAGGGAAGGCATAAACTGCGATGGTTGAGTGTCATTAAGAAATACCTAGAAAGCTGTTACTTAAGCGAGAACGAGGTCCAGGATAGGGCAAAATGGAGGAAGAATAGTCAAAAGCAGACCCCGTCACCAGACGGGACAGTTGCGAGGAAGAAGAGAGAGTAGATAATTTAAATTTTCGGATTTTCTGCTTCATCAATTTTTTTATTAACTTTAACCTGTTTTGTATCTTGACTGAGTAAAAATAAATATCATTTAAAAAAAATCAAACCTAGCTAAAGTGAGCCCTTACAACTCAATTTCCTGCACAGTGCAAGGTGTTGGATTGGAACTCATAATGTTGCCATCAGTGTACGATGTGCAGCTGTGCCCATAATTGTCATAGGGCGCACGCAAAAATGCCCCTGTAATTGACATAGTAACTCGCGTTTGAGTTATACTAAGTAACTTAGAATTATTTAAAATTAAACAAGCGGTCCCCCGCGACTGCATCGCTTAAATTTTACTCTCTACCCTCTGATGTTTTATATCCTTTACTTGTTAGTGTTGGAAGGCAACCTTCATGCTTTATATATCGACATGTGCCAAATAGAACAATCAAATGATTGATATCATTTACTCTCCCAGTACACCGCACTACGCCTCAACAGTTAGTTGTTTTATATCCTCTGATGTTATTTTCTAATGAGTCTAGATTAGATATAAGTAATGCACCTCTACTTTGCTAGATAAAATTGAAGAAAATCTATATATAACAATACAGGTAAAGAAGAATGGTGGCTGTTAAGTGTGACAAATTTCTAAAGCTAACGACAATAATAAGTAACTAGGTACTCCAGACAATGTTGCTAGAGCTCTATCAGGGTTAATTCTTATATTTAATTTAATCTTGCTAATGTTAAAGCCATATGTAAGACAAAAAAATCAGATCTCTCAAGTGGAAGTGGACGGGGCATATTATCCGTGAAGAGATTTCCAAATGGACAAAAGATGTCATAGAATGGTACCTTAGAGGAAACAAACGAAGAAGAGGCAGACCAACTACAAGATAGGACGATGACATAAAGAAAATAGCCGGACCAACCTGGACACGATCTGCCAGAAACAGGAGAAAATAGAAGGCTTTGGAGGAGGCCTACGTCACAAGACAGACCGCTACATAACAAAACAACCGTCATAACTATAATTTATTCTAAATGTGAAATACATATTTGTAAGATCATTCTTACATTCATATGTAGCAGTAAATAAAGGCTTTATTATTATTATTTTAAAGCGATCTAGTTAAATCAGCAAGTTAATTAAATGCCTAGGCAATTCATTGAACGCCGACATCCAATTGAACAGTTACCCTAATCAAACATCACAAAATCATCGATATCCAATTTAAATAAACGACTACACGTCAATATCAGCCATCTAGCTAAATGTTGCGTTCAATAACTTGGCTAGTTGACGTTCAGTCATTTAATTGGATGCCAGCATTTAAAGCTTGGGCATGTAATTAACTGGCTGATTTAACTAGATGGCTGCAAAATTTATATTTTAATGCGTAATGTGCTTCTGTTCAAAACGCATTCAATTAAAAAATTCGTGAGGTAAATATTAAGGCAACACATGCTCTTCTTAAAATAAAATAAAACAAACTATGACCACCTGTTAAATAAACTGATACATTGTTTGTCCTTTTATACTTGACAGTACAATAGCAAATAAGCATAAATTATTCATAATTATCGGGAGCACCTTCATTAGTTTCGTTTTTGCAAAAATAATAACAACTTTTTATTTTTAACTTGTATTAATTGTATAAAATGCAAAGAAAAGTAAGCGAAACTAATAAAAGACTACCGCAGAATATAAAGTACGAAATAAAGTGGCAAGTGGTAAATAAAATATCAACACAATTAAATAATTAGGTAATCAAAAAAAGGCAGTTCCATTGAGTCGTAAGGATTAAGTTTTGCGTGTCGTTCCCTCGTTACAATTTTATTGAGTGGATAAACAATAACGATTACTATTACTGATGTAATTTTAAGACGTTCATGGCACGGTTAGTACACATTTATACTTATTGCACTTGAATATGATACAGCCATAGTATGAAGATAAACAGCCAGGCAACAAGAACAAAAATATCGAGCGAGCTTTCTAAGAATATTATATAGCACGCAACAGAACAACGAATGAATGCTCCGAGTAGAAGAATTTAATGAAGTGGGGATATAATGAGCATTCGCTCTTCTGATTTAAATAGGCCTTGTTAGGATCGTAATACGCTCTTATAGCTTTTTTTACAAAACTATTTTACTGAAAAAGTCGTATGTATACTACATTTCTCTTCTACTATATTAAGTTATTTTCTCGTACTGCATACTACATGCGACTTTTTTTAGCAAAATAGTTCTGTAAAAATGTTCTAGGGGTGTATTGCGATCTTGCTAAAATCCGTTTTAAGTCTCTGGCAGTTCAATTCCTACCCAACTAGTTGAGTCGCCAAATTGGCATTGCAATGCAACTTAAGAAAAATAAAAAATAAATATTTTACTCAATCGTCGTGTAGTGCTGTAGGTAGTGCAATGAGGGCTAACGCGTATGAATTCGCCGCTAGGGGCGCTTGTGTAGCGTGAGGTCTCTGAAATGTCAAATGTCACTGTTAGTGGGGTAGATGTGCGGGTTTATTCCTATTTAGATTAATGTTTCGAATATTTAGCAATATTTTCCATTAATTATCGCAAATACTAGTCACGGATCAATGAATGAGAGTGTTTTAAAAGAGGGAATAAGAAAATACATTTTAAATCTACACTTTTCGGCGCGGTGAACGGCTATAGCCGTAAAACCATAAAAGTTCTATTGTGTCTGGGATACCGCGCTGGAATGTGTTAATAACTTGTGTACTTACTCCTCTTTTCCTAACAAAGCTTGACTGCGACATGCCCGATGTATTGTCATATTAAGATTTAATGGCAAACTTGATGTTTTATCTCTCCATCATGACATTTACACACCATAAAAGCTATATTCTGGACCTCACGCGACAGTGGCGCCAACTAGTAAGCACGAAAACGTTAGCCCTCATTATTTTGCGACAATTCATTTTTTTTACTATACTAGCTGATATGTCTCTGGCTGTGTCCCAACGGCAGTCTTTTTGAAGTGAACAAAATTACCCCTAATGGTCTATCCAGGTTTAAACTGGACTGTACAAAATAAAAATGTCAGACATTTGACCTTTTTACAGTCACTGCTTAATTTCATCGGCTTTTTTTAATACAAGTGTTGCGATTAACTGAATTTACACTATTAAAAGTCCAACGCAAATGAAATAGTTAAAAAAGAATTTACGACAAACCGTAAGGATGACTCCTAATTATGAAGCATTGGTAGACGACCTTGTAGTTTAGTTATTAAGTAACTTAGGAATCAAACGAATAATTTTATTGGAAAAAAATACCGTTTTTTTTGTAACTACTGTTCTTTTTTATAATTGCATAGTTTTCTATTAGCTCCCAGTGTCATTTTTTTTAAGCGACTCCTTATTAATCCTTTTCCCAGTAAAACTTAATTTTGAGTTTTGTTCTATTTATACTTAGTCTCTATAGTTTACTGATATTGTTTAAACGATCTAAGTGACGATATAAGAGTTCCAATTTTGGTTAATTCCACTGTGATAATTATCACTTCGTGTTTTGCAAAAAAATGTTAAGCCAAAAGGTGTGAAATGACTTAAAAAGCATTCCGTTGACATTTAAAGCGGCTGCCACAAAGACTGTTTATTTAATTAGTGTATAAAAAATGTGTGTTATTTGACACCACACATTTAAAACCGTCGTCGATCTTTTAAATGAGCCGCAACTTTGACTTTTCCCTTAAAACTGCATTAATATAAGTAATTTAAGTTTTATTATTACTTACGCAATAAATTGCTTAATGATCCTGATTTCATTAACTTTGTAACCGCATTAATTAATAACCGTTCCATTAAAAGAAATGCAATGTTTTATTCATTTCTTTTGTTAGAGATAACATTCAGTATAATAAAAAATTTACACATTTTAAATCTGTGATCTTAATTTAAATCGATTACATTTTTGTGTATTTTTAAAGCTTAAAGTTTTACATTATAATAAAGTATCGCCACCTTAATTTTATTTCACTGTATATTTGACGTTCATAAGTGTCATTTCATGACCTAAATTGAAATAAATGTTTTGAATTTGAATTTAAAAATACATTCCAAGCCCATTTTTCTATGTTAGTCGAATATTGTAAACAATCTTGACTTTTCTATTTATCGAAATAATTGATTTTGAAAAGAAGAAAGCAATCTACATAGGTAATTTTATTATTTGATATTATTTAAAAAGTTATGAAAATATTGTTTACAATATTCGACCAGCAAAGAAAAACAGACTAATAATTTGTTATATTTTTTGCAGCTTTTAACACAACTTATGATGAGTATGGTACCTAGAGTTTGGCATGATATTTTTTTTTCATTTAAAAATAAACTTTTAGGTAGGAAAACCTAGATTGACTTCACAAAAATATAAAATACTACGAATTTTATATCACATCACAAGACCACACATAAATTCCAGTAGCAGATAGGTATCGGGATTATTATCGCATTAATAATTAGCATCGCTGATAAACAATAAAAATAAGCCATGAAATTACAGCTTGACTTTTAAATAGATTTTATTACTTTTTTTGCGCTGCCCATAATTCTGAACAAAATACTATAGTGAAGTGCATAATGGAAATAGGTCATGAAAAAGGATACAAAATAAAACTTGTCTTAGGCGTTGTGACATTTGCTGACTTTATGAGAAAACAATTAAAATAATTAAGTTTCCATACAATTTTATATTATGGAAGGTTTTTGCCTAATCTATACATATAAAAGGCTTTGTCCTGAATGACTGACTGACGGATCAACGCACAGCCTACACCGCTGATCGTAGAGACCTGAAACTTGGAAGCTGTGTTCTTTGTATGACGAAGGGATCCGATAAGAACGGATTTTTAAAAATTTCACCCCTAAAGGGTTGAAAAAGGGGTGCAAAGTTTGTATGGGACAACGTGATTCCTTGGTCCAATCTAATTTAAATTTTGCATAATCATTCTATAAAAAAATCAAAGAAAATTGTGTATAAAATTTTATTGAAATTTATCTTGCAACGGGGATAAAAAGGGGAAGAAGGTTATTTTGGGGATGATTTATATCAATACTTCTCGGTGCTTTTTATTTTACTTACTTTCATCTCACTCACATCCACTACTGTCCCTCTCACTCAGTTGTCAAATTCAAAGTCACAAAACGTCAGTGCGGTACACTTGGATATTATTTGTGTTTTCAATGGTGTTTTCCATTAAATTTAATAAAAAATAGTCTCACAATTATATTCTTGTAATTAAATTATAACAGGCATAGAATTTGTGTTTGATAATAATAAATAGCTTAAGACAATGTGAGATATGTGTGATAGATGAGGTCAAACGAAAAGATTTTACAAAACATTATTTAGTCACGGGTTTTCAACGATGAAATGAAGTTCGGTAAGTAGTTTATTTAAACTGAATTTATAGTAGCAGCGTTTCTTATACCAAATAGCATCAAGTTAAATGTTTAAAAACTTATTTATTTTATACTATAAAATAGTGCGGTGATGCGTAATGTTTTGATTATCGATATCGATATCTTGATCTGAGGGTCATCTTACCCGAGGCTGAGGAGGAGGCTTAGATTTGAAGTGTATCCCTGTTTTAATGTTTTATTGAGATGAAATAAATAATAATGCATAATTTTTGTTTCAGGTCATTTTAATTTAAAAATGTAGCGGAATAGCTAGGATTTAACTAAATGCACTTACTTGATTAATGTTTACAACTTGCTGCTTTTTCGAGTATGAATAATTTTCTTTATAAAAAAGTTATTAAGCAAAAGGCAAATTTAATTATTTTATGTTTTAGGTAATTTGTATGGTGAAGTGTGATATGTAAGAGCAACTTAAAACACAATTTAAGTAAACATATATATTTTTTAACTTGTCTAGCCGATTTTATTGATTACAAATAGAAGTTTACATTAGTTTTGTTTTAGTGATGAATACTTTTACGACAATAGGTCAACACAAAGACAAAACCAAGGAAAATTATCAACTAAAATGTTTTTGCAAAGCAGTCCGGATATCGATATCAAAAAATTTCGTGCAATAAGCAGGACATCACTATTTTGTTTATTTTTACAAAATTGTCAATTTGTTTACGCGCCTGGTTTTGACATTTGAGTAGTCAATTCTTCTCTATGGGTTTTCCGTCACATTTATAAACTTTCTTTGTGATGATTACCATAGAGAAAAAAGGTTGTACATGGTGATTACTTACTAGAAATGATAAAGCTCGAGTGTAACTCATAAGATAGGTACCTACAGCGGGAGTAGACTGGCCTGTTTTATGGTTGTATAAGGCAACTGTGATATGCTTCAAAGTGGCCTGGTAAATCTGATGAATTCTTGCACCCGTAAGAAAAATAATTGACGATAGGTGCAGTATTTCAATTTCGTTGTACAAAGATAAATCCTCTTTGTAACTTTCACCAGATTAAAGGCAGAGCTATGTGCTCATGAAATATAGCAACATTTTATCTTAACTTCTATTTTGATATTATAAAGTTAAAGAGATTTTTGTTAGTTTCAACTTTGTACGCACTAATCTAGGATATGCCTACTGGTCCGATTAGAATCATGAGTGTGTGTTAGATGGCTTTCATAATATAATCGGGCAAGGTGTTAAAGGTAGTTCAATGACTGCAGGCTATAAAACAGTACACTACGTACGACCTATGGGATCGAAGTAAACCAAAACGCGCAGACGAAGTCGCGGGCGGCTGCTAGTAATACATATTTCAATATATCGATATCATTTATGACCGTATGAAATTCAAAAAACACATTAGTACAAAAGGTCGCGCTGCTTAAAACTTCTTTAATGAAACTTAATCTATAAAACAGAGCAAATATCATCATTTCTTTCCACCACTTAAGTTTATGTGAGTTTAATCTGTCTTTGAATTAATGTAAAAAGTCACTTTTTGTCATTAATCGACTCATTCAAGGCAGCTTGCTATAGTTGAGGGAAGAATGCACCTGTTTTATTAGTTGTAATTATATCGATACTGTTAAATAGTTCAGTATTTTTTACCGATACAGAAGACCGATTGGGTAAAATTTGCTATGATATTTTAAAAGGTTAATTTTAATTATGAGAAAACTATTTTATCTACGGTCAATAATAAATAAACATAATTTTAGCTTTTTGAAGAATTCTTTTAATATTTGCAAAAGTAGATGTAGCGGTTAATTGTCTTTATGAAAAATAATTACTTATTCGTTAACATGTAAGACTATAGTTTCAATACCTGTCGCTCTGTGAAAAATAATTAAAAGCCAGAGCTAATGTCAAAGAGTGGAAGATGACATAGTTACGCTGTTATTTTCCTTTGAAATAAGTATTTATTAATAATATTTTAATTTCATAGCTGATTTGTCTTTCATTACTACACACTTATTTTATTAGATGATGTCAAATTAAAAACGACGACGACGCGATTGCTGCATTGATTAGCGCTTCTGACTACTATGTCCTACCCTACGCGGGTCCAATACCCCAAGGGGCATTTGTTTGTGTGATTAGAACTAACATTTGTACCTAAGTCATGGATGTTATATGTATTTAAGTATTTATGGCAGACGCCCCCGTCATAATCGTTGTATGGTACTTCGTAACCTTTTAGTAACACAAGGAAGAAAATTCCTTATTTGAAACCAGACTATCGGTTGTTATCTGGCTCATATTTATTTAAATATTTTTTGGATTGAATTGTATTAAAGTTCTTTTTTATTACGTTTTTTTTTTTCATTTATGTTAGCCTTCCCTTTCTAGGTTTCCGTTACCGGCTGAGGTGACTAATGCCCATTTAAACTGCTCTTTATCACATCACTTACAACCGCCTAATTGTAATAATGAACTGTCATACATATTTATTAATCCAATAAAAAAACATAAGCCGTTTCAGTTTACTCGCATTTGCCATCAATATAAAAATTTGCACACGAAAATAGCAATTAATTGTTTGATTGCTTAAGTTTTCTATTAAAGAGAACTTATTGCCGACTTCGTTTTGGTTCTTTTAATTTAGCCAGAACGTTTAGCCTTACGTCTAAGACATTTAATTTTAATTTAATTATTAATTAAAATTAAGTTTTATTTCAAGGCTATTTAGCCAAGCAGCAATAAATTAAACAAAAACTAACTATGGACATAGTCTTTCAATGTTGAGAAAATTACATATGCTTGCCACCGAAGGCAGCGTCTTCCAAGTAGAGTCAATTAAAAATAATAATTTTTAAATAAATTATTTAAAAATAATCTCAAGTGCAGCGGTAAGAATGTTTTTTACTGTTCATTAATTAAACTTTTAGTTTTTTAGTAAAAACCAGCTATAAATATGATAATCTCTCACATTAATCTAACTATAACCATTAAACTACTAGTACTAGCGTATGGAATTGACACCACGAACAAATTTTGTGCGTACTGATTCATAATTCGAAATTCAAATTTCAAGGAAAACGTCACAATCTGGTCGTTTTTGCGACACATTTTTTGCTTCTCATAGCCTCTCTATACGCAGTAGTACCTACTCACTGACTATAGCACTATATCTAATAAACTATAATAAGTAAGAATAGTGACGAGGTAAAAAAAAACATCTTATAAAATAATAACTCTGATTTCTATTATTTATCTGATGGGAGAGAATGCTTTTCACATTAAGTCCACCTTTTGCACACTTTTTTTTATCTGCAAATTTAAAAAAAAACTCATCTTAAATAACACAGTTACTTAGCTCATAGGCCTCGTGATCATTTACATATAAATGAAAATAAAAAAAGTACTCACGTGCTACCCCGAAGCTGGCTGCATCACTCTCACAACACATCACATAAGAAATCACCACACATTCAAATTCAGAACACCGCGACCGGCCGCAAAACAGCTGTGCGCAAGGACGTCCGAAAAAAAAGATCGAATTACTTAACCGGGGTCGTCGACCCGCAACATCGCGCAATCAAAACTTTTTGAATTTTGAAATACTTTTTTTTTGTTTTCGACCAGGATTTTCACTGACTTTACTTTTTTATTAACTCTTTTTTTTTGTTGCAAACTGCGTTGATATTTTTTTCTATAGATTTTCTAATTCGATTCGTTGACTGAGGCGTATAGTTGCGTACTGCCGCGAAGGTTTTTTGCAGTCGTAAGGCGGTGCGGTCGGCCCGCGCTCGCGGCAACGAATGAGGAGCCGTAGAACTATTTCAAACATCTTTTCTCTAATCCTTTTCTGCGCTCGCGCTTGTGTGCGCCGTACAAGTGTAAGTGTGAGAGGTTATCGTGATTCGCCATTAATACGAGTTTTCACGAGGTTTAAGCTGGGACGTGTGGGCTTTTGATATGTTAACACTGTTGTTGATTGTGTGGTGATAATCAAGTAGTCTGGAAAAGGAGAGCCGCTCTATTTCTTTTACTCTCTGCATTCTCTGCAAGTAGAATACATTATCTGAATCTTAAGCAGAAAAAAGGTCACCAAATTAAAAAAAAGTTATTTCTAGACTTGTATTAATACATACGGTTTGGCCTGTAATAGGAGCAAAAAATTAAAATATAAGCCCTTTAGGTAACCAAAAATCAATTCTATATGGTTTTAATTTATTATAATGATAAATAAATTTATTGATAATTTCTAACAAAATAAATCGAACCAGCAATGTATTGCAAACAAATGTCTCCAGTCACAGAACTTGACATTTGTCATTTACGACGACTAATTTAATATACTTTAAAACTATATCTCCGAGTTAATGCATTTTAGAGCACTATGACCACGTCAGGGTAACTACGTATACTCTGTGGAATCATTGATTGAAATGTTTGCTCCTATTACAGGCCTCACGCTTTAAATTTAATCTAATAAATATTGTTTTATTCATACAAAGTTAAGAAGTCTTAGAACATCCAATCCCATATATAAGACATCAACGCGCTAGCGCATAAACAGCGTGACGCGTTGATGTATTTTCTATTATGCGCGTGAGTTGATTTATCCATTAGCGTTTTTGTATATAAGCACTATGCGTGTAAGAACAATGTATGTAAATTAGAAGAAGAGAAGCTGAATCATATTTTTTTGCATATACTCGTGCGTGTTATGCAGGTATTATATTGGCACTAAGTTATACGCAAATTTTAAGTTATACGCTTTTTTGCATATAATAACCGTGGTATGGAAAATGATGCATTTGAATTTATGAATAAAGAACGAGGTTCCTAAATGCCCAAAGTCCTACAGAGATGAAAAGTATCTTGAAAAAGTCCTAAAAATTAGTTAAAAAATACATTGCAAACTCATTACCCTAATTTTTACGGTGTAACATGAGAAAAATGGTATGAAATTCGTTCAAGGACTGGTATGAAAACAGTAAAATTATTAAATAGTTAGAATATGATTACAAAAAACATTATTTTGATTAAAAAGGTATACCGGGGTCCCCCCAGTGTTATAAAGTCGGTGTTTATGATATTATATGTCACAAATCGAATCACAATCGAAGATCTCGACGCCAAACGCCAAATCCGCAAGTCTCGGCCTAAGCCCTCCTATGAGTACAAGTACAATGAATCTGGGACTCTTTACTGTGCCTCTTGCAACCGGACTTTCAAAACCAAATTTGGCTATGCAAGTCACGCTCGCGCCCATGCAAGAGCCCAGGCTAACACTAGCTAAGGGTGTCGCCGTCGACGGATACGTCTGGGAGGACATCATCATCATCATATGTCACAAATGTATTGACTGCGACTAATTGTCTTATATACAGGATGGTTAGATTTGCACATTAATCGTTTGATCTTGTAAGTTGAGGCATTCCTGTACGTCACATTGTTTCAAAAAAATATATACAATACCATTTCATCACAAAGAGTATAAAAACATTATTCTCGTGCTTTTCGATAGCCGCCGCCGATGCGCCGTGGCACTTGTCGCGTCGCGTCAGTATCGTACAGATAATTAATACTACTAGTATTAATTATCTGTGGTATCGCTAATCTTCTTTTGCACGCCTCAATGAAACTATGATATTTATGAGATTTTAATGATTTCTAATGAATATTTGCAATTCTACGTTCATTTATTTAATTTTACATTCTAAAATCTATTTATTTTGATTTAGCATTATTAAATAATACGAGAACAATTATTACAAAACAACAATTAAAATAAAATTTTAACTAAAGTAGGTATACATATACTAAATAATATATACAACTTAAACGATAAGAATTATAAACTACAAAATAAAATATAAAATATAAAAAAGGGATAATAAAATAAAATTATAAAAATGGTCCTTGTGGTAAGGACCTGCCCAAAATGCTGCCAGCATTACCTAGCTGAATGGCAATACTTATTCGCTATGCCAAATGGGCGGATACCTGAGTGACGGATTTAGCAATTGATCATAGCAAAGTTATTGTTAGAAAACCTCTTTGACAACGACAGTTAGTATTTAAAATATTTGCAAAAGAGGTTTTCTAACAGTTATTTTTTTGCAGATAAATTCAAAATTAAAAATGTATATTTTCATGATGTGAAATAATATTTATAAGACCAAAAAAAATAATTTTCAAAATTGTCTCAATTCAGCGACTTTCCATAGTAGCCGGAGCCCCTGGACGAATGCTTACAGTAAAATTGTGATATTTAGTATGCCATTTTTTCAGTTTTTTTACGATAAGTTTATTTTCTGTAGGACGTGGGGCAATTTTATATGGGACTTTCTTAACACTCCTCTCATATTGAGTTTTTTGTGCACACTAACACATAGTGGCGATTCATAAATGGCTTGGTCTTAACGATTAATGTCAACTTTCAAATGGGATTTACACATGTCTAGCACTTTTTAGGCAACATTAAATAAAATAATTTCTATTTTAACGTTTTTAAGCCGTGCGATATAAAGAAAAAAGCATTCTGTGAAAAACATTCGTCGGCGCTTTAAACAAACAGCGTTATAATTTCTACGAGTCTACTGTAATTTTTATATCAACCGGTATAATGGGCCTCAATTACTTATTAAAGTACAAGAGGACATATTTTGAACAATATTTAGGGTTCAGTGCCGAGATGTAAAAACCAGATGGGCGGAAACCTGAGTGACGGAATTAGTAATAAATCATAACAAAGTTTTGCTCGACCATAGTTATCACAGTCGCGATAAAGGATTTACATTAAGGTTTCGCTTAGTAGTGACGTTTCTTTGTCCTAAAATAATAATTAAAAAAATTTTAGTATTCGTTTTCGTTAATTCTTATATTATAAACATTTTGAATGTAACCTTTATTATTATCTTTACATGTTAGCATCGATCTTATTTAGTACATACCTAAACCGTTTATCATTCTGAAATATGTATTTAAAGTCCGTTTTTCTTCACTGGTCGATTATTGTTAAACAATCTTGACATTCCTTTTTAGCGAAAATATTCCTAGTTGATTTTTGTTTTTAAAGTGTTTTGTCACTATACAAACTTAATAATATAAATTGCACTTGTAAAAAGCAACCGTGACTCTGTGACAGACGAAAAATCGAACCCCGTGTCTTACGCTATCCGGGCGTATGCCTATACCACTCGGCCACCGTCACATTAGCAAGCCTGTTGAATTTTGCAAGTGCTTTTTTTAAAGCGTAGGCTGCGTGACATCATCAATGTTGCGATATTTTATTGCTCTGACAATATCATAAGGAAATATTTTTACAAATATTTAACAATCGGTGAAGATGAAAAAAGCCAATTTATAGTTTTTATAATAATAATAAGTAAATATTCCTTTTAAAGCAAGATAAACACCAAACTTACAACTTACGTAGCTAGTTCATCGTTCAACACTGAAATCTTTTTATTTTTTTTGCTGATATTATTTTAAAAGTTGCTAAGATTGTTTAAATTGTTGGACTAGCAAAGATGAATAGAGTTTAATTAGAGTATTACCATTAAACATAGTATCAACTATTCGTATTGCCCGCGGTTTCACCCTCAAAAGTATCACTATGAATTTATAGTATGTTATTTTGATGTTTGCTTTATTATTGTAAAATTTTATCAAAATCCATTCAGTAATTTTTGTGTGAATTAACTGAAAGCACATCCATATTCACAAACTTTCAAGCTTATAGTATTAGTTGGATTACTTTAAATGATGAAGTATATCTCATGCTTAAGGTTAGGCCTTTACCCAGTAGTGGGATGTTTACAGGTTAACTTTACTTTTTTTACTTCAAATGAACAAATCAACCTTTAATATTATACGGAACACCAGTTCCTTGATCTTTAATCATCATTACGTCTGCAATACGTAATTGCTTGGAACTGTCAACAAAAAAACAGCACAGCGGCCCGCGCCCGCGCACATTGCGCCGATTACATACCACATTCCGAATGCGCGATCCCTCGCATAACTAGAGTAATCTATAGGTATATACATACAGGGTGGAATTTTTTTCATTACCCGTGGAGAGTAGGCTTGTTGACTATTTCCGAAACTAGATAATACCTTACCTTAGTAAATGTATTGATCAAATACCTCGTTTTTTATAAAAATATCCAACATTTACATGATTTAATTATGATTTTAAAAATTAAATTTAATGGGTCTCAAAAACGCTCGAACTGTCATAGAGTACTAAATGACGTCAGTGGCGGAAGTTCAAGTCTTTTTGACAGCATCATACTATGAAGAATTGTCAATGACAGCACCGTTTGCTTTTTGGATTTTAAAGTAAGTTTTTACTCTTTTTGCAATTAATTTGCTTGAATAACGCTTGTAAATAAACGCCTAAGAATGCAAGCTAAACTGTTCAAATACAACTCTGTTGATAAAAAATATTACATTCTGTATTTTGGTACAATGAAATTGATCAGTAGGACTAAGTTTTCATATTTTCCTGTGTTGATGTTGTTGATGTTAAAAGTGTCTAGCTCGTCACGCCATCGCCTTTTGGGCCTACCACGTAGCCATCTTCCATTAAAAAGGACCCACTCGGTGCAGATTTTGGCCCAGAGGTAGTTTGGCATGCGACTGACATGACCGGCTCAGTCCCACTTTAGGTGAGCAGCCTTTTGAGAGATGTCTTTGATAAGCGTCTTGGAGCGCAGGGTGGTGTTCCGGATACGATCGGTCAGTTTTACTCCGAGTATGCTGCGCTCCATCGCTCTCTGACAAACCTCTAGGTTGGACCTCTGACGATCAGTGCTTGGCCATGTTTGGGCGCCATACGTAAGGATCGGGAGAATGCACATATCCAAAATCCGGCGCTTTCATTGTTCAATTCAAGTTTCATTTCAAGTTCTTAAATGACCTATAGCTCTTCCAGGCATTATCGATGCGTCGTGCAATTTTATTGTACTATAATGTTTCTGAAAATATTTCAAGTTTAATAATAGTTTTACCAATGTGCGATGCAATGTTTAGTTAGTAAATAGAAACGATTTGCTTATAAATAACTAATAATTCAAAAATTCCGCCCCGCGCCCGCCACAACGCTTGTTGCAAAGAATGGTCTTAAAACATTGTTTTCTGTACACAAAAATACGATAAGTGGTGCACTCTCCCTCCCCCTATTATTGTTGTTATTTCCCCCTCTATTTGTTTTTATTACAGAACCTAAGTAAAGGTCAACGCAGTTCGTACATTCATCTTTTTGTGATTCTACTGAACAGGTGATAACAATTTACTGTTTGACACCAGCTTAAAAAGTCATTTCGCCTGAAGCTAAAAGACATTTTGCCGAGATAAGTTCAATGGTCTGTTTTTCTGGTATCGTTTTCTTCTTTATTTTTGATAATAATAAAAAAAGTTTTAAAAGTGATGTTTACAAAAACCAAGACAAATAGTTTAAAATATATGTTACTTACAGGACTTAATAAAATCTCAGTGTTATTTAATAATAATAGATAATTAAAATTCAAAAATTATATATTTTTCATAGATAGGCAGCTTGAGCTGTCTTTTCTAGTTCCAAAATTCATTGTCCAAGGCCGAAAATATATATCTATACGGCGCACTAACAATGACTGATTTATAGATTTAATCAGTCATTGTTAGTGCGCCATCACATTAGAGCGACAGTAGCGCGTCGCTCTAATGTGAAGGGCTTACTGCTGTCATTTATGTATGAAATTGACAGCAGCGCGACCGTCGCGCTGCTTAAGTAGCCTAAGTGTGAAAACGCTCTTACATAGACAATCAGAGAGCCTAGTATTAGCAATTAGTATTGCATTTTGTATGGAAAAGATAAAGACTCAACTTTATCTTTTCCACACAAAATGCAATCGAATGTGCAATGACGATGCGATAATTTTGTGTCTTTGTTTTTCTATCGTTATTGCACATTCACAATGTGCGGCGAAAGCTGTTGCTGTCCGTTATGGTTGACATTAAAAAATATATATAAATTGCCTTACACAAAAATAGTAGTAGTAGTCCCCCTAGCCCATTTCGACTACGGTGGCCAGTACAACGACTAACCGACTGCGCGGGACATATATAGTGCACAAGTGTGTGCGCAAACACAGGTGCACTCTCTATTCCTTTCACTCTCATAGCCCGATGGGACAGCAATCTGACACGACCGGAGAGAGATCAGGCGCAGGACTAACGGCTTTACGTGCTTTCCGAATCACGGGAGTGAAACCACAGAATATATAATAGTACTACATACAGAACGGCCACTCACCTCCCCTCCCTAGTCTGACTTACCTCACTATCGCGCCGGAATTAGGGTTCTCATTATGCGGTCGCCTAGCGGGCATGGCACGCGCATGTTTGCGACGTTAACGGAAGAACAAAGTTTTGTGTACGAGAGATGCCTAGGTACTGTGCAGTGTACGGGTGTCTTTCGTCCTCGAGAAATGACTCCGATAGAAGCTTTTTTCGTTTCCCAAAAGATGAGAGACAGTAAGTAACTTCATACAAAATATGCTACCATAACTAACCTATTCTAACTATTCAGTTACAGTGAACAACTTTAAAAACGTTAGGTAAAGGTAACATTCTTTAGAATTATGTGTAGTCAAGAAATTATAATTGTAATATTTATGTGATCAGTAAAATTAGGTGTTGCTAAGGTAGATACTATCATTTTATTTCTCCACGATACCACGTGAATATGACATTACGAAAATGAGTTCTTGTTACGTTGTATACTAAATTAAAGTAAATTACGTTGTTTAGGTATCTGTTTATTTAAGTGAAAAGAACTATGACCGGTGTAGACTTTGTCAACCCTTATAGCACGCACACAAACGCAGCGTCTGTGCAACACGCCGTCTGACAATATATGACCAAAATGAAAAGTTTCTTCCGAGTGTCCGGGGTGTGGTGAAACACAAATATACATAAACTTAATAATTAAGTCAACAAAGAATACATATCCATAGTCACATAAGTATTGATATTCATGCGGTTTTATATCTTGTTCCGCATATCACAAACGAGAGCTCCAATGAACTTGTTTAAAGTAAGAGTAGGATATCAGATAAGAGTGTAAATTAAAAAAAAAAACTATTAGATACAGGTGAAGAGTTTTAATTAATGGCGTTGTTTTATTTGCCTCACCTTTGTATTTTTCATACAAAAACTTTGGATGCAATAATAATTTACATCACTCTTGCGTTTTGGACCGTATTTGTATTATTATTGAGTAAGTTGGTATAAGTGTAGATATGTTTGTCTGTACTACTTATCACTATTGCTCTCATCGTTCACACTTGTATCTAATAGATAGAAATAAAAGCTACTGACTCATAAAAAATACCAGATATGACGTCCAGGTGACTTTCTTGAGGTATTTGGCATGATAGAAATAAAACTAAGTGTTGTGCAGTCACTTGCCTCGCACGCCCGGCACGGTTCGACGTTTACAGCATAGTGACGCGAACCAGTATACCTTCGGGTTTTTTGATCACACCAAAACTTCGATACGGGTCCCAGGAACAACAAAATTCGGTGATAAAAATCGAAAATCGCCACAGACGGAGCCATGGCACGAAACTTGTTTATTTTTATTTATATTTTAGGCATTAAATATTAAACAACCGCTCATTTGCAATCTTTAACAGAGGGCCCTTACCTCCATACAAGTGTTTGCATCTACATTCCGTCCATACTCCACATATCTCGCACATACCGTCTTCTTTTTATGTGCCGTTGACATTTCGAAAAATGCAGCTAATAACCAATTGACGCAACAAATAAACATTCTTACGAATAATTAAGATAGGAGAACAAAGATATTAATCTTAATATTTAATCAGATGGTTATCTAGATCTTACCTTCATCATAGGCTCGTTATAATTCTGTTATGATGTTACATTTTAATAAGGTAACGGTACTTAAGAATGCTAGACAAGATGAGTTGGTAAGAAGCTTCATGTAAGGCTTTATAATTTATGGCTTAAAAATAATATATTATATATTCTGCGAATTGTTTTAAAAGTTGAGTTCGATAAATTATTATTATTATTATTTAAACTTTATTGCACTGTAAATTGTAAAATTGGCGGACTTAATGCCCTATGGCATTCTCAACCAGTCATTCGCTTGGTAATGCAGAGAGTTTAATCAGTGGCGGAACGTTAATAATAAGTGAGAAGTGGTACAAAAAAAAGAAGTAAAATGCACTAACATAAACATATACCAATATAACACAAATAATTAATAAGATATTAATTTATAAGATAAAGACTAATGAACATTGTGTACAAACTAATTTGATAGGGGTAACCCTCTCGGATGTGTTTATCGGAATTATTTTGTTTTCGCAAACCGGCGGTGGCCTATCATATCAACCCCTGTACCCCAATCACGAAAATTTTAAATATTTGTGATTGTGACGTAATCGTAGCGTGCTTATGTCAGTCGGCAGCACAAAGCACTCATGTGTCGTGTAGTTAGCTCGAAAGCCTTACCACAGATAACGTCATACAAACGTAAATATGGCACGTCCAGAAACAAGTTAAACGATCTATTAATTTAAAATTATTGAAATATATTATTATCTCATTCGAGTGTCAATTTTTTTGTTTGTTTTCTGATAGAGGCGCTTTCAAATTCTCATACCAATTATTACGTTACTATACGAATACTTTGACACAATTATTCGTGATTGGGGTACTAAGCGTTAAAATTATTCAGGTGGATTTGAGCTGGGTATTAAACCCATTTAAGAATATGTCACAATTTTTCTGAATCGATGCATGAATGGCTGATTGGAAGAAACACTAGCAATAAATGGTAAATGATTAATATATTATTATGTGGGAGGTTGAGATCTAAAATTAAGGTAAATCGTAACTACAGTACAATAGTATACTATTCTTCAATGTCATGCTATTTTATTTTAAAAGCCTATTCCATCCACGCAAAGCCATATCGCTATTATTACTCACTACTATCATCTTAAAACTGCATTGTCATACACCTGAAAAAGTACCAAGAACAATGAACATTTATTATTCGATGACGATCGAAAAAAAAGATACGATGACGAACGATCACTTTGTCACAAAAAATATGCTTTCACACCATCTTTCTTGCGGGAAACCCTTGTAATAAATGAAGACATGACAACTTACACTGCAATTTGTTCAAGTGAAAATTAATGTTTGTATTTTTTTACTTAAAGAGAAATTGTGTAAAGTATCGCAAGTTAAAAGGTTGAAAATTAATTCGTAACAACACCCGATATGTTATTTTGCTACGCATAGCAGGCAGGAGCAGTAGGCTCACTTAGAAGTTCGCTGAATCAACTTAACGGAAATGAGTAATCAAAAAATATTTAAAATTATTAGTCCATTAAATAAGGCTGTATACATGTAGCTAGCCGATTCTTTTGGTAAGCTTTTGACAAAAAATATGGTCCCTTATAAGTTCGTCGTATCACGTTCACGCATTGAACTACTACCTATTACTAGCGTATGGAACTGACACCACGAACAAATCATAAACGACACGTGTAAAAAGTCATAAAAGTCGTTTATTTATGCATACAGGGTGTTATTGCAAGGGGGTGCCAAATTTTTGGAGGTGAAAGGGACCATCAATAGGAACAACTTTTACTATGGGACCATCGTTCAATTATTAATTTTATTTTCTGCCTCTCCATACATTATTGTCAATGTAGGTGACTGATTTTGTATGGGGAACCTGAAATTTTATTTAAGATTTTGACCATGACCCCATAGTAAAAGTTGTTCATATTGACGGTCTCATTCACCTCCAAAAATTTGGCACCCCCTTGCAATAACACCCTGTATATACCCACTTATACACGTCCCAACATAGGCCCTACCACAGCTTCGGGACAATTGTGGGCTAGTGCTAAGAAAAAGCTGCGCAACAAACTCAGTCACTATTGTCAATGCCTCTTTACAAAAATTTTACAATGTTTGTGGTGATCATGCAAGTCCATACATTATTATCTTTTGAATAATCATTTACTTTATAATACCCTTTCGTCATTAGGGTTTCTTTAAAAACAGTGCCATGAATTGACGCCACTTGTCATCATCTCTTTAAAATGGTTTCATATTCTAAATTCAAATTCAAGAAATACGTTACAATCTTATCGTCGTATTTGCGACACATTTCTTGCTTGGTCTACTATACGTAGTAATAACAACTCACTGCGTTCACGTAACATAAACTTGGGTATTTAACACACGTTCAATAAACCGACGGATGTGACACTCCCATCCACATACATACCGTACAACGAGAAAAACTGACAAGCGAAACTGGCTATTATACCTAAGGTCTTAAGGTTCAAACACATGTTATTATTAGGTAACTCGGCGCGGTGAATTGTAGGAAACACGTAAACCAATGATAATTTGTTTGGGCGATAAAATCTAGGCAGTGGGTGGGATTTCGTTTTTGTCGCATTAATGCGAGTTAGATTTTCTTCGAGAAAATGAGATTTTAACGTCTGTGAGTTATAATAATTTTTTTAAGTATTAAAGAAGGTGAAGAGTGAGAGGATTTTATGAAAGGGAAAAAATATAGTCCACCATAGCAGTAAACAAATGGACTGAAAATATCCAAAAAAATTGACTTTTAAACAAGAAGAGAGTGAACAGCTAGGCAGACATTGTCCAGGCCTTATGGCCCATTTACACGAGGCCAGTAGCACTGGCGCCAGCAAATTAGAAACCGTTCCATCTATTGGACTGGCTTCGTCAACTGGCTTGGGCCAGTCCAATGCACTGGCCTGGCTCTATTTTCACGAAGCCAATACTGGCCTGGCTTATTGGACTGGCTCGTCTACTGGCCTCGTGTAAATGGGTCATTATTGTCACTTAACATCTGAGGCCTTACTCTGGACACAAAATCCGATCCAATGGTTATAGCCATCCCTGTCACTCATACCACGTCGTGTATGCGTGTGACAGGGATGGGTATATTCATTGGATCGGGTTTTGTGTCCAGAGTAAGGGGGCAGGTGGGATCGTGGCCAAATGTCAGGCTATCTAAATAAAATATATTTAAGAAAATCTTCACTCATCGGTTTTTAAAAGGTGGTATTATTTGAACTTTTACTATGTCAATAAATCCCAGTTGCTATGCTAACTGAATCGTTGTTTCAGAGGTAAAAAATAATAATGTTTATTTGAATGTAAATACGAGTATAAAGGTATGTAAAAAAAAGGTTCACGCCTCACCTGATTAAGAATTTTAGAAACCGTCCGAAATAGGTAAGTACTTAATCTACGAAGTTATCAAAACAATTTAATCTAAACTACTAAATAGGAACAAGATGGGAGATTATCTGATAAACATCTAAATACTAAGCGAAAGTGCGTCGGATCAGTTAACTGCGGAATCAAGTAATCACGTTGGTTATAGTTAGATTTTTTCATGTTATTAGCTACTGGACCGATTTTGATAAAACGTAATAAATGTTTAAAATATATTACACTGTATGTATGAAATATATACAGTGTAAATGAACACATGTATAAAATAGGTTTGAATAAAAATAATTTTGCTATGTCACTTTGTAAGAAATCCGTGGCCAAACATACAAATATCAACAAAAAAACAAACAAACTTACACTTATGAAATTTTTAACATTAAAATTAATTAGGTACCTATTTGATTTAAAATGATTACAGGGTTCAACGATGAACTGCCAATGTAGGTTGTGATCTTTGCGTTTCTTTATTTAAAACGAATCATTATTTTGATAAAAAAAATATGTCAAAATTGTTGACATTATTCGACAATCCAAGAAAAATGGACTTGTGTTTACTTGATGTAACTGCTTACCTTACAAAGATACTGCATAACATAATTGAATTGAAATAAAGAAAGAAAAGTCATTTATTTGATACACTACAAAAGTACAAAAAATATACATAAAAATGAAAACATTGTTATAAGACGTAGTGAAACCAAATTGGTTTCCACTCAGCTTTATTGTCATGGCAAGCAATGGCGCTGGTTTTCAGTGGAGACCATTGAGGCTGAGAGGTTACCACCAACCATATTAAAATTAAAATTAAAACAGGAAAATTTAAATGTTAATGCTTACTTACATTCTAGGTATAACCACAGATAATATAATACTGTATAACTAAATAACAAATCAGACTCCAAGACAACATAGTAACGCGTGTGAATTGACAAGGAATCACGTCCATTGTTAGCGCTACTGTTTTCCCTAATATATTTCGAGCACGCACATCCAACACTTTTTATTGGTTGTTCACTAGAATGGCGTTCTTAACCCGTCACGCGGCGGAGGCGGTGAAAGTGACGCACACGTGAGGGGCTCGTAAATCATAAGGGTTAACGAGCCGTGGCTGCCGCCATTGCGGAGTGGTGGAAGACTCCTCCTCTCCGCGCGTAAAGCCATCATTGTTTGCATTTGCACCTAGTACTTGGCACATGCGTGAAGTAATAGATGGGTGTACGTGGGAAAATCAAATGAACGAATGCGATTGATAGCATTCGCTCTTTTGTATTACCACTTATTTGCAATCTAACGCTGTTAGTATACCAACGCGTTCGCATGCGGCAGCGATGCGGCTGAACGATACCGACAAGGATGCGACTATCACATCTAGCTATGTTAGAGCGAGATATAGTACATGCTAAGTTCACATGGCGCATGCGATTGCGTTGGTGTACTAACGTCAGAATTTGTCCAGTCTTTAGCAGGGCTAAAGACTAGCAAAGTTACATTCATATTCTAATTTAGCAATATACCTATGGTAGTTTTAGGGGTGGTGAATTAAGACATTTACAAGTATTTCGCGCGATACCTTACGATCGTTTGATGGCAATATTAAGTGTTATCTAAAGATTATCAAAGCTTAAACATCTTATACCCACCTTAGCTAAGCCTACCAACAAAAGTGGTGGCAGACTCCACCTCTTAACGCCTATTTACACATTAACCCCCTTATTCATAATAATTCAAACGATCTTTTATACCTATTTTAGCTATTACACTGTTCTGTCACTTTGTGTCAAATGATGACAGCGCCAAGAAAGAATGAGACAAAACAATGTAATAGCTAAAATAGGTAAGATCGTTTGAATTATTATGAATAAGGGGGTAAGTAGGTAGGTATGTTTCATCGCTATCCGTCTGACACACTGCATAAACACACTACAGTCAAATTTCTCTAAGAAGATCGCCGAGACGTTTTTATTTTGATATTTTTAGTTATGTACTTTAATAAAATTGGATCAATGATGTTTCATTGGATTCAATCGATATTTTTGGTCCAAATAATAATAACTGCCACTTAAGATTTCAATATATAAGATTTTAATTCAATGCTTTATAGTACTGAACTTTTCGTGTATGGAAATAATTTTGCGTATAGTTCGAGAAGTATATTGGTTTTCAACCAAGTAGTGCCTGTGGTTTCCTCCTGTTAACTTCAAGCCGCGGGTCTGCCATTTGCCCCCTGTCCATCGTATGTTGAAGACTTCGCAATTCAATGGTCCATGCCAATTACTAAGTGGAACGAGAGGTAGGCTTACATGAGCAACGAAGGTCAAGTGTCTTAGCTCAGGGACGTAGATTAGACTAAGTATTTTTTCTGACTTTAAAAAGGAGGTAATCAATTCGATCTAAATGTATTTCGTAAGTGCTATGTTTGTATGGTTATCTACGGATTTCTCGAAAACGAGAAGTCATAGCGAGATGATTCTTTTTTTAGTTTAATCAGGTCAGTCGAAATCGGTGTAGTAGTTTTTGAAATATGAATAATAACTAAAAATCATGACAAAAAAGAACTAAACCGCCTTCAATAAATTTACTAAAAAGATACATGATGTCAAGCTTACACCAACAGTCTACACACATCATGCATCGACTCCAAAAAAAGGGTTATTTAAAGCGTTATTATATTAATTAATGCGTTATTTTAAGTTTTAAGTCAGTTTTTTAAGGCGTTTTTTATTATATGCACTCTTTTCTTCAATTCAAATAAAAAAATCCGATTTGTTCTATATCATGTCATAGTCAATCCACGAACTTGAACGTTGGTCCGTACCATGCACATTTTAAATGAAAATGCACAGATTATAAAGTCAAATGTTTTAATTACTTTTGCAGATAATCACAATCTTATCTGCATCTTTTCTTCTTCTTTTTTATTTAAAAAGTTTTGTAAGTTAATATTTTTTCATACAACACGTTTAGTACCTATTAGTATTAATAATATATGCATGGCCGAATAAACGTAGCTCCCTTTGCCGGTTTAAAAAGTTACTTTTACAAAAACAAAGTTTGTGCGGGTAGTCCTATAATGAAAGTGACAGCAATATAGCACTGAAGAAATCCTAATCAATAAAAATTTAATTGCTGACAATATTTAAACAAATCTATTGAAATAATGGAAAGGTTATCGTTTAGGAAAAAAGTTGTGAGTATATTGTTAATTTGCTTTACAACTAATCAATCTTTGTGTACGGTTTTTAAACAATTTACGGAAGATTCTATACCCCTGTGATGTAGTGTCGTGAAACAAGGTGAAAACAAAAGACTACGATATTTAAAAATGATTTAAATTTTAACCCTTCAATACATTGTTTACAATTGTTATCGCCATAGTCAGCGGTGAGCATTCCAAAGCATACAAACAAAGCCAAGCGAAACACAGCAATTCAAAACGGCTTTGTCATTAAAATTAAAATTTCTCGTGCCATCTCATATGCAATTATAGTTAATTCGTAACGATTTAATCCATAATACTTGGTGCCGTTTTATCCAATCGTATAATTAATTTTCTTGAATTACGCACTTAAAAAATCGCTACCAATACGTTTCATATTAGCTAAGCAATCACTATGAGATCTAGAACGGAGAAATAAGTAGTAAGGACGATTTACAAGTAAAGATACAGAGAAGCAAATATATTTGTCAAGAAATTTGATAAGAGTTGAATGCATAAACTAGCAACAATCATGATAATGCGTAGCAAGTGAGTACTGCAATACATTTTGTGCACTACATACTACAATACATATTCGTCCAAGACCGCAATACATTTTGTGCACATCATGAGAGAAATTAACCAGTAATAAGTTTCAATTCATTGTTTTTACTACTTCTACAAATAACGTTATTTTACTAATAGTTATTTAACTTTTGTTATGCAGGTAATAGTCTCAGATCCTCGTTTCAAAAAAAATTTGATAAGCTATTTCACTATATAAAATATTGCATATTTTTTATCGTTGCTTTTACCCTTAGCTTTCTGTTTTTAAAGTGTTTGTTTGAAATGATTTATTTTCTACTTGGAGGAAGATTCAATGGTGTAAAACCTCTTTCCTTTTTTGCGAATCCCACACACGGGTCAAATAAATTAATTATACTGATTTAGCTATCAGCCCACGCAGGACAACCCGACTGCACACTGGCCAATGAACTAGACAATTCATTTAGCACTAGATTTTTATTATTATTAAGAGCCTGTGGTGTCCCACTGCAGGGCAAAGGCCTTCCTACCCTTTCTCCAGTCCTCACGATTTTGGGCATTTATTTCCCAGTCTTTGTCGAACACGTCTAACTCGTCACGCGTGGTACTACTACTAGATTTTATATTAGTTCGAAAACCACAAAGATACTCGTATAATAATGATGTGTGAGTGCATAGTTGTAATATAAGTAAATGTGTATGATAAACATGAAAGATCTGTTTTGATCTTTACAAAATAATAAAAACAATACGATCAGAATCAAAAGAACTAAGTGAAACGTTGTTAATGAAATCTTTGTGGTTTTCATTTTCATTTTTTTTTTTGTTGATGTACGTAGTTTGAATCTTTAATTAGGGAAGGCCTTTGCCCAGACATACAGCTACAACTAGAAACAAAAACCTAATTATAATTAGCATTATTGTAGCTACCTAATATGCTTATGGTAACTGGTATGACATACAAGGTGATGATAATAAGAATAATTAAGTTTGAATATTCAATAATTTGAAAATATGATTACCTACTTTGTAACAAGTCGTGCATATTTACTCATTATTTATTCATTGTTTACTCACTATTTATATTCCCACAATTATGTACCCTAGCACTAGATATGGAAACACGTCACTTTTCCGCGAATTTCGCTTCGTTATCCAAGAATGTTAGGGCGAAGGAATAAACGCGTCTCTAGGGGTAAATTAAAAGGCAGGATTAATGTGTTAATGGATATGTTTTTGTCTGTCTATCGCCATTAATCGAAGGTTCAATATTAATGTGGCATTACCTGATAGCTTCCACGAACCTATTAGCTTATTTTTCTGAGAAACCCAACGGTGGTAGTCAGAAGCGTTGGTGAAGTTTTCTTGGAAATTGGCCGGTTGTTAAGGCGAATGCGAGGAGTTATTCGGGGTATGAGCCGATTAGGGTGGTGGTTTTTGTTGTGAAAAAGTTGTGTTGTTTCAGTCGACCGGGCAACGTCCGCGGGTGGATCGATTCGTGGCACCGCGGTCGGAGTTCCAAGAAATGCGCAGGCGCTGCTCCTGGGCGGCTAGCTGTGATCCGGCCGTTGACATTTGGGTGCGTTGACGTTGGTATTAAATTATTGATCAGCAAAAACAGTATTTATCCAACCGGGTTGGTTGGACGTTTCTTTTTGAATAAAGATATTTTGTGTCTTGGTGGCAAAAGAACTTGATTTTGGAATATCATCTGAAAAATAAATCCAAAAATGCTGGGTAGAACTATGAACTATAAATGTGCCTTTTCCGGCAACATTACCATGAGAGTATGGAAGCAACATTGCTTTCACTGTCGGCAACTTTGGCAATTTAAGGGAACATTAGATTTTGTATTGTCTTTAGATTAATATTTAAATATTTATGATAAATATTTTAAGGAATTTATTTAAGCATTGAATGTTCCCTAACATTGCCAAATTTGCCAGTTATTTAAGCAATGATTTTCCAATATTCCTAAATATGGACCGGAAATGTTGCTTACAGTGGCACATTATCAGATAACTAATATAATTACGTATATATTATGAACATGAAATCTGTAAATTTTCGGATTATTTTTTTATAAAATCTATTCTATGGCTTAAGTTAGTATTTCAAATATCTTTTACAATTACTGTGTATATCAGAATATGTCAAATGTTACATTTTAAGGAGGTAAAATGCTGCTCCATTGGTATGTTGTATTGTGAATGTATAGGCATATGGTGGCCGCTACGCGCACCGCAATGGCATTATTCTAATGTAATGGTTATGGTGCAAGGAAATACAAACATTCCTAAATTTCATTACTCAGATATAGACACCTAAAGAAAACTTAAACAGTATTTTTAGCTAACCTAACTTTGTATTTAGGTTTTAATTTGGAATGTTGAGACTCGTGATCCCACAGACAAACTATGTAAATAGTTTTGTGGGACTTCTGTTTATTGATATGTAAACCGCTGTTTGTATAGTAAATAAAAAAAAACATATCACAAACCTCTTTATCATTCCAGTACAAGAAACACTTGCAAAAGAAAAAGTACGCCGACTACCTGGACACAGCGTTCGGCCTGGAGCCACTGGGCTGCAGGCCAGAGCGCGCGGCGCAGACGTGGCCTTGTGTGCCGAGGAAACAGCGGTATTTGGCATCAGCTGATAGTATCTTGGACCTGCCTACTTATAGCTACGCAGCCTGTAAGTCCTTCTTTGTCGCCGTCACCACACCACACAAATAGAAGCGCGACGTCTATCTTGCTCGCTTACTTTCACTCACTGTTATGAGTGAGAGATAACTATTTGAGCCGAAGTTGCTCACAAGCATGGTCTGAAAGTTTGGTTTCATTGATGGCCAAGAAAAGAGCGTAACGCCGTTTGGTTGTTCTGCTTGGATAGTGTATCCGAGTTATCTGTCCTTCAAACCTTTCTGGCATGAGGGACAGATCTACCTAGGCACAGCGTTCGGCCTGGAGCCACTGGGCTGCAGGCCAGAGCGCCGCAGTCGTGGCCTTGTGTGCCGAGGAAACAGCGGTATCTGGCATCAGCTGATAGTATCTTGGACCTGCCTACTTATAGCTACGCTGCCTGTAAGTCCTGCTTTCTTACTTTGGAGAGTGTACGAAGGAACTCCATGAGCTCATCCCACCAGCCTCCTTTTTCCATCGTTCGTCTAGGTGCAGTTACCATCCATACTTCATTGATGTCCCGCTGATAAGAACTAAGCGTTTCTCTTAATCAGTCAGGTATCAAACGACTGCCGGGAGTCGCATAATAATGGAATTTCTATTGTGTCTCGTTTACACATACTTGACGAGTTAAACATTTAAAATGCCCTTAAAATTGACGTCGTGACGACTACCCCTCCCCCCAACTACATACTTGACCACCCTTAACAATTGCACAAACACACAACCTACTTCTGTTTCAACAATCAACGAAAACTAACAACAAGAATACAATTCATTGACCAGTTGAAAGTGCAAATTGATAAAGCAATCCTAGTTTTACTTTCTAATTAAATGATTATGGTAATAAAATTATCATGATATTAAATTGTACTCTTTGGAACTGTAAGCTGTGGTTAGTAATTAAGCAATAAAAAAATCCAAAATAAACAATAAAATGATTCAGTTACAAATCTAACAAATAACTACAGCCCCTTTATATTTATATATATACGTCAAACAAAATTGAAGTACCAGGAGGCATTCTTAAGTACGATATTCCTATCTAGGCTTGTTCCTGGTCCATCTAGTCTTGCAAGTATTGCGATGGAATAAGGATCGCTGTATTCATACGGGCCCAGCCCAACAGATAAAGCAGAGCCGACAACGGCTTTCGCAGCGCGAACATACGTTTTATCTGATAATCTCGTCACGATACCCCGAATGTTCGGCTACCCGCACAAGGGCGTATCAATAGGTATCGATAGCAATTTAAAGTAAAATAAAATATATTTCAGAAAAATTCCATTTGTAATTTTCACAATAATAATATTTGAAATAAAAATAACAATGAAGCACTCGTTTTAACAATCAGTCGCGTTTTAGGTGAGCAAATTAAATCATAAACAATGGTTTTTGGTCAGTTTTGAGACAATAAATGATTATCTTATTATTATCTTATAGTGTATTTTATTTTATTTTTTAATGGCTGACTTAATGAACTTCATCTCGCCTCGGATGCGTTCCGTCCAATCCCGTTTTATGGTTATTAGCCTATTCGGGGTCAAGAAAAATCCAACAATCATGAAAATCGGTAATAAGTGATGTAGCTAACATGCTTTCATTTATATATAAAAAAATATATCATAAACCATTTCCAAAACTACACTAACCGGGTCAATTTTGGATGTGTCTACTAGCAGCATATGCACACATGCCAAATACTGCTCAATACAATACGCTCATTTTATATTCGACAACAAACTGATTGTGTGTATACTTCACAACTTAATTACGACAGAAATACTAAGGAATGTGTGTATCTTAGCAGCTTTATAGAAGATTCCTTTAATTATTTATTAGGTTAGATCGTTGGAACACGGATAAATAATCAACTTTAATGAGAATCGACCGGGGATTGTTACCAGTTTATGTTATATGTTAAAATGTAAACACTTTCTTAACGAATAAGTGCTTAGTTAATTATTCTTTCTTTGTTTATTCACTTGAAATTCATTAAGTAATTAAGACAATAAAACCGCTTAAATTGTATTATGTACAACTTTTTTGCAATATATGATTAGGGTCTTGTATCATTTACTGTATGTTAAAGCATTTCTATCTATCTGTCATGCGCGACGATAAAAAAATATCGAATGTGATATAACTAATAGGATACTCATGAGTTCTATCCATTATTCATTCATTTGGTACCTTTTCAAACTTTCCTAAACCGACTATAAGATTTTTAAGGATTAACCAACCGTATCTCATCTCAATGAATTGTTTCAACCATTCTCTGTCGCCTTACCACTTTTCATAGAAAATAGCATTCACACAACACAACAACGAGTTTCAAACATAAGACGACAAGAAACGCAAGCAATTTAGGCTCTTAAGATGGCTAGGTGGCGGTAACTTCGATAGTACCTACGCACAACTCGGACTGACATACTTTATTTAATATTTACCAATTTTCTTCCAGTCCCCGAACTGCTGGACTGGAGTAACGACAACATACTGGTAGCTGCTCTCGGCAAGAACTACCACAAATGGAGCTGGAGGACGCAGAGTCTCATCAACAAGGGTTTTGCTCAACATGAGATCCAGTGCTGCAAGTTTGATCCTAGGGGAGATATGCTACTGGTGAGTTCTTTGGTTTTCCTCGTTTACTAACTGCAATCTATTCAGACACCAGAATTATGTCAAATTTTCACGATCTGTCAGTCAGTCCGTGTAGGTTACACGATTCTTCTGAGACTGATGGACCAGACTGACGCCAGAGCTGGTGAAACCGTTACCTAAAATACCGTCATTTGACCTTTGACCACATTTGGCATTTGACCACGATCACACCTGGGGGTATGTGATGTGTGGTCAATGATGGATGATGCATTACCTTAAAATACTCTTCTCTTAAAAATTCCATAATTATAGTGTAAGGAACACTTCACCCATTAGTTCGAAGTTGTGTAAACTTATTAAATTCCCCTTGTTTCCAGTTAGGAACAGACATGAAGATGGTGGAGATCCACAACAGCCTGCTAAGCAAGTGGGTGGGTGGCAACTGCTGCCGCTGTCTGCGAACTGATGACGAGTACTGCTCCATCACCGCGCTGGACTGGAGCCCTACTGGGAACTCTTTTATCACGTAAGTCACCCATGAAGTCCCGGGTTCGAATCCCGGGTCGGGCCAAAACATTGTTTCTGGTTTTTTTTGTGTTGAAAATATTCGGAAACAGCTCGGCTGGAAGTTGGTGGTGATGACACCCCCGTCCTTCGAAAAGATCTCTCATCGGTCATATGAGAGTGAAGGAACAGAGTGCACTTGTGTTTTGCGCACACATCTGGGCACTATAATATCTCCTATGTACCTGGCCTATCCCTGTTGAAAGGGGCTACTATTATCGGTAATATCAAGTACATGGGCATACCGCAGTGAGTGACAGAAAGATCGCAGTGAAGTGGGTGGGCGGCAACTGCTGCCGCTGTCTGCGAACTGATGACGAGTACTGCTCCATCACCGCGCTGGACTGGAGCCCTACTGGAAACTCTTTTATTACGTAAGTGGTAGTAGACCATTATAGCGTAGCGATAAATTCGCTGTTCACATTACCAAAGAAGTCCCGGGTCGGACCTAAATTTGTTTCTGGGTTTTTCTGTCTTGCAAATACTGACTGGACTGAAATATGGACTGCCGGAAACTCTCATTATGTAAGTCGATTTGTCTTTCTATCAATGAACACACAGTCACTATCAGCAACACCTATGCATGAAGCTTTAAATGAATGAAATGAATTTCGTCAAACATGACGAGACCAACAGGTCAACCTTCTTTAGTTATAC
Organism: Pyrausta aurata; assembly: GCA_963584085.1. Classification (NCBI taxonomy): domain Eukaryota; kingdom Metazoa; phylum Arthropoda; class Insecta; order Lepidoptera; family Crambidae; genus Pyrausta; species Pyrausta aurata. Next base: position 2,227,230 of record OY757263.1, on the reverse strand, counting down.
CTACCCAATCAGAAAGCGTGAGTTAGAGCAATGGTAATCGCTCATTGGTATTTAGGAAAAAAAAATCTTTGTGCTTGTGTCCTTTTATTGTTTTTAAAACTATGTTATTTGTTAATAAACATGTGAGCTTCGTATCACTTTCAATAATTCTTTCCAGCGGTTGCTCCCGCGGCATGATGGTGTCATTCGACCGCAACGCTCGTCTCATCAACTGGAGACGTGTCATTCGTTCAGCCATCCTCGTAGTCAGGGTGTCACCTGATGCTAGATATGTGGCTGTTGCTGCTGTTAATGCTACCCTGGTACTAGTGTTATCCTGGCCGGGATTAGAACTCACCTCGAGTTTGAACTCTGAGTGGATTGTTAAGGTTAGTTAGCAACTGCATTTGTGAAGACTTATTCAACAGAAAGGGCCGCTTCTCACGGCAGTCCAGTTCTGCAGGATCACCACATAGCTAGATCTCGCAGAAGACTTTGGTGTGTTCACATGGCAGTTTTTTGCAGGTACAGTTGTCAGTTGTCTTTCAACTGAGACTGTTGACAAGTCTATCTCGTTCGCATTCACCAATAAAGCATTATACTCCTATCTTTCACAGCGTCGCCATAGTACCTGTGGTTGTGCAAACAGTCATTTCAGAAGTGGGATTGATCCAGTTTAATGACAAAACTGGATCAGTAAGAAAACCGATATCGGTTTTTAGCGGGTAACTGCACACGGGATTTCCGTGTGAATATTAGCATTAAACGCGTATGCTACTAAACTACGCATCAAACTAGGCATCCTACTGTAAACAGTTCCTGCAAAATGTTGAATGTCTCTGTGGGAAACGGCCCAAACCCTCGTCTCACCAGCTGACCTTCGCTTTGACATCCTGGTGGTACGTTCATTATGATGTTACTGCAAGATGTCTATAAACCTAGATAACACAATCCATACAACATTACAATGACAAAAAAACAAAAATATGCGTGTCTTTCTTTATAAGTATATGAACATAGACGGCAAAGAAGAAGGTTGTCATTATTTTTGTACTGGTAATAAACTTTCATTTATACATACCTTTGCTCAACTTTTACCTTGTTAAATTCCACATTAAGTTGTCCGTCTGCACTTCAATGAAAAGGTGGTAAATCATCAGCTGACAGGCGGCGCCACACTCGGCAACCCAGTTGTACAGTCAGCTACATTAACTTGTCTCCACCTTTAACAGATTTTTACAAGATAAGATGAGGCTCATCTATGAAAAGTGTTAACCTATTTTTGATGTTGACGGTACGTGCAGCATCGAAGCAAGGTAAATGTGTAAATCGAAACAGTAATTAAATCTTGGATAGGACGGGGCCCAGTTTTTGCTCGTCTATGGCATCTTAAATGTCAATCATGGAATCAGCGGAAATAAATGTTGCTTAGTCCTTCAACATGATACGTTTCTTATTATTATTATAGCCTCACGGATCGATAGGACACCGGTGGTTGCGTAAACAAAATAATGACAAAAGAATGTTGACAAACACGTCCGAGAGAGGTAATTCATACAAAATGCATAAATAAATACAAATATCAACTTCTAATTCTTACTTATCTTATAGAGGCATGCATCCAAAACTTTTAAAAAACTAAACTAATAAACCCATTTTTTCTCTTCAGACTCTAACCTGGCATCCCTGGCGAAGTGCCCTACTGGGTATAGGGGCAGTATCCCCGGCCCTACAATCTCGTATCGCATTCTGGGACGCTGCGTCAGCCAATGTGCGCGAAACGCATCTGGGACGAAGCCACTATAGTTTAGATTGCATGCTGTTCAGCCATCGGACTGGCGAGATGGTGCTGAGTTTGTGGAATGCAGGTTAGAAAGTAGCTAAAACTTCTAGAATAAATCAAGTATCAGAACAGTCATGGTCCGAGACACAAGATGATACAGGCATTCTCCAAATTAGCCATAATCTGTGAGTTTCATCCATGCTGGAGCTACTATAGCTCAGTACATGCTGTTCAGTCACCGAACTGGCGAGATGGTGCTTAGCTTAAGGAACACAAGTTATACAGTAGCACGATGCTTCTGAGATGCTTCCAGGAATAGTTGAAACCATACATCAGCCTGCCACGCAAAACATGACGCTTCAGGCACTCTTTGGCCATCATATTACCCATAGGTTTTGGTCACTGCAGCCAGGACTGTATGCTTCAGGACTACATTTTAGTATGCTTCGACACCTGCTTTTTAAAGTGTCACATTAACTCAACAAGAAACTGGGACTCAAGACATTTGAAAAAGGAGCTTTTAGTCTATCATAAGAAGCAGCTTTATAATATTTCTTACTGTGCGGGCTTTTGAAAATCTCTAGCTTTTGTTTAACTTAATGAGTCACGATAGGCACTTACAGCTATCATCACACTATCCGATACGGAGAGAGCAGTTCTATCTACTCGCTTCATTATTGGAACAGCTTAAGAAATCGTCTGCATGTAAGCTTAATTGTATTCCTGTTACTCTTCAGACCCAGCTGCAGCTTACCACAAGACCTGTTCTCACCTGGTCGTGATGAGTGATTCGGAGACGGTGGTGGATCACTGGGGCGAAGGCCGCAGTGGACTCGATAGAGTCAGAACCATGATCTTCAGCCCTGATGGGACTAAGCTTGGTGAGGAGAAAACATTTCACCGTATTGGTCTGTGCGTGTATGGTGAAAAGCCCTGGATATCTTCAATTCCTAAACTCCATTATAATAATTTTGACCACCTCGTCAGTCTTCTGGTCAACTCATTGATCTAGCGGTCAGAAGACAAACCGCAATTTGTTCCTTGAGTTTTCTGTCTCAAAAATTACTACTACATCTCAGAGTTAGAAACTGCAATTATTTTATTTATTTAAGAACTTTATTGCACAAGTAACAGTGTACAAAAGGTGGACTTAATGCTAAAAGCATTCTCTCCCAGTCATACCTTTAGGCAATGTTAAAGATTATAAGTGGGTGCAGGAGCAATCATCTTTCTTCGGTCATGTCGTCATAACCTGTCATAACGAAGAAAGAGTGAAGGAACAAAGAGTGCACTTGTGTAATATACATATAATTGATCACCATCTATACCCGCGTAGGTGAATTATGCTGAGTGTAGGTGAATTTGAATCAAGTTTCAATTTTATTCTTTTTTTTTATTCTTTTATTTTTAATTTGTATATTAATTCGTGTACTTTGTGTCGAATAAACTTTTCTCGTACTCATCATAACTGATGAGGTGACATTGACTCCCGATTCTGTGGAGTAAGAATTTCAAGTAATAATGGCAAAAATAATATTTTTAGCAACGGCTACAGCAGACGAGGACCTGATCATCTGGAACTTCTTACCAGAAGACGCTCAGAAGAAGAAGACGAAGTGCAGACTGTTCTCTGCCATGCCAGTGTACCTGGACAAGGCTATGTATGGCTACTCACTTAGATGAAACATACAATAATAGCAACATGTATTCTGAAGCTATAGACAGAGAAGAGGCGTTATACTTCGTTTGCGACTGCCAAAATCATTAAAACCTGACAGATTGGTATATTTTCTTGAACGTTGACGCCGTTTTCGTCATGTCACATGATCAACTCTGCTTTGATTTACTAATTCTCGTAATTACTTATTAACTAGTTAATTGACCAAATTAATAATACATGTGATGAATATGAGCCAAATGGAGTCGACTTTCGGAAAATGGTCTGAATAGATATAACTCCTATTGTTCTGTCTATAATTTAAGGTAACTGTAAATATTTTAATTAATTTCAATGTATTAATATTTAATCATGCTGGATGTGCAAATGTTATAAATTTATTCGATTAATAAATTCAATTTTAATCACCATATTTAATTGTTACCCTATTTAAATCCAAAATATGTCAAAAATATGGCGCTAAACCTTTCAACTGAAAGTTGAATTCAAAACTGTGAAAAAAAAAGTTTATGCAAATCTGTTGATATTATGTAATCTATAGTAGGTACTAACGTTACTGTGATATTACTTTTACTTCATTTTATCACTCAAATCTATTCAGTATGGTTTTGGTGTACTTTGTAGTTCAAATAAATATTTAGCAGCCTAGATACAGATACCTGCTTAGATATCAATAAAGATACGCTGCCCACCGCGCCCTTCCTCTAGTGATGTCAAAATACTTATCGATATTTCGTAAAAAGTGCCACAATATTCCTCACTTAGAACCAGTTAAGTCATCTAGGGACTGAATATGGCTAAGATATTCTCTTATACTTTTAAGAAAAAAAAACCTAAAACCTACCTTTTCAAAAAAAACCGTTTCCTTGTGGCAAGGAGGCTATGATGCTGGATGCGGTGCCGCGTTGGACAGCTATGCTTATCCTTTGGGCTTGGAACTAGCTAGCTTTATTTTTTACCTTAACAGAATTTATTAAAACACAATTTAGGGATATTTTTCGCGAAATTTTAGTAAATTCTACATCCCGACGTTTCAAACACTTGTGTTATTTGTCATTTGCATAGTTTGAAAAATACTATTCTACCATAACTCATTACACTACTATTAAAGAAAGAAAGAAAGAAAAGTTTTTATTGATTAAGGACATCACAAACACACATACACAAACAGACAAACGCTCACAAAAGTCTACAAAAAAGAAAAGAAAAAGAAAACGAAAGGCATAAACACAAATATTACAAACTATACATAAAAATGCAACAGATAGTTATACTACTCAAATGCCAGCCAAGCAGTGCGTATGTGTGTCGGTGACGTCCGAACCAATAGGACCTCACTCAGCATAAGCCAGGTCCTCTTGAGGACCTGACGCTGGTTTTCAGTGGACCCTGCCGATTTATTAATTTACGTTCCTATCCACGCAGAAAGAACTAACCATGTCTTGAGGTCTTGCAGTAAGTGGTCTCGCTTGGGTCTTCGATAGAACCGGATCCCATGCTGGAGGAATTTTCCAACCATATTCTGTGTTGAAATTTGGATGTTTTCTAGTTGGTTTTATTTGGTTGCGTTTTAATAAATGGGTAGTATTTGCGTGAACTTCAGAAACAAGTAACATAATTTATTTTGGAGCAAATTTTCCAAACAGCAATTTAGCGGAAGGTCGCCACGGTCCAAACGTTTCAACTATTAATTGAATATTGCATGCGCGAGCTTTCATACTAAAAGATCGATACTATTTGAGCTCTAGTGATTGGTTTTAAAATTATCGATGTTTCTCCAACCTCTAGTTCCCACCCTTTGCGTAAGCACTATGCTCACCTTTAACACGACCCAACTGAATCACAATCCAAATATTTTCGCACAGGCTTGTAAACTTGTTTAACATAATAACATACCAATTGGCTATTTCTAAACCAGGCATTCTTCGAAGTTGAGTTGCCTGAAGATTTTAACTCTGACCAAGCATTTCAAAGTTAAAATACCCACCCATTACGATCAAAGAATTATATGAGAAGGTTTAATGGTTATGTTTACTTCAAACTACTGAAATAAAGAGGCAAGTGAACAACTTTCAAGCTAAAAAAATATATGATTATCTGTAAGTTTTATTTACAAGCTGCTTGTTTGGCATCCAGGCATCTAGGGCATCTACATTCAGTCCATTTTTATTATACTTTTGCATACTTATTTTTTGTTGGGAGTAGGTACATAGTTGAAACATATAGGAACACACAGATAGATTATCACAGTGATTCACAGTATCTCTTATTGTTCTATAACATGGTAACGTGTGTTATGCACACTTACATTATTCAGATAACTGGTCACTAACTCTATGCCGAGTTTAGTTTTTACAAGCACTGAATGCGTGTAATAAATAAAATTATACATCTCAGTACACTCAATGTAAGGTAGTTTTCCGCACAGTGGTACACAATGAGCAAATAAATTAGACATCGGGACGACTCAATGAAGAGCCGTGGGAATCGGACTGTTCACTGTGTTTTGATTATCTGGACAGATGTATACAGTTTTATGTCTGCATTTGATTTGGGTACTTGACAACTATTTCTTATTAGATCTAGGATTTCTAAGTCTGGTCATAGAAAATAAGAGATATGTAACGAGTCGTAGATCTGCAGTTTTTGTTTTCTATGTCCAGGAGCACTATTTTTTGAATCACTCGCGTCAGTATTTCGTATGATTTTCGTTGATTAATGTTCGATATTCGCACCAAATTTGTTTAAATCCGTGCCATCCCTGCACTGCATAACAAAAAGATAACTAATTTATGTGTATGTATGTATATTCAACAACACTCGCGTCTATCTCTAAGGTTATTTTCACTGTTTTCTAATTGTTTTACGAACGAAAATCGCTCGCAGTTTTTACACGAGTGATTATTAAAATAAGGCCCCTGAGATTGCTAATTTTGGGTACAGTTGAAACTGCAAACTTGTAGTTGATACTATCAGAGTTGATGAGAACTGAGGAGAGCACAAATGTTACTTAGTAGCAAATTTACGTTTAGGTACTTAACTGCATTATAATAACAAATGTATGTATCTCGTAATACAAATATTAAAGAAATATTAGTTTGGTACCGACAAATCATGCACATTCTAAATTTTATTTTTATTTTTATTGAGCATATTTTTTGTGAACACGTACCTCGCACACAAATTGCAAAATCATCAAAGAAATCTAATTGAAAAAAAAAACAATTAGATGCCAGTAATAAAACAAGACAAAGTATTTAATGCATATACGTAATGAGGTCGCCACAACTATTATCAACCTGTAACAACGCCCACAGTTTAGTGTGGCCCTCCCAAATTGCAGAGCAGAGACCGTGCTTAGTAGCTGGTAATCCTCTTTGTCTTTCGATTTCCGATGGATTCGACCTTCGGTTTTATGGGCTCAAATTGTGGACTTCGCGATTGGAAGGCGGCACTCGAGCCCTAACACGAACGATTATATAGCGGTTACGGTGTGGTTTAAGTGATGAGCTGAAAAAAAAATATGATTAGAAATATTCGCTTGTTACTATGTCAAGTCATCATTATCTTTCTTATTCATCCTCTACCCAAAGTTGTCTTTATAAGTTAAATATACTCGGAAGTCCACTTTGATTGATTTTTATTATCAGATGATTGTTAGTAGCTTACTTTCTTAGGAAAACTTTGATAATGTCGACTAGAATAATCTAGTTTTTTGATGAAACATTGTCCACACACATGGTTAACTGCTGATGCGTTTTCTAACAATAACAATAATTTAAATAGTTTCTTAACAATGTTACGAATACTAAGAGAAAAGTATCTAAGGAAAGTGGCTAAATGTCTATTCGTAATAATTACTATGTAATGAATATATTGAATTGATCGTCTTCCAACAAATAGATATAACTTGAAATGTAAACACTTATAAACTATTGATATGTAAACACTTATAAACTATAGGTAGACCGCGAAATTGAGACCTCGCCTGCGTGGCAAAGGGGTGCGGGGGGAGACGAGAGCGCGGTTAGTGAGCGGCGCAGGCGGGTGCTTCCGCGCCGCCCGCATATCGCCTCCCCCCACGCCCCTGTACCCCGCAGGCGAAGTCTCAATGAAGCGGTTTACCTATAGGTTGTTTCTTTTTCAACAAAATATTCACCGGTAACTACAAAACTTCCGCATCAAAAAGCAGTACAGTAAGCTTTAGTCTTTAGCGATTTCACTTGCACCACCGCACAAATCTGTGCAGCTGTGTCCATTGGTGTCAGTTTATGTTCTGCTAACGGGTCGCCAAATTAATATTGTGTTTGTTATTACTGCCTCGCCTTTCGACCCTGCCAGGAAATTAGCTGCCGTTGATACTGATGCTTATAAGCTGCTGTTTTAATACTTAGAGCGCTTTCACATTTAGGCGACTTTAGCAGCGCGACTTACGTGCAATAGTCGCGCTGCCGATAGTTTAATACTATACACGGCAGCGCGGCAGCAGCGCCACAGAGCGGTGCGTAAGTCGCGCGGGTCCGTCCCACTATACCCATTACCCATTGCAGTGGTAATACTATCCCCATATTAGCACTGCAATGGGTAATGGGTATAGTGGGAACGACCCAGTCGCGCGACTGTCGCGCTGCTAATGACAAGGCATCCGCTGCTGCCGCGCTGCCGACGCCCCTAGTGTGAAGGCGCACTTAAGCTCAGTGCACTATCTTAGTGAACTATGGCGTTATTCATGTATTTCGGATGCAATTTGACAACTTGTATGCTTGCTAGAGATACGATAGAATAGTGCAATTGTGTTAAGCTTCATCATCAAGTAAGGGGATTGTTGAGTGTTTTCTTTATGAAATTGAAGTAAAGATGTACAAACTTAAAGTTTTAAAGATTAGCTCTTCAAGATGAGTGATTGGGAAGCATATATTTATTGTTTATTGATGAGAATTATCCCACAAGAAGAATACTCCTTCCTTCACTACTCTTGATATATCAATGAAAGCCATCGCAAATATATGTCCTGGTTCTGTGCTTAATATTCTTACGAAATTCACAGCTCTTAGTACAAATTGAGCTAATTTTACGAGTACATACTAAACTAACAGTCAACAAATTACTTTTATCAGGAAACTCTTTGGAGTATAGAAGTTTACAATCACAATTTATCAATATTTTTATTAATTAAGACCACAACAATGTGAATTCTCAGATTACTTAAGGTACGGGCGTATTGAGACCACGAAAATAGTAATCAATGTGATAGATTCATTAGTGAGCCCGCCGTTGCGATGAAAATTATTTGTTCATTATCAGAGATAAATCGGTTGTATTTGCCTAACACTGTTCCGTACTAATTTCAGTTATTTATTACCATCCGCTATACAGCTATAACTTACTTTAATGATCATTTAATGATCAGAATTACGGGAAACAACGCCGGGGTGTGGCTAAACAATGACACATTGACACTGATATTTATGGATGAAAAAACTATTTTGAAACTGCCCGTAAACATTCTTACTTGATAGGTACTCTGATATTAAATACATGAAAAAAGAGTAAAGTTAGCCTGTAAGCATCCCACTGCTGGGCAAAGGCCTTACCTTAAATATGAGGTAGTATGAGCTATACTTCACCAAGCGGGCTCAGTGGGGATTGGCGGAGGGGTATTTGCAAGGCTCTGCCTCGGTAGCGCAGCGGTGAGAGGGTCACATTTTAAAGCGACGGCTGTGCCGGAGGTCCCTGGTTCAATTCCCGGTCGGGCCAAACATATGTACCGGAGTTTTTCTGTTCAGAAATTCTCAGGGTAGCCCGGAGTTTGGAAGTTGGCGGTGTTTCACCCCCGTGGCTCGGAAAACACGTTAAGCCGTTGGTCCTGCGCCTGATCTCTCTCCGGTCGTGTCAGATTGCTGTCCCATCGGGCTATGAGAGTGAAAGGAATAGAGATTGCACCTGTGTTTGCGCACACACTTGTGCACTATAATATGCCCCGCGCAGTCGGTGAGTCGTTATGACTGGCCACCGTAATCGATAGCGACGAACCTTGCTGTCAGACTTTTTCAAGCCGCCCATAGGCCCTCTGTCTAGACAGAGGGCCTATGGGCGGCGTTAAGCATATTAGTCGTTAAGCCTAGGCTTAACGACTAATATCAACCGATATTATCCGGGACTAACTGCTTAACGTGCCTTACGAAGCACGGAGATGCTCGTGATATACGTCACTTATATGGTCGGAATGGTCACCCATCCAAACACCGACCGCGGCGTAAGTTGCTTAGCCTCGGTATAACTACCAAAGCGCTGCCACCACGGCGCTACGAGCACCTTAATACATGAATTAACAGTTAAATGAACTCTAAGACAACACTGTTTGGTACAAATTAGCTTATAACCAGGAAAACTACTTTGAATAAGACGTTAATTTGAAATTTTTATGGCGCTAGTGTTTATGTGCGAAAACTTTTAACAAGTGCGCACTTTAGTTACACGTTTACGCTTTGAGGATGTATGATAGATATGTTCTATTTGGATATGGCAATCCGAACACGGTATTCGGGATCGTATTAGTGGCGTTTCTAATAAAAAGTCAAGCCTAATTAAAAATTAAACCACCTGTACAGTCCATTTAGTATTCAAAGGAAACATTTGTTTTAACCGCAGTGTAAGTAAAATTAGTTCTATGTGTTGCCGAGAGATGGCGTTGTGCGCTCTTACATCGCGGTGAATTTTCATTTTTTGGGAATCATATATAGTATTTTGGGATAATAAATTTAAGCTCGAAAAGCTCTTGATTACTTTGAATCTGTGGTATTATTTACAATCCCTGATCCCAGTATATCACAGTTACACGGAGGACAGTACAGGCTTGTACACCGCCTTCAAAAACACTTAATAAAGGACTAAAATAACGCTAATAGGAGAAACAAACTCATTTGAAGTCGGTGCATGGTGTGCGTACGTTGACTGTTGCTGTTCGTTAAGGTTGAAATCACTACGATCCCGAATTTCGTATTCTCTTCTTGACACTTAACAATACCTAAAAAATAAAAACGATGATGCAAAACTCACACACAACTCTTGCCATATGGGACTGACTCTTTTTAGTGACAAAAGTGGAACCCGATATTATTATTTTTTTATTTAGTATGGATTTGCTCTTGACTCCAGACCAAGCCAAGTGCGACTAAGACGGAGTCGAAGATGGAACGAGCTCGCCCAGAAGAAGCCTGTTCACTCTAACTTTGAATAGATTTGGATTATAGTCACTAGGAAACAACGACGCGGGCAGCGAGTTCCACTCTTTTGCCGTGCGCATTATAAATTAAGAATGAATATGAAAGAAGAAATATCCAGGCTTCACGAGATAATTGTAAAAAAAAAATATATGAGAGTAAACCACTCCACTGGTTTACTCTTATATAATTACAAAAAATAATTAGTTATTTTTTAAATGTTATACAAATAACCTTGATCTGGTAACGTCTTGTCTATTCCTTCGTACCTCCACCGCACCTATTAAGGCTGTAATTACCCAGTATCTTCGGCGCATGCGTAAAATATGACGAGAGCCGCACAGTGGCGCGTTTCATTAGGATAACGCCAGAGATGTCAGATAAGCAAATAGAACTCGGTAAACTAGCTTTGGTGGGGCTAACATTACAGCAACGATAACATTTTGTCGTGGTCGGCGATAAAATTTTAAGTCTATTTTAAAAGGTTTTTCTTTTTCCCTACGAAAAGCAGCATAGCTAGACTAAAATGGATTCATATATTTGGAATTTCGAGCAAATCAGAGTGAGAGCTTTATATCATATTGTCTTGGCTAAAAAAGTAACGACATGTGGCTGTAGATCTTGGCTAAAAAATCTAACTAGCGGATGCTGAAAAAATGAGAAACGTAAGTTTGTCATTAAATAATAAATAAACATGCGCCAGATGTTATAAGGCGCATATTTATTAATCATCATCAGGTCAAAGTCAGGCGCTTATTTTTAACTATTTCTTGTCCCAGGTAGACGTAGGTACTCGTCGACAACTTCGAGTTCCCAGAAACTCAACGTTGAGTTCCCATAAGATACTGGAGTGGGTACAACTAGGGACGTCGACATATTTTTTTGTTTTTTTCATGTTCGATTTATACACTTGTGGAGACTCGTTCAAGCTCTTCGAGTATAGTGCCAAAATCTTCCAGCATCTTTGCAACAACGACTATATCATCGACAAACAGGAGGTGTGTGTTGTACGAGTATTTGCCATTAATATTGTTGATGATAATGTATGGAGAGACAGAAAAAAAGATTTGAATGGCCCCATAGAAAAAGTTGTAGGTATTGATGGTCTCATTCACCGACTAAAAATTTGATACATCTTGGATAGTCGTGTATTTGTATCTTCAGTATGTATCGAAAGACTCTTGTTAGCCCTACAAGTAACTCTTATTATGTTTTAAACGTATATGTGTAGGCTGGAAGGTGGGCGATTCTTTATCTCGTTGTAACTAAAGATAATGGTTGACAATTTTCAGAGCGGCGTGTAAGTGTCACAAATAAAAGTTCATTGCCTTAGTTAAGGATTCTTCAAAAGTCATTTCAAAGTACCTTTCAAACAAAATTAATTGGAAATATTTACCTACCTATATACCTATAGCAACTGGCTGCCTTGGACTCAATTAAAAACCGAGCAAAAAGGATAATTGGAGACACTGAACATTTTGAGCGTAATTAAGCTTCTAAGCCTAGAACATAGACGTAAAGTGGGGTGTCTTTCAGTCTACTACAGGCTGCATTTTGGAGAGTGTGCGAGACATCTGCACGATCTGATTCAACCAGCCCCCTTCCACCAGAACAACACAAGACGCGGGCGCGGTTTCCCTTACGTCGTAGACATACCAGCAATACGCACTAATAGGTTTCGATCTACATTTCTCATGCGCACGGCTAGGAAGTGGAATTCTCTGCCGGCAGAAGTGTCTAAGCCACTATTATTTGGACGAGTTCAAAGAGAGTGAAGAGGCTGTTACTTGTCAGCAATGATCCATCCTAGGCCACATCATCACTTACCATCAGGTGAGATTGTGGCCAAATGTCTGCCTATATAATGAAAAAAACTACTTTTTAATGTCTGTAAATACTATACCTACATATTGCTTGGGCCATTGTAAGGTTTGGCCTTAGGTTAGGTTAAGTCTTGTTGGTGTAGCTGTTAGTACGCTGGTCTCTATTCATGAGGTTCCGGGTTTGAATTCCAGGTCGGGCTGAAATTTGTTTCTGGGTTTTTCTGTCTAAACAGCTCAGAGTCAGGAAGTTGGTGATAATGACACCCCCACGTCCCGAAAAGCACGTTAAGCTGTTGGTCCTGCGCCTGATCTATCATCGGTTAGGTCGAACTGTCGTCTCACTGAATCAATGAGAGTGATGTAACAGAGAGTGCACTTGTGTACTATGCACACATTTGTGCACATATATCGCCTGCGTACGGACGACAGAACGTCAAGCGATACACTGCGGTGTCTTATGCTGTTAGAATAAGGGCTATTTTTCAACAAAAATGAAGTCTGATGTGCTGGCGACTGTACCTGACCTATCTCTGTTGAGACCATTAACGAAAATTAGTAGGAGAATTTTATTAGGTTAATCATTCTGTTGCTGTCAGTTTCATTGATAGAGACCAAGACGTGATGATATTTTTAACCTTGTGTTAATATTTTTTTACCTCTGGCCTGCGCAAGTGGACTTTATTGCATTATAAAATACTTGGGTGAATATCCCAAGCGTAATTTTTTTGCGTCCGGGCTGAGAATCGTCATGTACTAAAAAGATACACTTTTGTATTTTTTTTTCTTGAAAGTAAACTTTTGTATCCATACCAGGCCATAAATATAAATTGTATAAAATATTTCAATTACTTGAAAAAAATTAAATTACCTCGCAATTCTAAGTTTGGTGGCTTGTCCGCAATCTGTTTTGCTGGATATTTCCCTCAGTCTAAAGAAAATTACAGGATTTTTTTCAAATTCATTTATTTTATTTACATTCGGATTAATTTTACCATCTGCTGTTAGTGATATTTTCATATTTGGTGCGTTACCTAACCCTAGAGCATGACAAGATGGTCTGTCCGCGCGAAATTAACAATTTTGGTGGCATTTATGAAAGAGACAACCTAACCCGCATAAACGAACAAAAAAAAATATTGTTCCCGACTCTCACTCCAGTCAGCCGGGCACTCACGCGCAGTGAAGAAACAGGTGCACTATCTCGTTGCGTTTTTCCGCCAAAAATGAAAGTATTCCATTTTTTTACCACCGGACAAAAAATCTGCAATTTAGGTGTTCCTGTTTAAATTACTTTTTAGTAATTAATTTGTTGTGGCAATGCAGTGTTTTATGAACGCATGGTGTTCTTTTAATGTGATATAAAGTAAGGTAGAATATCCGAAACAGTTTTTATTTTAGGTATTTTTTTATATAAAATTTCAATTTTGGTGGTGCAATTTTGGTGGTTTTGGTGGTAATTTGGTACACCAAAATTGCTTAACTAACACCAAAATTAGACGAGATCGAGAAGTTCTATTGGCAGTTGTACACCTTAGTTGCCAAACCCGTTGATAGACCTGTCAGAGACCCAAGAGCTATCCTAACCCGTCACTACACCAAAGACATCCCAGACATCAGCCTCTACGAGATTAGGATGGCTCTGAAACAGCTTAAAACAACAAGGCACCTGGCCAGGACGGAATCACATCAGAGCTTCTGAATGCGGGTGGAACGCCTTCAGAGACTCTTTAATTCCGTGCTGCTAGAGGGCATGCATGATGCCTGAGGCATGGAACAGGAGTGTGGTGGTGTTGTTCTTCAAACAAGGAGACATAACCTTATTGAAGAACTATAGACCCATCTCACTCCTGATCCATGTCTACAAGCTGTTCTCAAGGGTCATCACGAATCGCCTCGCACGTAGATTTGATGACTTCCAGCCTCCCGAACAAGCTAGATTTCGAAAAGGCTACAGTACCATAGACCACATCCATACGCTTAGGCAAATAATACAGAAGTCCGAGGAGTATAATATGCCTCTACGTTTAGCGTTTGTGAACTATGAGAAGGCCTTTGATTCGATCGAAACTTGGGCGGTGCTTCGGTCTCTTCAGCGGTGTCACATAGACTATAGGTATATAGAAGTGTTAAAGTGTCTGTATAACAACGCCACCATGTCGGTACGCCTTCAAGCTCCTGGAATAGGAAGGATTCGGCATCAAAGTAAATGGCGAATACATCATACGTCTCCGGTTTGTCGATGATATAGTCCGTGTGGCAAAGACGCTGGATGATCTTGGCACTATGCTCGAAGATCCAACAAGTGGGTCTTAAAATGAACATGGAAAAGACGAAAATTATGTCGAGTTCCCGTGTTGTACCCACTCCGGTATCTGTTGGGAACACAACTCTTGAAGTTGTCGATGCGTACGTCTACCTTGGACAAGTGGTCTAATTAGGTAGGTCCAACTTTGAGAAAGAAGTCAATCGACGAATCCAACTCGGCTGGGCAGCGTTCGGGAAACTGCGCAACAGCGTCTTCTTGTCTCAACTACCTCAGTGTCCGAAGATGAAAGTCTTTAACCAGTGTGTGTTACCTGTGATGACATAACGGATTCGAAACGTGGTCTCTAACTATGGTAACCATGGGCCTCATAAAGAAGCTCAAAATCACACAACAAGCGATGGAGAGGGCTATGCTCGGTGTTTCTCTACGAGATCGAATCAGAAACGAGGAGATACGTAGAAGAACTAAAGTAACGGATATAGCCCTACGAATCAGTTAGCTCAAGTGGCAGTGGGTAGGGCACATAGCGCGTAGAACTGATGGCCGATGGGGCAGAAAAGTTCTAGATTGGAGACCCTTCGACCAAAAGCGCAGCGTAGGACGACCACCGACAATGGACAGACGACCTTGTAAAGATCGCAGGATCGCACTGGATGCAGACCGTTTACAACCGGTCGCTGTAGAAAGCCGTGTGGAAGGCCTATGTTCAGCAGTGGACGTCCTTTGTCTGATAATGATGATGATGATGATTTCTAAAATAACGGCGGTTAATCATGGCGTTTTATTACTAAGCGCGGTTTCTCGCAACTTCATCTGGTGATTGTCAGAGGCACAGAGAGCTTAAACCATTGAACAACTTAGTTTGGCTGGGGTGTTTCCGCACTTAGCCTCACGATTGGGCCATTGTACGTATATCCCTCCTTTTTCATTCTAACCACCCCAGGCTCTCCCAGAAGGCTAGCAAACTGCCTAGATTGCTAAAGACCTCTGGGAATGTTGCCGGGGATTTGAGAAAGTTTGCCCGTTGTTCCATCACACCCATACACTCCATGAGCACATGCTGTGGTGTTTCTTCTGCCCCCATGCAACCTCTGCATAGGAGACTGTCTGTGACACCTATTGTGAATAGATGTTTGTTTAAGAGACTGTGGCCAGTTATAGTGCCTATAACCATGTGCAGTTTGTCTCTTGGTAACCGGATGAGGTTGCGGGCAAGCCTTTTCGAAGCTTCCGGAATTGCGTTCTTTGTTTGCCTGCAACCTTCACTATTTCTCCACTCTGCTTGGTGTGCTGCTTCGGTTTCTGCACGTAGCCAAGTTCTTATTTGGGCCTGCGGTATGGGTAGTAATGGTTCCGGGCTATATACTGTTGTCGCCGAGCCCCTCTTGGCTAGTTCGTCGGCAGCGTCGTTGCCTAGTGAGTTACTGTGTCCTTTGATCCATTGCAAGGTTACCTCATTTGTGCTTGCTATGGATTGGAGTGCTTTATGGCTCTCCCAAATAAGGACAGATTTGATGCTATTGTTTTGTAGGGCCTGGAGCACCGATGCGCTGTTCGAGACGATTTTAATGTGTTGGTCTTTTACGTCTCTGGCTGCAACCGCCTGTGCTGCTCTAGTAATACCGATACATTCTGCTTGAAAGATTGTATTTAGCTCGTCAAGAGTAGTTGATATATTAATATTTAGGTCATTCGAGAAGACTCCAGCTCCTGTTTCCTGTGAGGTTTTGGATTATTATCATTGAACAACTATTACTAGCTCAAGGAACTGACACCACGAACAAATATCGTGCCTCATGAATTGACGCCACTGGCCATCAACTTATACAAAAGGTTTCTTATTCGAAATTCAAATTTCAAGGAATTCGTCACAATTTTGTCGTCGTTTGTCATTTTTGCTTGACATATAGCTTCTCTATAAGTAGTAAACAACTCACTAGCTAAAACCTACTAGTGTGTATAAAGCGAGGTTCTCGGTACAGTGGTAGGCACACAGCACCGGCCACATCATTCTCCTCAAATCTGTCGAAATGTTGCAAATGATTTTGGTGATTCCTGTGTTTGTTTTGGATGGAAATGTTAAAAATTAATCGACAAAATATGACAAATCAGGTAGGTCGATGTGATACCGTGTGTTCCACTCACTCAGATACTTATTATTAACATTCAAAACCATAAACACAGAATGTTGCATTACCGTATCTGATGGATTTCTAATTTTGGTGCAGTTGATAAATTTTGGTGTCAGATTATCTAATTTTGGTGGCCTATGACAATTTTGGTGGGTGATCAATTTTGGTGTTTCAAATATTTCAGAAATTATTATTATTATTTTAATTTCACTGACGTTTCATGTAACTGTAGACAACACTAGTAGGGGATTATTGGGCATTCTAAAACAGTTTTTTTACATCATCGATCTCACTGTCGTTCGATCAATAATGTAAAAAAACTTTTTTAGAATGCCCAATAACCAATTCGCAAAACTCTGTTTCATTATAAGCAAATTGATTCAAAAAACAACTGGATGAGGCTTCCTGTTCTTCAGGACTGGATCCTCGATTCAGTTCCACATCGAGTAGATGTAAATTGTTTTACTTAAACAGATGGAAATGGTTTTGATGTTTTTATCATATTAACATAAAAATTAAATAACTGATTGAGGCTTTGTATTTAAACGTAACTAAAATATCTGCTTCATTTACTTACAATGAATCTCACTGTCGTTCGATCAATAACGTAAAATAACTTTTTTTGAATGCCCAATAACCAATTCGCAAAACTCTGTTTCATTATAAGCAAATTGATTCAAATAACAACTGGATGAGGCTTCCTGTTCTTCAGGACTGGATCCTCGATTCAGTTCCACATCGATTAGATGTAAATTGTTTTACTTAAACAGTGGAAATGGTTTTGATGTTTTTATCATATTAACACAAAAAATCAATAACTGATTGAGGCTTTGTATTTAAACGTAACTAAAAACTCTGTTTCATTTTTAGTAAATAGAATTCAAATATAAGATGATACAACTTAAACTGGATGGAGTTTCTTGGCCTCCCAAGACTGGATCTCCGATTAAGTAGCATATCGAATAGATGTAACTTGTTTTACTAAAACAGATAGAAATGGTTTTGATGTTTTTAGCATATTAACATAAAAATATTAAATAACTGATTGAGGCTTTGTTTTTAAACGTAATTAAAAACTCTGTTTCATTATAAGCAAATAGAATTCAAATATAAGATAATACAACTTAAACTGGATGGAGCTTCTTGCCCTCCCAAGACTGGATCTCCGATTAAATGCCACATCGAATTTATTTAAATTTAGGTTTCAAGTTTTAATGTGATAAGTAAAGTAGCAAAAATACAGATCTTATGCTGGTTGGGGTTTCTTGGCCGCCAAGACTGGTTCCCCGAATAATATCTGTACCATTTTTACATTTTTGCGGACAGAACTCTAGACACAATATAAATTTTATTGTTATCACGCCTATAGGCGGCCACTGTCAGTGAGAGAGTTAAGTATCGAATACTTTATTTCATTGTGAGCAAATATAATAAGTCAACTTAAACTGGATGGAGCTTCTTGGGCTCCCAAGACTGGTACTCCGATTAAGTAGCGTATCGAATTGATGTAAATTAGGTTTTAAGTTTTATTGTGTTTAGTAAAGCAAAATGCAAGAACAGATATTAAACTGGCTGAGGCTTCCTGACTTGCAGGACTGGTTCCCCGAAAAATATCTGTCTGTACCATTCAAAAAACAACAATAAGATGGTGCAACTTAAACTGGATGGAGCTTCTTGGCCTCCCAAGACTGGATCTCCGATTAAGTAGCATATCGAGTTGATGTAAATTTGTTTCAAGTTTCAATGGGTTTAGTACAAGAATAGATATTTAACTGGTTGGGGCTTCCTGGCCTCCAGGACTGGTTCCCCGAAAAATATCTGTCTGTACCATTCAAAAAAACAACTACAAGATGGAACAACTTAAACTGGATGGGGCTTTCTGGTCTTCCAGAACTGGATCCCCGAATAAGTTGCACATCAAGTAGATGTAACATTTCTGATTTGAACGAGAATGTTTCAATACAGGCATTATATACTGTTTCTGCTAACCTTCAGCTACGTCACGCGTTGCAAATCAAGTCCGTGTGTAAAATAAATATTAAGTTCCGTACATCATTTCCATGTTTGAACTAAAATATAGTATTGTTAACCTAATCTTTCCGATTCCAGTTATATGGTTTAATTAAAAAAACTAAGAAATGGTTTCATTTTTTAATTATTTTATTCTTTATAAGACAATTTGTGCGTTAAAAAATGTAATAATCATAAGGAAATGGTGTACTGAAAATAAAAATTATTGTATGATTTTTGATAAATAAAAATTGATTACAAATAAAAACACTTTGCTTTTGGATTTCTTATACCAGTAAAACAAAATTTTATCGTAAAATATATATTTATTAAGTCATTAATAAGTAAATTACAAAATCTTTATACTAGCAGAAACACAAATGAAAAATATTTAAAATAAATGTCTTCTCTGTAGGTCATGCATGACTAAATAATTATGTCATGCATAATCACCTAAGAATATTAATGTTCAAGTTATTTGACTACAAGTTATTAAATTAGAAACCGTAGCTGTAACCACATATTTTTTTTGAAATGCAGTTAATGACATTTTCTGTCTGATCCAATATTGGATCGATGTTTTCGGTCACGACGTACTGTGCACGTACGACGCTTTCATCTTCGCCACTACGAAGATCACCAGAAGCTTCCAAATCTACGATCTCTATGCGTATCAATTTCCGTCCATTCTGCGGTTTGTTTTCTACCACAAACGACTCGTTTTTGTTGATACGATGTATAATTTTCGATTTCTTCTGGTTCTCCTTTTTCTTGTGCATAGCTCGTCGGACTCTCCTTTGCAGGGATGGAAACATTTCCTCAAAATTGGCCAGTGGGTCTTGCGCATCTTGCAAATAGCTTGAAGATAGCTGATCAGCGTTGCAGGAATTGTCGACTGTTTGCGTATTCTGAAATAACAATAAGTCAATATGAGCATAATCGATTATAACACATTAGAATAGTAAGATACGGGATTGCTACCATGTAAACTATTCCAATGTTAGTGACCATGAAAGTTTAAAACAATAGATTACAACACAATGTTTCTGAATCATAGCAAAATCAATTTTACACATTTATAACAGTATTATTTTTAAGATAAATGTGAGTACTTTTACTTACCATTTTGATAGCTGTTGTAGAAAGTCAGCCGTTGCCTATAGGTTACTGATAATGATTGAAACTAAATCAAAAGTTACCACAGTTTAATAACTATTTATATGCAACCTTATTGCATGTTTTGGTTGAATTTAATCAGGTCTCTACAAGTTAGAAATAAAAAATGCTTATTAGTCAATAAAGTAAAAAATATAGTAAAGTATTTCATCTTTCAACAATAAAGTATTTTATGTTCATGCCAAAAAAAATTGCTGAGCACAGAAAATCTAATGGTCTGTTTACACGTAGCGAGTAATAAAGTGAATATTGTTGCTGTTTGTTGTTGTGCAACCGAGCGCGCTCTCGCTCATTTTTGTACAAAATGAGTGAAACAAACAAACGGATCGCTAATTTACTCGCTGCGTGTGAGCGGACCATAATGCTAATAACCTAATTAATTACTAAGCCACGTATTAAAATATTGCTACCCAATAGTCAAATAAGCTATTGAATTTCGCAGTCACAAATATC